>OX392412.1:11645486-12179613 GCA_947623395.1 Synanthedon tipuliformis | reverse complement strand
GGGGGCCGAGGACGGCCCCCTGCGGTACGCCGACCGCCACTGGCCGGCGCATAACGGCGCCGTCTGCGCCCTCGTACAGCACTACCCGTCCGGAGAGGTAGTCGTTGACGAGGGCGCAGAGGTAGGACGGCACTCGGTGGAACCGTAGTGCCGCCCTGATACATTCGTGGGGGAGGCTGTTGAAGGCGTTGCGGATGTCGAGCGACACCGCAACAACAGCCTCCCCTCTGCCCGTGGCCTCCTCAGTCCACCGCCTGAGGAGGCTCACTGCGTCAACGGTTGACCGACCGGTGCGGAAGCCGAATTGGTGTTCGTCCAGATTCGGCCCCTCCGTTTCCAGATGCTCGACGATCCGACGCGCCATAACCCTTTCCATGGCTTTGCCGGAGTCGTCGAGCAGGACCACCGGTCGGTACCCCGCCGGCGAGTCGGCAGGGCGGCCCTCCTTGCGGAGAAGGCAGAGTCGCCCCACCTTCCACCTCGCCGGGAACTTTCTCCGGGCGATGCATGCATTTATGATCGCCCGGAATCTCTCCTCTAGAGGCCCTAGCGCGATTGCTAGGGCCTTGGCCGGGACTCCGTCTGGTCCCGGGGCCGTCCTCTTGCCCCGGAGCCGCTCCCTCACCGCCTCAAACTCCGCATCTGAGACGGGAGGACCCTCCACCTCGAGCTCCGGAAGTGGTTCCGGAGGCTCCATGGGAGGGGGCTCGAATCGGCCAGGGGTCGGGAACAGGGACCCCATGACCTTTTCGAGCAGCTCCGGGCCAAGATTGGCTGTCGAGGGGGAGCTCGATGCGAATTTCCCCCTCACAACCCTGTACGGACGACCCCAGGGGTCGGCGTCCAGGAGGGCCAGGAAGCGCTCGTGCGCCTCTTCTTTGGCCCTGCAGATTCCCTTCTGCAGGGCCTTGTGAGCCTCCCTGTACGCCTGACGAAGGAGGACCTCTTCGTCAGGCGTCCTCCTGGAACGCCTCCTCCGGCAACGAAGAAGGGCGCGCCTTGCCGCTAAACACGTGGTGCGCAGGAGAGCTATCTCCTGCGCCCACCAATAGACCTTCTTCCATTTGGGAGGAGGGCGCCACAGAGGCATGGCAGCATTGCAGACTTCCCGCAGGTCGTCCGCGAAATGGTCTGCCATGCCGTCGGGATCACCTGCGAGGTGAGGGGGGAGAGACGACCATTCCCTCACCATCGCGGCCTCCTCCGCCACATCCGGGCGGAGCTTGGCGAGTGCCCACCTGGGGAAGGCGACACCCGCCGTAGGATCCCGACGCTGTGGCGCGCTGGGGGCCAGCGTGGAGACCTCATATCGGACATACAGGTGGTCCGACAGGGTCTCCACATCTTCCTCGACCCGCCAGCTACGGGTTTGGGCAGCAAGGGCAGCAGTGGCAAAGGATACGTCCACAATGGACGTACCTTGCCACCGTACGCACGTGGGAGAGGTACCACGATTGAGTACCTGGAGCCCTAGGCCCAGCGCCCAGGACTCCAGAATACCCCCCCTCACGTCCGTACGGGAGGACCCCCACGCCGAGGACTTGGCGTTGAGGTCTCCCGCCACCAAAACTGGGAGTGGGGCCGCACGCCTCACCACCCCCTCCACCGCAGCCAGGAAGGACTCGAAGTCCGCCCGACTGCGGTTTGGGGAGAAGTAGGTCGACACGACCACCATTCTCCCCCAGTTTGCTGCCACGAAACCCGCACCTCTCTCCCTGAGGGAAAAGGGAGGAGCCTCACCACCAGGCCTCACTGCTATAGCAGCGGAGTCGTCCAGGTCCCCTAGCCAGTTGGCATTATTGGGGACCGTGTATGGCTCCGCCACCACCGCCAGGTGAATCTCCCACTCCGCCATGGACTGACACAGTAGATCCTGTGCCCCAGCGGAGTGGTTAATATTCGCCTGGAGGATCTTAGCAGTGGGCCTACTGGACATTGACGGTGTCCATTGGCTCCTCCCTGATAGTGCCAGAGGCCCCGGCTACGGCTGTCGGCTTAACGGCCGTAAGACGGCCCTTTACAGCTGGGGGGGAGCAATTCATTCCCCCCATGCGGTGATTGGCCGGGAGCCCGGCGTCCGCACATACTGCGCACCTATAAGCCGCCTCGCACTCGAATGCGGAGTGCCCGTCGATCCCGCAGCGGTAGCAGAGACCGCTGCGATCCTTTTTAGACGGACATCTGACGACCGGATGTCCAAGCCCCATGCACTTGTAACAGCGCATGGGACGCTGTTCCAACAGTTGGATGGAGGCAGAACTCCATCCAACCGTTAATCTTCCACCGGTCGCCAGTTTTTTGGCGGCTTCAACGGGGCACGTTGCGAACGCCGAGCCCACCCCTCTGGCTCCAGGGTGGACCTTCCCCACCCTGAAGTGCTCAGGAGGACAGCCCGTGCTTAGGGCCAGAGCCGACTGCACCTCTTCGGCCGACACCGAATCATCAAGCCCGTTGATCCGGATGTCGACCGTTTTTACTGGGCGCGTAACTTTGGCATCGTCCCCTAGTACGGCTCTTATTTGGGCAGCCAACTTGTCTGCCTGCACGGGCGTAGTTTCCTTCGGCAGCTCGAGGATACGGGCTCCCGTTACGCCCGTGCGGAATTGGGCAGGACCGATGCCCAAAGCGTCCAAAGAAACTGAGGCCTTGGTCCTGTCCAAGGCCTTTTTATAAGTGGCCCCCTTCTCGATGGCCTCGGGTTTAAGGGCCACAACGACCGCCAGCTTTTTGTGCTCTTTGGGGAGCTTATTTGCGGTCGCCTTCCCGGCTTTCGGGGCTGGAGTGGCAGGAGCGCGCTTCTTGCGCCTGACCACCTCGGTCCAAGACTCGACCGTCTCACCCGAGCGCCCCGGCTGCGGCTCAGGAGCCTTAGGGACGGCCTTGGCCGCTTTGACCACCCTTGCTTTTTTGGGTAGATTCGCCGGGGGGGCAAGGGTTGACCCCGATTCATTCTGGGAGGACGCTATGCGATCCTCCCGTTTTTTGTCCGCCCTTAGAGGAGGACGGAGCTGCCGCGCAGGGAGGAGCCTCCCATCTACCTCCAGTCCATCCAGGTGGGCGTTAACTACTCCCCCTACATGGGCTGTGAGCTCCGCCTGTAGGGCGGAAAATGCCTCTAGGAATTCCGCCCTGGACAGTGACTGTGAGTCAGCCACTGTAGGGGGCGGTGCTACGGCCTGGTGCTCGGCTGGAGCCCTTTCCAGTAAGGGCCTTTCGGAAAAGGCCCTGCGGAGCGCCGTCACCTCCTGGATGAGTGCATCAATTTGTCCTCGGAGCCTTTTGTTGTCAGCGCGAAGTCTCCGAATTTCGTTGGACGACTTGCGCGCCGCCACCGCCTCAACCACTCCGAGGATGGAGTGGGTATTTTCCTTAATGTCCCTTTGGGACGTTCCCTTGAGGTTGCCCGATTTGCGGACAACCTCGAGTATGGCTGCTGCACTGGCTTCGGCCTTTTGGGTCAGCTCCTCTAGCGAGCCTGCCGAGGACTTTGCTGACCGGTATGTCCTCTCGGACCTGTCAGAGTCTGTGTCCGAGACACTCTGCAGCTCGCGACGAGCTCGCGACACTCCGATGTCGTGGCCGAGAGCTTTGCCGCCGCGGCCCTTACCACCCTTCTTAAACTTGAGCGGAACTGAGGGTTCCGCCAGCTCCTCCATCTCTTCCGACCCGGACGCCAGATCGAAGAACTTGTTGGAGGACCTAGAGTCCTCCGACACTTCTTTCGCGGCGGACCGCTTGCGGGTCGCCGAACGGGTCAACACCTTTGAGTACAGGAGCCTCGTTGCCCCCGTTTTCTCCTTCGGGCTTGGCCCGCTTGTCTCAGTGGAGTCCGACATGGGCCACGAAATGGCCCTGCCGACCTCCGAGTTTGTTGGTGAGTCCACCCCTACAAGAGGGGGGACAAAACAACAAAGGTGTTAACACCCAGTTAACAAAATAACAATTTTTCCTTAAAATTAGTCAACAAAAACAACAATATCTTCTGAATAACAAGGGTTACCAACAACCGGTTTGGATTGGGTGAAAGAGCTTCCAAGGAGGCTTCTTTCAACCCAAACCCGCGACGCGATCCGGCTGCTGGCACCAAAGTTATCAGCGATAACAACAAATTTTCTTAAAAAACTAACAACAAAAACAGTAATAAAAACTTAACAACAAAGAAATGAAAGAAAATTTCTAGACTGGCTGAAAGAGCTCACAGGGAGGCAACTTTCAGCCTAAGACCGCGACAAGATCCGGCTACGGGAACCGGGACTTATCGCGGCTTTTATCTAAAAATTTTCTAACAGAAAAAACAAAAAACAACAAAAACAACTTAATAACAATAAAACAACAACAACTGCTGTGGGCAAATCGAGAGAGCCTTCAAAAAGGCTTCAAACGATATGCGACACGCTAGGAAACACCAACTAACAACGGAGATATTTGCGATTTAAAATACGGAAATTTCGAGAAATTTCAGCACCAACCAACCTAACCTAACCTAACCTAACCTAACCTAACCTAACCTAACCTAACCTAACCTAACCTTTTTTTTTTTTTTTTTTTTTTTTTTTTTGACGAGGAGTAATCCGCTTACAGATTCCCTACCGCTGGCTAGACGGTAGGGATATGTGGGGGTCGCCCAGCACCTGATCATAGCGGCACTGGGAATACCCACTAAAACTCCCCGGTGCCTCCTTGCCCTGTGAACGGAGTGAACCGGGTTCTGCCGAGGCACCAAACTCCGATCCACTCCAGGGCAGCCTAGCCAGCTGGCTAGGCTAACGCCAACGGAGGATTGCCCGGAGACACCCAGGCAATCCCCAGACGGTGGGACCTAGTGCAGGCACACATAGCTGGCCAGCTATGTGCGCAGGTCCCCTGGGACATTCAAAGACGGGCTTGGTATGCCCGCCTTCTCCTGCCCCGCCGCCTACGTCTGAGGGAAGCGAGACCTGCCTCGTCCTCTCGCTCCCTCTCAGCTGCCTCCTTCTGCGACATTACATATCCGCAGAAGGCGGCAGCTGCTTTCCAGATGGCCACACTGCCAAGCATGGCTACGACCATGTTTGGCAGTGTGACGTCCACTCCACCCAGCGCCACTTCCAACTCCCGGCGCTGGGGACTCCAGGCCGGGCACACCTGGAGCGTGTGCTCGGCCGTATCGTCGGGGTCGCCGCAGTGGTGGCACCGCGGCGACTCCTCCCTTTTTATGCGGTGCAGATAATGACCGAAGCACCCGTGTCCGGTCATCATCTGCACCATGTGGAAGGTGAGGCAGCCTTTTTGGCGCCTCACCCAGTCCTCCAACACCGGACGGATCGCCTGGATCGTCCGGTGACCGGCGGTGGGGTTGAGTAGTGCCTCACTCCAATCTTCAATGGCCCTCTCATGGGCCTCTGCACGGACCCGTTGCACGTCCTCGGCAACGGGTCTCTCTCCGAGGGCCCTAGCGGCGACCCGATGCCGATGCACCTGGGACAGAACCAGGGCATCGACATCCCACGGAAGCATGCCCGCTAGCACGCAGGCAGCCCCGTGGCTGACCGTGCGATAGGCCCGCACGGCCCGGGTCGCCATGACCCTCTGAGGCCTCCGTAAGAGGGCCCGGGTGCGGGGAGTGAGGCACTCCGCCCAGACCGGGGCTCCGTAGAGTGCCATCGACCTTACCACACCATGGTAAAGCCGACGGCACGCCGAATTGGGTCCTCCCTGATTAGGGAGGAGCCGTCCGAGTGCGGCTGCGGTCTTAATAAGCCGTGGAACGAGGAGCTTGAAGTGCTCCTCAAAGTTCCAGCGGGGGTCCAGAGTTAGGCCGAGATACTTGAAATGCATCTCGACCGGAATCCGGACCCCCTCCACTCGGACGCGGAGCCCCGGCGGGATCCTGCGGCGTGGGGGATGGAAACCCATGGCCCTAGTTTTGTCTAGGGCCACCTCCAATCCGAGCAGACGGATGCGCCGGACGACCAACGAGGTGCCGACCGACGCAAGCCGTTCTGCTCTCTCCCACGTCTTTGCTCTTGCCGCGACCAGCGTGTCGTCGGCAAAGCAGACAATCTCCATTTTGGGTAGGAGATTGCCTCGCAGGACCCAATTAAACCCCAAATTCCAAAGAAGGGGGCCAAGAACGGCCCCCTGCGGTACGCCGACCGCCACTGTTCGACGCAGAACTTTCCCGTCTGCGCCCTCGTACAGCACTACCCGCTCGGAGAGGTAGTCGTTGACGAGGGCGCAGAGGTAGGACGGCACTCGGTGGAACCGAAGTGCCGCCCTAATACATTCGTGGGGGAGGCTGTTGAAGGCGTTGCGGATGTCGAGCGACACCGCAACAACCGCCTCCCCTCTGCCCGTGGCCTCCTCAGTCCACCGCTTGAGGAGGCTCACCGCGTCAACGGTAGACCGACCGGTGCGGAAGCCGAACTGGTGATCATCCAAGTTCGGCCCCTCCGTTTCCAGATGCTCGACGATCCGACGCGCCATAATCCTTTCCATGGCTTTGCCGGAATCGTCGAGCAGAACCACCGGTCGGTACCCCGCCGGCGAGTCGGCGGGGCGGCCCTCCTTGCGGAGAAGGCAGAGTCGCCCCACCTTCCACCTCGCCGGGAACTTTTTCCGGGCGATGCATGCGTCCATGACCGCCCGGAATCTCTCCTCTAAAGGCCCTAGCGCGATTGCTAGGGCCTTGGCCGGGACTCCGTCTGGTCCCGGGGCCGTCTTCTTGCCCCGGAGTCGCTCCCTCACCGCCTCAAACTCCACATCTGAGACGGGAGGACCCTCCACCTCGAGCTCCGGAAGTGGTTCCGGAGGCTCCATGCGGGGGGGCTCGAATCGGCCAGGGGTCGGGAACAGGGACCCCATGACCTTTTCCAGCAACTCCGGGCCAAGATTAGCTGTCGAGGGGGAGCTCGATGCAAATTTCCCCCTCACAACTCTATACGGACGGCCCCAGGGGTCGGCGTCCAGGAGGGCCAGGAAGCGCTCATGAGCCTCTTCTTTGGCCCTGCAGATTCCCTTCTGCAGGGCCTTGTGAGCCTCCCTGTACGCCTGACGAAGGAGGACCTCTTCGTCAGGCGTCCTCCTGGTACGCCTTCTCCGGCAACGAAGTAGGGCGCGCCTGGCCGCCAGACATGTGGTGCGCAAGGTTGCAATTTCTTGCGCCCACCAGTACACCTTCTTCCACTTAGGGGGAGGGCGCCACAGCGGCATGGCAGCATTACAGACGGCTCGCATGTCGTCCGCGAAATGGTCTGCCATGCCATCGGGATCCCCTGCTAGATGAGGGGGGAGAGGGGACCACTCCCTCACCAATGCAGCCTCCTCCGCCACATCAGGGCGGAGCTTGGCGAGTGCCCACCTGGGGAAGGCAGCACCCGCCGAAGGATCCCGGCGCTGTGGCGCGCTGGGGGCCAGCGTGGAGACCTCATATCGGACATACAGGTGGTCCGACAGGGTCTCCACATCTTCCTCGACCCGCCAGCTACGGGTTTGGGCAGCAAGGGCGGCAGTGGCAAAGGATACGTCCACAATGGACGTACCTTGCCACCGTACGCACGTGGGAGAGGTACCGCGGTTGAGTACCTGGAGCCCCAGGCCCAGCGCCCAGGACTCCAGAGTACCCCCCCTCACGTCCGTACGGGGGGACCCCCACGCCGAGGACTTGGCGTTGAGGTCTCCCGCCACCAAAACTGGGAGTGGGGCCGCACGCCTCACCACCCCCTCCACCGCAGCCAGGAAGAACTCGAAGTCCGCCCGACTGCGGTTTGGGGAGAAGTAGGTCGACACGACCACCATTCTTCCCCAATTTGCTGCCACGAAACCCGCACCTCTCTCCCTGAGGGAAAGGGGAGGAGCCTCACCACCAGGCCTCACTGCTATAGCTGCGGAGCCGTCCAGGTCCCCTAGCCAATTGGCATTATGGGGGACCGTATATGGCTCCGCTACCACCGCCAGGTGTATCTCCCACTCCGCCATGGACTGACACAGTAGATCCTGTGCCCCAGCGGAGTGGTTGATATTAACCTGGAGGAACTTAGCAGTGGGCCTATTGAACATTGGCAGTTTCCATAGGCTCCTCTCTTACAGTAGGGGTGACCCCTGTTCTGCCGATCTTATGGACCGCTATGGGACGGCCCCTTTTCGCAGGCGGGGAGCAGTTTAGGCCCCCCATGCGGTGTTTGGCTGTGAGACCAGCGTCCGTGCAGACGGCACATTTATATTCCGCTTCACACGCGTTGGCGGTGTGCCCCTCCGATCCGCAGCGGTAGCAGAGACCGCTGCGGTCTTTGGCGGATGGGCATAGAGCCACTGGGTGACCCAGCCCCATGCACTTGTAGCAGCGCATCGGCCGTTGCTCAATAAGGTGGACGGAGGCTGAGCTCCACCCGACCGTCAGCCGACCGACCGCTGCCAACTTCTTGGCTGCTTCTATGGGGCAGGAGGCGAAGGCCGACCCCATGCCCCTAAGTCCAGGGTGGACTTTGCCCACCCTAAAAAGCTCAGGGGCGCAGCCTGTACACAGGGCCAGAGCTTCTCTAAGCTCGTCGGCCGACACCGAGTCGTCGAGTCCATTGACTCGAATGTCGACCGATTTGGTGGGGCGGGTCACTTTCGCCATGTCACCCAGTGCGGCACTGATCTGCTCCGCCAATTTGTCCGCTTGCACGGACGTTGTCTCTTTAGGGAGCTCAAGGATTCGAGCCCCCGTTACTCCCGTCCGGAACTTCGCTGGTCCAATACCAAGGGCCTCCAGGGAGACTGAGGCCTTCGTTTGGGCAATTGCCTTATTATATGTGGCACCCTTTTCTATCGCCTCTGGCTTAAGGGCCACCACAACGGCCAGCGATTTCGGCTCCTTCGGGAGCCTAGGCACCTTTGGGGTAGTTCCGACGGCAGATTTGGCTGCCGGAGTTGAAACGCGCTTCTTCCGTTTCACTACCTCCGTCCAGCTTTCTGCCGTCTTTTCTACGTGCCCAGTTGATGAGCCAGGTGTCGGCTCCGAGGCCTTTGGGGCCTGCAACCCCTTTTGTTTCTTCGCCCTCGCTTGCTTTGGCAGATTAGCCGGGGGGGCGAGGGTGGAGCCTGTTGTTTGCTGGGACTGGGGGACCGACTCGCGATCCTCCCGCTTTTTGTCCGCCTGCAGAGGCGGGCGGAGGCGACGCGCCGGAAGCAGTCTCCCGTCGACCTCCAGACTGTCCAGGTGGGCGTTGACGACGCCCCCAACATGGGCCGTCAACTCCGTCTGGAGGGCCGATAGTGCTTCCAAGAATTCTGCCCTGGAGATTGACTGGGCTTCAGCCACTGTCGAGACCGGTTCGGTGGACTGCTGTATAACCGGGCTTTTGTCCGGTAGGGACCTCTCTGAAAACGCTCTTCGGAGCGCCGAAACCTCACTAATGAGGCCATCAATTTGACTGCGCAGACGTTTGTTGTCTGCGCGTAGTCGACGGAGCTCCTCTGATGTTTTCTTCGCAGCCATCGTTTCAAAATGTCCGAGGAGCGATCGGGTGGCCTCCTTGATATCGCGCTGCGATGTGCCCTTAAGGTTGCCCGACTTGCGGACAACCTCTAGAATTATTGAGGCACTAGCCTCAGCCTTTTTCGTAAGCTCCTCAATAGAGCCAGAATTCGCCGAGCGATACGTGGTAGCCGACTTGCCGGAATCGGAGTCGGAATCCTCCCTTAATTGGCGCTTAGCCCGCGAGATTCCAACATCATGGCCGAGTGCTTTCCCGCCTCGGCCCTTGGTGCCTTTTTTGTATTTGGAAGGAACGGCAGGTTCCACCAGTTCCTCCGACTCCTCCGACCCCGACACCAGATCAAAGAATTGGTTGGACGACATTATCCCTTCCGACGCCTCTTTCGCAGCAGAACGCTTGCGTGCTCCCGAGCGAGTCAGTACGCTCGAATATAGGCGCTTTCGCCCTTCAATCTTCTTTGGGCTTCGCCCACTGGCCTCTGAAGAGTCCGACATGGGCCAATTAATGGCCCTGCCGACCTCTGAGTAGGTTGGGGAGTCCACCCCTACAGGAGGGGGGACGACTCAACAAATCGACGACAAATTCGTCAAAAACAACAATTTTCCTTATAACTAAGAAAAACAAACAACAATAAAAACTAAATAACAGGGGTTACCGACAATCGGTTTGGGGTGGCTGGAAGAGCTTCCGAAGAGGCTTCTTCCAACACAACCCGCGACGAAAACCGGTCGGTAGCACCGAAGTTATTAACAATAACAATGATTTTCCTTAAAAAACTATCAACAAAAACAGCAATAAAAACTTAACAGCAACAGATAACAAAAACTGGTTTGGAATGGCTGAAAGAGCTCACAAGGAGGCAACTTTCAGCCCTAGACCGCAACAAGATCCGGCTACGGGAACCGGGTCTTATCACGGTTTTAAACTAGAAATTTCCAAACAAGAAAACAGAAAACCAAGAAAAAACAACAGAATAACAAAGAACAATAACAATTGGTATGGGTAGGTTGAAGGAGCCTTGAAAAAGGCTTCAATCAAGATACACCACGCCGAGAAACTCCAAAGGAAACGGAAGATATTAACGATTCAAAATGTTGAAATTTCGGAAAATTTCAGCACCAACCACAACCTAACCTAACCTAACCTAACCTAACCTAACCTAACCTAACCTAACCTAACCTAACCTAACCTAACCTAACCTAACCTAACCTAACCTAACCTAACCTAACCTAACCTAACCTAACCTAACCTAACCTAACCTAACCTAACCTAACCTAACCTAACCTAACCTAACCTAACCTAACCTAACCTAACCTAACCTAACCTAACCTAACCTAACCTAACCTAACCTAACCTAACCTAACCTAACCTAACCTAACCTAACCTAACCTAACCTAACCTAACCTAACCTAACCTAACCTAACCTAACCTAACCTAACCTAACCTAACCTAACCTAACCTAACCTAACCTAACCTAACCTAACCTAACCTAACCTAACCTAACCTAACCTAACCTAACCTAACCTAACCTAACCTAACCTAACCTAACCTAACCTAACCTAACCTAACCTAACCTAACCTAACCTAACCTAACCTAACCTAACCTAACCTAACCTAACCTAACCTAACCTAACCTAACCTAACCTAACCTAACCTAACCTAACCTAACCTAACCTAACCTAACCTAACCTAACCTAACCTAACCTAACCTAACCTAACCTAACCTAACCTAACCTAACCTAACCTAACCTAACCTAACCTAACCTAACCTAACCTAACCTAACCTAACCTAACCTAACCTAACCTAACCTAACCTAACCTAACCTAACCTAACCTAACCTAACCTAACCTAACCTAACCTAACCTAACCTAACCTAACCTAACCTAACCTAACCTAACCTAACCTAACCTAACCTAACCTAACCTAACCTAACCTAACCTAACCTAACCTAACCTAACCTAACCTAACCTAACCTAACCTAACCTAACCTAACCTAACCTAACCTAACCTAACCTAACCTAACCTAACCTAACCTAACCTAACCTAACCTAACCTAACCTAACCTAACCTAACCTAACCTAACCTAACCTAACCTAACCTAACCTAACCTAACCTAACCTAACCTAACCTAACCTAACCTAACCTAACCTAACCTAACCTAACCTAACCTAACCTAACCTAACCTAACCTAACCTAACCTAACCTAACCTAACCTAACCTAACCTTTTTTTTTTTTTTTTTTTTTTTTGACGAGGAGTAATCCGCTTACAGATTCCCTACCGCTGGCTAGACGGTAGGGATATGTGGGGGTCGCCCAGCACCTGATCATAGCGGCACTGGGAATACCCACTAAAACTCCCCGGTGCCTCCTTGCCCTGTGAAAGGAGTGAACCGGGTTCTGCCGAGGCACCAAACTCCGATCCACCCCAGGGCAGCCTAGCCGACTAGCTAGGCTAACGCCAACGGAGGATTGCCCGGAGACACCCAGGCAATCCCCAGACGGTGGGACCTAGTGCAGGCACACATAGCTGGCCAGCTATGTGCGCAGGTCCCCTGGGACATTCAAAGACGGGCTTGGTATGCCCGCCTTCTCCTGCCCCGCCGCCTACGTCTGAGGGAAGCGAGACCGGCCTCTTCCTCTCGCTCCCTCTCAGCTGCCTCCTTCTGCGACATTATATATCCGCAGAAGGCGGCAACTGTTTTCCAAGTGGCCACACTGCCAAGCATGGCTTCGACCATGTTTGGCAGTGTGACATCAGCTCCACCCAGCGCCACTTCCAACTCCCGGCGCTGGGGACTCCAGGCCGGGCACACCTGGAGCGTGTGCTCGGCCGTATCGTCGGGGTCGCCGCAGTGGTGGCACCGCGGCGACTCCTCCCTTTTTATGCGGTGCAGATAATGACCGAAGCACCCGTGTCCGGTCATCATCTGCACCATGTGGAAGGTGAGGCAGCCTTTTTGGCGCCTCACCCAGTCCTCCAACACCGGACGGATCGCCTGGATCGTCCGGTGACCGGCGGTGGGATTGATTAGTGCCTCACTCCAATCATCGATGGCCCTCTCATGGGCCTCTGCACGGACCCGTTGCACGTCCTCGGCAACGGGTCTTTCTCCGAGGGCCCTGGCGGCGACCCGATGCCGATGCACCTGGGACAGAACCAGGGCATCGACATCCCACGGAAGCATACCCGCTAGCACGCAGGCAGCCCCGTGGCTGACCGTGCGATAGGCCCGCACGGCCCGGGTCGCCATGACCCTCTGTGGCCTCCGTAAGAGGGCCCGGGTGCGGGGAGTGAGGCACTCCGCCCAGACCGGGGCTCCGTAGAGTGCCATCGACCTTACCACACCATGGTAAAGCCGACGGCACGCCGAATTGGGTCCTCCCTGGTTAGGGAGGAGCCGTCCGAGTGCGGCTGCGGTCTTAATAAGCCGTGGAACGAGGAGCTTGAAGTGCTCCTCAAAGTTCCAGCGGGGGTCCAGAGTTAGGCCGAGATACTTGAAATGCATCTCGACCGGAATCCGGACCCCCTCCACTCGGACGCGGAGCCCCGGCGGGATCCTGCGGCGTGGGGGATGGAAACCCATGGCCCTAGTTTTGTCTAGGGCCACCTCCAATCCCAGCAGACGGATGCGCCGGACGACCAACGAGGTGCCGACCGACGCAAGCCGTTCTGCCTTCTCCCACGTCTTTGCTCTTGCCGCGACAAGAGTGTCGTCGGCAAAGCAGACAATCTCCATTTTTGGTAGGAGATTGCCTCGCAGGACCCAATTATATCCCAGATTCCACAATAGGGGGCCCAGGACGGCCCCCTGCGGTACGCCGACCGCCACTGGCCGGCGCATGACTCTCCCGTCTGCGCCCTCGTACAGCACTACCCGTTTGGAGAGGTAGTCGCTGACGAGGGCGCAGAGGTAGGACGGCACTCGGTGGAACCGGAGTGCCGCCCTGATACTTTCGTGGGGGAGGCTGTTGAAGGCGTTGCGGATGTCGAGCGACACCGCAACAACAGCCTCCCCTCTGCCCGTGGCCTCCTCAGTCCACCGCTTGAGGAGGCTCACTGCGTCAACCGTGGACCGACCGGTGCGGAAGCCGAACTGGTGATCATCCAGGTTCGGCCCCTCCGTTTCCAGATGCTCGACGATCCGACGAGCCATAATCCTTTCCATGGCTTTGCCGGAATCGTCGAGCAGGACCACCGGTCGGTACCCCGCCGGCGAGTCAGCAGGGCGTCCCTCCTTGCGGAGAAGGCAGAGACGCCCCACCTTCCATCTCGCCGGGAACTTTTTCCGGGCGATGCATGCATTCATCACCGCCCGGAATCTCTCCTCTAGAGGCCCTAGCGCGATTGCTAGGGCCTTGGCCGGGACTCCGTCTGGTCCCGGGGCCGTCTTCTTGCCCCGGAGCCGCTCCCTCACCGCCTCAAACTCCGCGTCAGAGACGGGAGGACCCTCCACCTCGAGCTCCGGGAGTGGTTCCGGAGGCTCCATGGGAGGGGGCTCGAATCGGCCAGGGGTCGGGAACAGGGACCCCATGACCTTTTCAAGCAGCTCCGGGCCAAGGTTGGCTGTCGAGGGGGAGCTCGATGCAAATTTCCCCCTCACAACCCTATACGGACGGCCCCAGGGGTCGGCGTCCAGGAGGGCCAGGAAGCGCTCGTGTGCCTCTTCTTTGGCCCTGCAGATTCCCTTCTGCAGGGCCTTGTGAGCCTCCCTGTACGCCTGACGAAGGAGGACCTCCTCGTCAGGCGTCCTCCTGGTACGCCTCCTCCGGCAGCGGAGTAGGGCGCGCCTAGCCGCCAAACAGGTGGTGCGCAGGAGAGCTATCTCCTGCGCCCACCAGTAAACCTTCTTCCATTTGGGAGGAGGGCGCCACAGGGGCATGGCAGCATTGCAAACGGCCCGCAGGTCGTCTGCGAAATGGTCTGCCATGCCGTCGGGATCCCCTGCGAGGTGAGGGGGGAGAGACGACCACTCCCTCACCATCGCAGCCTCCTCCGCCACATCCGGGCGGAGCTTGGCGAGTGCCCACCTGGGAAAGGCAGCACCCGCCGTGTGATCCCGACGCTGTGGCGCGCTGGGGGCCAGCGTGGAGACCTCGTATCGGACGTACAGATGGTCCGATAGGGTCTCCACTTCTTCCTCGACCCGCCAGCTACGGGTTTGCGCAGCAAGGGCAGCAGTGGCAAAGGATACGTCCACAATGGACGTACCTTGCCACCGTACGCACGTGGGAGAGGTACCGCGATTGAGTACCTGGAGCCCCAGGCCCAGTGCCCAGGACTCCAGAATACCCCCCCTCACGTCCGTACGGGATGACCCCCACGCCGATGACTTGGCGTTGAGGTCTCCCGCCACCAAAACTGGGAGTGGGGCCGCACGCCTCACCACCCCCTCCACCGCAGCCAGGAAGAACTCGAAGTCCGCCCGACTGCGGTTTGGGGAGAAGTAGGTCGACACGACCACCATTCTCCCCCAGTTTGCTGCCACGAAACCCGCACCTCTCTCCCTGAGAGAAAGGGGAGGAGCCTCACCACCAGGCCTCACTGCTATAGCAGCGGAGCCGTCCAGGTCCCCTAGCCAGTTGGCATTATGGGGGACCGTATATGGCTCCGCTACCACCGCCAGGTGTATCTCCCACTCCGCCATGGACTGACACAGTAGATCCTGTGCCCCAGCGGAGTGGTTGATATTAACCTGGAGGAACTTAGCAGTGGGCCTACTGGACATTGACGGTGTCCATTGGCTCCTCCCTGGTAGTGCCTGAGGCCCCGGCCACGGCTGTCGGCTTAACGGCCGTAAGACGGCCCTTTACAGCTGGGGGGGAGCAATTCATTCCCCCCATGCGGTGATTGGCCGGGAGCCCGGCGTCCGCACATACTGCACACCTATATGCCGCCTCGCACTCAAATGCGGAGTGCCCGTCGGTCCCGCAGCGGTAGCAGAGACCGCTGCGATCCTTCTTAGACGGGCATCTGACGACCGGATGTCCAAGCCCCATGCACTTGAAACAGCGCATGGGACGCTGTTCCAACAGTTGGATGGAGGCAGAACTCCATCCAACCGTTAGTCTTCCACCGGTCGCCAGTTTTTTGGCGGCTTCAACGGGGCACGTTGCGAACGCCGAGCCCACCCCTCTGGCTCCAGGGTGGACCTTCCCCACCCTGAAGTTCTCAGGAAGACAGCCCGTGCTCAAGGCCAGAGCCGACTGCACCTCTTCGGCCGACACCGAATCATCGAGCCCGTTGATCCGGATGTCGACCGTTTTTATTGGGCGCGTTACTTTAGCAACGTCGCCCAAGACAGCTCTAATTTGGGCCGCCAACTTGTCAGCCTGCACGGGCGTGGTCTCCTTCGGGAGCTCCATAATGCGGGCTCCAGTCACGCCCGTGCGAAATTGGGCCGGGCCGATGCCCAAAGCGTCCAGCGAGACAGAGGCCTTGGTCTTATCCAAGGCCTTTTTGTAAGTGGCCCCCTTCTTGATGGCCTCGGGATTGAGGGCCACAACGACCGCCAGCTTTTTGTGCTCCTTAGGGAGCTTATTTACAGCTACTTTCCCCGTTTTTGGAGCTGGAGCGGCAGGGGCACGCTTTTTGCGCCTGACGACTTCAGACCAACTCTCAACTACTTTAGCCGGCTCCACCTGTGACTCAGGGGCCTTAGGAGCGGGCTTGGCCGCCTTGACGCTCCTTGCCTTTTTGGGCAGATTGGCCGGGGGGGCAAGGGTTGTCCCCGTCTCTCCTTGTGAGGCTGCTGCCCTCTCTTTGCGTTTTTTATCCGCCTCGAGAGGGGGACGAAGTTGGCGCGCTGGAAGCAGCCTCCCGTCTACCTCGAGGCTATCTAAGTGGGCGTTGACGACCCCCCCAACATGGGCCGTCAACTCCGTCTGGAGGGCCGATAGGGCCTCCATAAATTCGGCCCTTGATAGCGGCTGGGAGTCAGCCACTGTAGAGGGCGGTGCTACGGCGTGGTGCTCGGCAGGAGTCTTTTCAGGTAGGGACCTTTCGGAAAAGGCCCTTCGCAGCGCCGTCACCTCCTGAATGAGGGCATCTATCTGGCCGCGGAGACGTTTGTTGTCCGCGCGAAGTCGCCTATTCTCATTAGACGACTTCCGGGTCGCCACCGCCTCAACCACTCCAAGGATGGAGTGGGTGGCCTCCTTGATAGCCTTCTGAGAGGTGCCCTTGAGGTTGCCCGACTTACGGACAACCTCAAGTATTGCTGACGCACTGGCTTCGGCCTTCTGCGTCAGCTCCTCTACCGAGCCAGCCGAAGACTTAGCTGACCGGTAGGTTCTCACCGACCTGTCGGAGTCGGTGTCCGACATCTCCCGCAGCTCGCGACGAGCTCGCGACATTCCTATGTCGTGGCCGAGCGCTTTGCCGCCTCGACCCTTTCCACCCTTTTTAAATTTGAGAGGAACCGAAGGTTCCGCAAGCTCCTCCACTTCCTCCGACCCAGACTCCGGGCCAAAAAACTTGCTGGAGGACCTAGAGTCCTCCGACACTTCCTTCATGGCGGACCTTTTGCGGGTCGCCGAGCGGGTCAAAACCTTTGAGTACAGGAGCCTAGTTGCCCCTGTTTTCTCCATCGGGCTTGGCCCGCTAGTTTCGGCGGAGTCCGACATGGGCCACGAAATGGCCCTGCCGACCTCCGAACTTGTTAAAGAGTCCACCCCTACAAGAGGGGGGACAAAACAACGAGGATATTACACAACTAACAACAAAGATAACAATTTTCCTTAAAACTAGACAACAAAAACAACAATATTTCCTGAATAACAAGAGATACCAACAACCGGTTTGGACTGGGTGAAAGAGCTTCCGAAGATGCTTCTTTCAACCCAAACCCGCGACGCGATCCGGCTGTTGGCACCAAAGTTATCAGCAAAAACAACAACTTTTCTTAAAAAACTAAAAACAAAAACAGTAATAAAAACTTAACAACAAGGAATCTTAAGAAAATTCTTAGACTGGCTGAAAGAACTCACAAGGAGGCAACTTTCAGCCCTAGACCGCGACAAGATCCGGTTACGGGAACCGTTACTTATCGCGGCTATTATCTAAAAACTTTCAAAGAGAAAAAACAAAAAACAACAAAAACAACTTGATAACAATCAAACAACAACAACAGCTGTGGGCAAATCGAGAGAGCCTTCAAAAAGGCTTCAAACGATATGCGACACGCCAGGAAACACCAACTAACAACGGAGATATTTGCGATTCAAAATGCGGAAATTTCGAGAAATTTCAGCACCCAACCCCAACCTAACCTAACCTAACCTAACCTAACCTAACCTAACCTAACCTAACCTAACCTAACCTAACCTAACCTAACCTAACCTAACCTAACCTAACCTAACCTAACCTAACCTAACCTAACCTAACCTAACCTAACCTAACCTAACCTAACCTAACCTAACCTAACCTAACCTAACCTAACCTAACCTAACCTAACCTAACCTAACCTAACCTAACCTAACCTAACCTAACCTAACCTAACCTAACCTAACCTAACCTAACCTAACCTAACCTAACCTAACCTAACCTAACCTAACCTAACCTAACCTAACCTAACCTAACCTAACCTAACCTAACCTAACCTAACCTAACCTAACCTAACCTAACCTAACCTAACCTAACCTAACCTAACCTAACCTAACCTAACCTAACCTAACCTAACCTAACCTAACCTAACCTAACCTAACCTAACCTAACCTAACCTAACCTAACCTAACCTAACCTAACCTAACCTAACCTAACCTAACCTAACCTAACCTAACCTAACCTAACCTAACCTAACCTAACCTAACCTAACCTAACCTAACCTAACCTAACCTAACCTAACCTAACCTAACCTAACCTAACCTAACCTAACCTAACCTAACCTAACCTAACCTAACCTAACCTAACCTAACCTAACCTAACCTAACCTAACCTAACCTAACCTAACCTAACCTAACCTAACCTAACCTAACCTAACCTAACCTAACCTAACCTAACCTAACCTAACCTAACCTAACCTAACCTAACCTAACCTAACCTAACCTAACCTAACCTAACCTAACCTAACCTAACCTAACCTAACCTAACCTAACCTAACCTAACCTAACCTAACCTTTTTTTTTTTTTTTTTTTTTTTTTTTTTTTTTTTTTGTTGTTGAGGAGGGGAAATCACGTTTACGGACGCCCCTCGCCGACATAGGACGCGTCGGCGAGGGGGAGTGTGGGACTCGACCGGCGAGAAGCGCCGGTAATACCCACTAAAACCCCCCCATGCTCCTCCATCAGCGGTGATGTACGGGTCCGAAAAACAGCGAGGCCATGTCTGCGGAACCCGCACACCGCTATGCTCATTTTTGAGCTCTGCAATTGGTGGCGGTCTAGGGAGCATCTCTAGGCCACCACGCCGTCAAATCCGTGTGGTCCGGACGCCAGTCGTCCTACCTGACGCCCGGTGGTTACAATTTATTGCGCCGCGGCATAGGCGCGACGCCGTCTCCCGGTTTTACGGCGCCTGAGTGGGTCCGCCTGGGGGTCCTCTTCGCGGGACCGCTCCCCGGCCTCTTTACCACTCAGGGCCGTCTCACAAAATGTCCTGACTGCATCCCAGCAGTCAGGTGACTCAATCATTGCTCTGACGACAGCCGGTAAGGACAAGTCTTGTCCCACGACTGCCGTCAGAGCCGCTCTCTCCGTATCCCAACCTGGGCATACCTCCAAGGTGTGTTGTGCCGTGTCTTCGGCGGCTCCGCACTCGTGGCAGACGGTGGTCCGCTCCCTCCTCGCGACGTTGCACAGGTACCGTCCGAAGCAACCATGCCCCGTAAGCACCTGCACAAGCCGGAAGGAAAGCGAGCCGGTCCGCCTGCTCACCCACTCGTTCAGCACTGGCGCGATCGCAGACGTGGTGCGAAAACCGTACCCCGCCTGCATCAAATTGTCGCGCCAGCGCTCGAGTGCCTCCTCCTGGAGCTCTCTCCTCCAACGCAGCACCTCCTCCGGGAGTGGATTCACGCCACGGGCCCTTGCATCCGCGATCCTGTGGTAGATCGCTGCAAGAACCCCGGCATCCAGCTCCCAGGGAAGCGTGCCGGCGATCGCGCACACCGCTCTCCACGAGGTGGTGCGATATGCTCTGACGACCCGGGACGCCATGACCCGCTGCAGACGCCGCAGCACAGTCCGGTTCTGAGCCGACAGGGAATCGGCCCAGATAGGCGCCCCGTACAGGGCCATCGAGCGCACCACTCCCGCGAAGAGACGGCGGCACCCAGCGTTGGGTCCGCCCAGGTTGGGCATTAGCCGGCTTAGGGCAAAAGCCGTCTTTGTCAATTTCGGAGCCAGGCTCCGAAAGTGCGAATTGAAGTTCCATCGACTATCGAGTACGACGCCGAGATATTTCAGCGTCGACCCGACGCCGATGGAAGCTCCGCCAATGATGATTTTGGAATCTGGCGGTGGCGCCTTGCGAGGTCCATGGAAGCAGATTGCCTCACACTTCTCAAGGGCCACCGTCAGACCCAAGCGCCGTATGCGCATCACAGTCTGTGCGACTCCAGCGGTTGCCAACAGGGCCGCGTCACGGTACCTGCCACCACGGGCGGTCACCAAGGTGTCGTCCGCGTAACACGTGACGTCGACCCCGCGCAGGGTAGCGCCCCGCAGCACCCAGTCGTAGCCAATGTTCCACAGAAGCGGCCCGAGGACCGACCCCTGCGGAACACCGCACGACACACCCCGCTGACGATCTCCAACGCGCGTGGGGTACACAACCGAGCGACCCGAGAGATAGTCCCCGACAAGTCGTCGGAGGTACTCCGGGAAGCCGTGGTACCCCATTGCCTCCATGATGACACTGTGTGGGAGAGTGTTAAACGCGTTGGAGATGTCGAGGGACACCGCCAGGACGACCCCGCCTTTCCCAATCTCCTCCTCCGCTAAGGTCCTCACCCGCGCAATCGCGTCAACGGTGGACCTGCCCCTCCGGAAGCCGAACTGGACGTCGGCCAAGTTCGGCCCGGTCTCCTCTAGATGTTGAGTGAGGCGAGCAGCGATAACCCGCTCAAACAGCTTACCCGCCTCACTCAGTAGGACTATGGGGCGATAGGCCGACGGTGAGTCCACCGGACGCCCAGGCTTGCGGATGAGGACAAGCTTACCTAACTTCCACTCCTTGGGAAAGTGGCCATCCTTCGCACAGACTGTGAGCAGCTCACGGAATCTGTTTCCAAGACCGCCCTCTTTCAGGGCCAAAACCAGAGCCTTCCCCGGGATGCCATCGGGACCGGGTGCTGTGTTCTTCGCACTGAGGCGAAGAACCGCCCTATCGAGTTCACCCTCTGACACCTCGGGGGGATCCTCCTGCGAGATCTGCAGCGTTGCCGGGGGAGCATCGCCTTCCGCCCTGGCAGGGAACAAATTTTCCACCACCCTCTCGAGCATCTCCGCGTTCATCGTCGATGATAACGGTGGGGCCCAGGGGCGAAGCTTGCTCATTACAAGCTTATATGGCCTGCCCCATGGGTCTTGCTCGAGAGAGTCCACCAACTCCTGCCAGGCGCGCTCCTTCGCTGCACCGATCTCGATCCTCAACGTCTTTTTGGCCCCTTGGAAGGCGGCAAAAAGTTCGGCCACGACCGATGCGGGTTTGTGGCGTCGCCGGGAGTGGGTGTACCGGCGTCGTGCTTTCACACATGTCGTCCGGAGCTGTTGTAGCTCCGGCGACCACCAGTACACCTGACGACGGGGCTGCTGTTTGCCCACGCGGGGCATGGCGACGTCGCAGACGTGCGTCATTGCCCCACGAAACCACCGCGCCTCTGTATCCGCATCGGTCTCCTCCGGTTTCCTGTTCCAGCTTTCGACGAGGGACGCCTCTATGAGGGAGTCTCTCTCCAGCATTTTAAGCGCCCATTTGGGCCCGATCTCACAGGGAACACGCCTTGGGCTGTTCGGGTCCGACGAGTGGGGGGAGACGGAAAACCGGATATATCGGTGATCCGACAATGTCTCAACCCCCTCCTCGACTACCCAGCCCCGAACACGGCGGGCCAGGGCGGGAGACGCAAACGATACGTCCACGACTGATCCGCCCTGTTGCCGCACGCACGTGTTGGTCGTGCCCCTGTTCAGCACGCACAGATTGTTGCTGGAGAGCCACTCCTCCACAGCCGCGCCCCTCGCGTCAGTAATAGCTGAGCCCCACACCGTCGACTTCGCATTCAGGTCTCCGGCGAGGAGCACCTGATGCGGGCGACACCGTCCCAGCAGGATGTCCATTTCCGCCAAAAAGCGCTCAAACTCCGAGAGCGGACGATTTGGCGAGAAATAGACACCTACATACACAATGTCGCCGCATAAAACGGCGACGAACCCACGACCTCTGAACGATCGATCGACGGCGGGGGCTCCCTCTCCTGTGGCCAATATAATGGCGACGAGGCCGTCGCGGTCGCCGACCCAGTTGTCCCGGGGGACAACGAGATACGGCTCCGCGACGATCGCCACCTGTATCCTCCACTGCGCGAGTGTCTGGACTAGAAGGTCCTGGGCACTGGCGCAGTGGTTCACATTTGTTTGAAGACATCTCATGGACATACTGATTGTATGTCCATGAGTGTCTCCGTAGTCCCGTCCGGTGGGCAGGTCGTGGAGTCCTGGGCCGAAACCGCAGGACCCACCGGCCTTCGTCTTTTCATCCTGGGCCTGGGGGCCGAACATTGCTTGCTCCCCAGGCGATGGCTTGCTTTCTTGTTGGCATCGGCGCACAGAGGGCAGCGAGCTTCCGCCCGGCACTCCGATGCGCGATGACCGTTGTCTCCACATTTAAAACATTGCTGGCTCCGGTCGACGGCCGCCGTGCACTGCCCCCTGACGTGACCTGTGTTCAGGCACCGGAAACAGCGCAGCTCGCGGGGCTGCAGCACCTTCACCCGTGCTGCCGTCCACCCGACCAGCAATCTGCCTTCCGCGACTTTCTTGGCGGCTGTCACAGGGCAGCTCGCCCAAACCGAACCCATTCCGTAGTAAGAGTTACGGATGGTTCCCACCTTCACTGCATCCCTGTGACAGTCGCCAAGCCTAGCGATGGCTTCCGCCACCTCATCTGGAGTGACGGAGTCGTCGAGGCCGGACACCAGTATCTCGGTGGCCTTGAAGGGCCGCGAGATTCGCACCGACTCCGCACTCAGTACATCCCGAAGTTTGGCAGCGAGTCTGTCCGCCTTGTCGTTGTTGTCGGCGCCGGAGACTTCCATGATGACAGCCCCCGTCACCGCACGACGGCAGCGAACATACTCGATGCCCATCGCCGCGATGTCCACCCTCTTCTTGGCCTCTTCCGTGACCAGTTTATACGTCACCCCCCTCTCGGCAGCCCCTGGCTGCAGGGTGACGACGACGGCCGCAGTCTTAAAAGGCTTGGCCTTCCGTGGGGCAGGCTGTGGTGCCCGGCTCTTCTTTGGCGGAGCAGGAGGGCGCTCCTTGTGCTTCCCACCTCTAGCCACCAGACTCCATGGTTTGTCCATAGAGGTGGGGGCAGGTGGGAGTGGGCGCGGCGCTGACTTCTCCTGCTCCTTGCGGCCTCTGGTCGCTCTTCTTCTCCGAGCCTTCTTATTCGGAGATGGAGGTGTCCTTCCCACAGACGCCTTCGCCTTTGGTCCGCTGTTGGTGGCTTTGGGCGGTGCGGCGGGAGGAGAGGGCGTGTTTCGCCTGGGGGCCGGCTTCGGAGGGGGTAACTTCCGAGCGGCCAATGGAGGGCTCACCCTCGGCGCTGGGTTAAGGCGCGGCTCCAGGTTTTCGAGCCGCGCACTGAGGCGAGCGTGGACCCTGTCCATTATCGCCGTTTCCATGGCCTCCAGATGCTCCAGTGTAACTGGAGACCCGGAGGCGGCGGAGGGAGCGGCTCGGAATGCCGCAAACTCCCTCCGAAGTTCGTCCAGTCCTGTTTGTAATTGCTGGTTCTGCGCCCGAGCGATTTTAAGCTCGCGACGCAGAGCAGCTGTCTCTTCGTTCGATGAGAGGGAGGCCAGACGTTTGGCGTCTGCCACCACCGCCTCAATGTTGTCCCGGAGAGCCTTAACGCAGGTGCCCTTAAGGTTCCGGGACACATCGGCCACCTTGCGGATGGCCTCCACTCTCGTCATAAGTCTCTCGAAGACGAGGGAGGACGACTCGACGGCGTCGTCCTCACACTCCATCTCCGAGAGACGGGAACGGGTCTTTCTGGCCTCAACCATCGAGGCGAGTATCTCCCGCTCGGCCTGTAGCTTCAATTCTTCTCTTTCCGCTCGGGCCACTTCGGCCTTCGCCTGAGCGAGGCCGACGTACTCCCCGGTGGTGGGAGGGCGACCGCGACCACGCTTCTGGTGAGTGGGGCGCTCCTCTCCAGAGGACTCCGAGGAAAGTGCCAGAGGGCCTTTGCCCCTTTTGCGTTTGAGTCGGGAGACCGACTCGTCGCTCGTCTCCGCCTCGTCTACGGAGACCACCGTCTCTCTGTCAGAAGACGAGGGCTCCGAAAGGTTGAGTTCCTCTCGGACCCTCGCTAGCCCTTGCAAGCTGGGGCGGACATCAGCCCCGTCACTTGCTGGGCTGCCATCTCTCGGCGACGGCACGGGCGTCGCCATTCGGCGGAGAACAACCACAGGGCTGTCAGCCCTGTTGCCCTCCGCAATCTTCCTCTGCGCACGTGTGCGCACACGTGGGCCCACTAGCTCCTGCTGTCTGGCCTCGCACCAGACGCAGGGGTCACTAGCTGCACCACAATCGCAGGTTCCGGTAACCAATTTCCCATCGACCGGCCCGGACACCGATCGACGCCGCTGGCAAGGCGGGTCGCATTTGCCGCTCGTTACTGATTTCACACTCAGGGGCCGAGCTACCCCCGAGCGCCCGGCGTTAGCGGGATCGCAACACATAGTACTTTCCTTGTCCGACATTTCCATATACGTTTGGGAAGCGTACCTGCGGTCCTTTCCCAACAGACCGCAGGGCGCTTGGGACCGGGTCCCCCCCGGTCATGCAGCCCCTCGGCACGCAGACCTTAGGCTTCGGGGTAATTTTTTATAGTGGTTTTCTTCCACGCGGCCCGACGCTCAGTGCGCCAGACCCCCGGCCCCGCAGTGCGGGGTTACGGTTTGCCCGACGGTGGCCAAAGCCACACGCCGCGCCCGCGGACCTACAAGGTCCGCACCCACGAGCCGAAGCTCCGCTGGCCCATTTAAGGGCCCCTCCAAAAAGCGCTGGTGAGCGCGCCACCACAGTGTCCGGGCGAGCCGGACCGCCAGCTCAGCTGGCCAACCCACGACCACGAAGGGTCCACTGGTGACAGCCGTAGGCTTCTTAAAAAGAAGCCATGGCTTCACCCTCCGAGAGTAATTTTTTAGAGAGGTTTTCTTCCTCGCGGTCCAACGCTCAGTGCGCCGGACCCCCGACCCCACAAGTGGGGCTACGGGTTCATGTGACCGTGCAATGCCCGCCCTTAAGAAAGAGCAGGCAGCCACATGCCAGTTTTTGTCCGCGCCGGCCGAAACCGGTACCCCCCATATCTGGGGGGCGTTCCCCTATCCGCAACCTGGGGACGCGTCCGATGGCGGATCTGGAACCGCACACGGAAACCTAACCTAACCTAACCTAACCTAACCTAACCTAACCTAACCTAACCTAACCTAACCTAACCTAACCTAACCTAACCTAACCTAACCTAACCTTTTTTTTTTTTTTTTTTTTTTTAACGTGAGGAAATCAGCGATCCTGATTCCTGCCAGAAATGGGGCGCTGGCAGGATATGCGGGATTTCTACCCGCTAAAACCCCACGGTGTTCCTTGTCCACGCACGCACATGGGACGGGAGAGAGGTGTCAGCGCGAGCATTTCGTCCTGCTCTCCCGTCAGCGTTCGCCCGATCGGACGCCTCCGTTTTTGTTCATCGGTAGAGAGGGGATGGTAGGCTCCCCCCCCCTTCCCGCGGAAACCTGGTGTGGGAGGACGTGCCGGAACACGAACACGTCCTTCACCGGTGCCGGGTTGGTAGGTGAACGGATCCCCATATCCGCTCACCCTCCGGCCGATCACGGGGGCGCTTGGAGTTGGCCGTACAGCCTCCTCCGCCTCCCGGATCGTTTGCGACGGATGTCGCTAGCGAGGGCGGCATCCTCCCTCGCCCGCTCCGCCGCCTCCTTCAGTGAGAGGACTTCCTCGCTGAAGGAGATCACGGCCTGCCAGGCCTCATTGCTGCCGACCATGGACAGAACCACGGCCGGCAGCGACAGGTCTCCTCCGACAACGGGCGCTAGGTTGCGCCGTTGCTGATCCCATGCCGGGCATTCTGCCAGCGTGTGCTGCGCGGTATCCTCCGGGCCACCGCAGTGGTGGCAAGAAGGCGTCGCCTCTCTTCTTGCAACGTTGCACAGATATCTGCCGAAGCAACCATGCCCCGACAGAATCTGTGCAAGTCTAAACGTAATTACGCCCTTTCTGCGTCGGCACCACTGCTCCAAGACCGGCCTGATGGCCCGGATGGTGTGAGCGCCGGCGGTAGGTTCGGCGAGCCTCGCGGCCCACCGCTCCAGTGCAACTCGTTGCGCCGTGCGGCGCACTTCCTCCGGCAGGGGACCAGCAACGCCCCGACTGCGAGCTGTCGCTCGACTTTCGTAGACCGAGGACAGAACCTCGGCCTCCAGGTCCCACGGAGGGGTACCCGCCATAACGCACGCGGCATCGCACGAGATCGTGCGGTATCCGCGTATCACCCTGGTCGCCATCACTCGCTGAGGTCTTCTCAGGAGCGTGACGTTGTGGCGATCCAGGGCGTCCGCCCACACAGGCGCGCCGTAGAGCGCCATGGAGCGCACCACCCCCGTGAAAAGACGGCGGCAGCCCACACTCGGCCCGCCCAGATTTGGGAGGAGGCTACCCAACGCCGAGGTGGCCTAACCTAACCTAACCTAACCTAACCTAACCTAACCTAACCTAACCTAACCTAACCTTTTTTTTTTTTTTTTTGACGAGGAGTAATCCGCTTACAGATTCCCTACCGCTGGCTAGACGGTAGGGATATGTGGGGGTCGCCCAGCACCTGATCATAGCGGCACTGGGAATACCCACTAAAACTCCCCGGTGCCTCCTTGCCCTGTGAGCGGAGTGAACCGGGTTCTGCCGAGGCACCAAACTCCGATCCACTCCAGGGCAGTCTAGCCGACCGGCTAGGCTAACGCCAACGGAGGATTGCCCGGAGACACCCAGGCAATCCCCAGACGGTGGGACCTAGTGCAGGCACACATAGCTGGCCAGCTATGTGCGCAGGTCCCCTGGGACATTCAAAGACGGGCTTGGTATGCCCGCCTTCTCCTGCCCCGCCGCCTACGTCTGAGGGAGGCGAGACCGGCCTCTTCCTCTCGCTCCCTCTCAGCTGCCTCCTTCTGCGACATTATATATCCGCAGAAGGCGGCAACTGTTTTCCAAGTGGCCACACTGCCAAGCATGGCTTCGACCATGTTTGGCAGTGTGACATCAGCTCCACCCAGCGCCACTTCCAACTCCCGGCGCTGGGGACTCCAGGCCGGGCACACCTGGAGCGTGTGCTCGGCCGTATCGTCGGGGTCGCCGCAGTGGTGGCACCGCGGCGACTCCTCCCTTTTTATGCGGTGCAGATAATGACCGAAGCACCCGTGTCCGGTCATCATCTGCACCATGTGGAAGGTGAGGCAGCCTTTTTGGCGCCTCACCCAGTCCTCCAACACCGGACGGATCGCCTGGATCGTCCGGTGACCGGCGGTGGGGTTGAGTAGTGCCTCACTCCAATCTTCAATGGCCCTCTCATGGGCCTCTGCACGGACCCGTTGCACGTCCTCGGCAACGGGTCTTTCTCCGAGGGCCCTAGCGGCGACCCGATGCCGATGCACCTGGGACAGAACCAGGGCATCGACATCCCACGGAAGCGTGCCCGCTAGCACGCAGGCAGCCCCGTGGCTGACCGTGCGATAAGCCCGCACGGCCCGGGTCGCCATGACCCTCTGTGGCCTCCGTAAGAGGGCCCGGGTGCGGGGAGTGAGGCACTCCGCCCAGACCGGGGCTCCGTAAAGTGCCATCGACCTTACCACACCATGGTAAAGCCGACGGCACGACGAGTTGGGTCCTCCCTGGTTAGGGAGGAGCCGTCCGAGTGCGGCTGCGGTCTTAATAAGCCGTGGAACGAGGAGCTTAAAATGCTCCTCAAAGTTCCAGCGGGGGTCCAGAGTTAGGCCGAGATACTTGAAATGCATCTCGACCGGAATCCGGACCCCCTCCACTCGGACATGGAGCCCCGGCGGGATCCTGCGGCGTGGGGGATGGAAACCCATGGCCCTAGTTTTGTCTAGGGCCACCTCCAATCCGAGCAGGCGGATGCGCCGGACGACCAACGAGGTGCCGACCGACGCAAGCCGCTCTGCTTTCTCCCACGTCTTTGCTCTTGCCGCGACGAGAGTGTCGTCGGCAAAGCAGACAATCTCCATTTTGGGTAAGAGATTGCCTCGCAGGACCCAATTATACCCCAAATTCCACAAAAGGGGGCCAAGAACGGCCCCCTGCGGTACGCCGACCGCCACCGGCCGGCGCATAACTTTCCCGTCTGCGCCCTCGTACAGCACTACCCGTTCAGAGAGGTAGTCGTTGACGAGGGCGCAGAGGTAGGACGGCACTCGGTGGAACCGAAGTGCCGCCCTGATACATTCGTGGGGGAGGCTGTTGAAGGCGTTGCGGATGTCGAGCGACACCGCAACAACAGCCTCCCCTCTGCCGGAGGCCTCCTCAGTCCACCGCTTGAGGAGGCTCACCGCGTCGACCGTGGACCGACCGGTGCGGAAGCCGAACTGGTGATCATCCAGGTTCGGCCCCTCCATTTCCAGATGCTCGACGATCCGACGAGCCATAATCCTTTCCATGGCTTTGCCGGAATCGTCGAGCAGGACCACCGGTCGGTACCCCGCCGGCGAGTCGGCAGGGCGGCCCTCCTTGCGGAGAAGGCAGAGTCGCCCCACCTTCCATCTCGCCGGGAAACTTTTCCGGGCGATGCATGCGTTCATGACCGCCCGGAATCTCTCCTCTAGAGGCCCTAGCGCAATTGCTAGGGCCTTGGCCGGGACTCCATCTGGTCCCGGGGCCGTCTTCTTGCCCCGGAGTCGCTCCCTCACCGCCTCGAACTCCATATCGGAGACGGGAGGACCCTCCACCTCGAGCTCCGGAAGTGGTTCCGGAGGCTCCATGCGGGGGGGCTCGAATCGGCCAGGGGTCGGAAACAGGGACCCCATGACCTTTTCTAGCAACTCCGGGCCAAGGTTGGCTGTCGAGGGGGAGCTCGATGCGAATTTCCCCCTCACAACCCTATACGGACGGCCCCAGGGGTCGGCGTCCAGGAGGGCCAGGAAGCGCTCGTGTGCCTCTTCTTTGGCCCTGCAGATTCCCTTCTGCAGGGCCTTGTGAGCCTCCCTGTACGCCTGACGAAGGAGGACCTCTTCGTCAGGCGTCCTCCTGGTACGCCTCCTCCGGCAGCGGAGTAGGGCGCGCCTAGCCGCCAACTTCTTGGCTGCCTCTATGGGGCAGGAGGCGAAAGCCGACCCCATTCCCCTAAGTCCAGGGTGGACTTTGCCTACTCTAAAAAGCTCAGGGGCGCAGCCTGTACTGAGGGCTAGAGCTTCTCTAAGCTCGTCGGCCGACACCGAGTCGTCGAGTCCATTGACTCGAATGTCGACCGATTTGGTGGGGCGGGTGACTTTCGCCATGTCACCTAGTGCGGCACTGATCTGCTCCGCCAATTTGTCCGCTTGCACGGACGTTGTCTCCTTAGGGAGCTCAAGGATCCGAGCCCCCGTTACTCCCGTCCGGAACTTCGCTGGTCCAATACCAAGGGCCTCCAAGGAGACTGAGGCCTTAGTTTGGGCAATTGCTTTATTATATGTGGCGCCCTTTTCTATCGCCTCTGGCTTGAGGGCCACCACAACGGCCAGCGATTTCGGCTCCTTGGGGAGCCTGGGCACCTTTTGGGTAGTTACGACGGCGGATTTGGCTGTCGGGGTTGAGACGCGCTTCTTCCGTCTCACTACCTCCGTCCAGCTTTCTGCCGTCTTCTCTACGGGCCCTGCCGATGAGCCAGGTATCGGCTCCGAGGACTTTGAGGCCTGCAATCCCTTAGATTTCTTCGCCCTCGCTTGCTTTGGCAGATTAGCCGGGGGGGCGAGGGTGGAGCCCGTTGCTTGTTGCGACTGGGGGACCGACTCGCGAACCTCTCGCTTTTTGTCCGCCTGCAGAGGCGGGCGGAGGCGACGCGCCGGGAGCAGTCTCCCGTCGACCTCCAGACTGTCCAGGTGGGCGTTGACAACACCCCCAACATGGGCCGTCAACTCCGTCTGGAGAGCCGATAGCGCTTCCAGGAATTCGGCCCTGGACATTGGCTGGGCTTCAGCCACTGTCAAGGCCGGTTCCGTGGGCCGCTGTTCAACCGATCTTTGGTCCGGTGTAGCCCTCTCCGAGAAGGCCCTGCGGAGCGCCGAGACCTCGCTAACGAGGCCATCTATTTGATTACGCAGACGCTTATTGTCTGCGCGTAGCCGACGGAGCTCCTCAGAGGTTTTCCTCGCTGCTACCGTCTCAAAATTCCCGAGGAGGGATCGGGTGGCCTCCTTAATCTCGCGTTGCGAGGTGCCCTTAAGGTTGCCCGACTTGCGGACAACCTCCAGGATTATAGAGGCACTAGCCTCAGCCTTCTTTGTTAGCTCTTCAATAGAGCCAACCGAAGACTTTGCCGACCGGAATGTTGTGGCAGACCTGCCGGAGTCGGAGTCCGAGTCCTCCTCTCTCAGTTGGCGCTTGGCCCGCGAGATCCCCACATCGTGGCGGAGTGATTTTCCGCCACGGCCCTTCGTTCCTTTTTTATATTTTAGAGGAACGGCCGGTTCTACCAGCTCCTCCGACTCCTCCGACCCCGACACCAGGTCATAGAATTTGTTGGAGGACATTATCGCCTCCGACGCCTCCCTTGCGGCAGAACGCTTACGTGCCCCCGAGCGAGTCAGTACACTCGAGTATAAGCACTTCCGCCCTTCAATCTTCTCCTTTGGGCTTCGCCCACTGGCCTCTGAAGAGTCCGACATGGGCCAATTAATGGCCCTGCCGACCTCTGAACAGGTTGGGGAGTCCACCCCTACCAGAGGGGGGACAGCGCAACGAGGGATGACAAACAAGTAACAATACAAATATTTCCTTAAAAACAGGAAATATAAACAACAATATTTGCCGAACCACAAAAGCTAACAACAACCGGTTTGCACTGGGTGGAAGAGCTTCCGAAGAGGCTTCTTCCAACCCAACACGCGACGGTAACCGGCTGTTGGAACTAGTGCTTATCGGCAAAAATAACAAATTTACTTAAAAAACTAGCAACAAAAAAAACAATAAAAACGTAACAACAAAGGATAACAACAAACAACTTGGACTGGCAGAAAGAACTCACAGAGAAGCTCCTACCAGCCCTAGACCGCGACAAGATCCGGCTACGGGAACCGGTGCTTATCGCGGTTTTTAACTAAAAAATTCTTAACAGAAAAAGAGAAAATCAACAAAAACAACTAAAACAACAAACAACAACAACAACTGCTGTGTGCAGATCGAAGGAGCCTTGAAAAAGGCTTCAATCGATATGCGCAACAACGAAAAGCTCCAGAGAGAACCAAAGTTATCACCAATTGAAAATGTTGAAATTTCGGAAAATTTCAACAACCAACCAACCTCAACCTAACCTAACCTAACCTAACCTAACCTAACCTAACCTAACCTAACCTAACCTAACCTAACCTAACCTAACCTAACCTAACCTAACCTAACCTAACCTAACCTAACCTAACCTAACCTAACCTAACCTAACCTAACCTAACCTAACCTAACCTAACCTAACCTAACCTAACCTAACCTAACCTAACCTAACCTAACCTAACCTAACCTAACCTAACCTAACCTAACCTAACCTAACCTAACCTAACCTAACCTAACCTAACCTAACCTTTTTTTTTTTTTTTTTTTTGACGAGGAGTAATCCGCTTACAGATTCCCTACCGCTGGCTAGACGGTAGGGATATGTGGGGGTCGCCCAGCACCTGATCATAGCGGCACTGGGAATACCCACTAAAACTCCCCGGTGCCTCCTTGCCCTGTGAGCGGAGTGAACCGGGTTCTGCCGAGGCACCAAACTCCGATCCACTCCAGGGCAGTCTAGCCGACCGGCTAGGCTAACGCCAACGGAGGATTGCCCGGAGACACCCAGGCAATCCCCAGACGGTGGGACCTAGTGCAGGCACACATAGCTGGCCAGCTATGTGCGCAGGTCCCCTGGGACATTCAAAGACGGGCTTGGTATGCCCGCCTTCTCCTGCCCCGCCGCCTACGTCTGAGGGAGGCGAGACCGGCCTCTTCCTCTCGCTCCCTCTCAGCTGCCTCCTTCTGCGACATTATATATCCGCAGAAGGCGGCAACTGTTTTCCAAGTGGCCACACTGCCAAGCATGGCTTCGACCATGTTTGGCAGTGTGACATCAGCTCCACCCAGCGCCACTTCCAACTCCCGGCGCTGGGGACTCCAGGCCGGGCACACCTGGAGCGTGTGCTCGGCCGTATCGTCGGGGTCGCCGCAGTGGTGGCACCGCGGCGACTCCTCCCTTTTTATGCGGTGCAGATAATGACCGAAGCACCCGTGTCCGGTCATCATCTGCACCATGTGGAAGGTGAGGCAGCCTTTTTGGCGCCTCACCCAGTCCTCCAACACCGGACGGATCGCCTGGATCGTCCGGTGACCGGCGGTGGGGTTGAGTAGTGCCTCACTCCAATCTTCAATGGCCCTCTCATGGGCCTCTGCACGGACCCGTTGCACGTCCTCGGCAACGGGTCTTTCTCCGAGGGCCCTAGCGGCGACCCGATGCCGATGCACCTGGGACAGAACCAGGGCATCGACATCCCACGGAAGCATGCCTGCTAGCAGGCAGGCAGCCCCGTGGCTGACCGTGCGATAAGCCCGCACGGCCCGGGTCGCCATGACCCTCTGTGGCCTCCGTAAGAGGGCCCGGGTGCGGGGAGTGAGGCACTCCGCCCAGACCGGGGCTCCGTAGAGTGCCATCGACCTTACCACACCATGGTAAAGCCGACGGCACGCCGAATTGGGTCCTCCCTGGTTAGGGAGGAGCCGTCCGAGTGCGGCTGCGGTCTTAATAAGCCGTGGAACGAGGAGCTTGAAATGCTCCTCAAAGTTCCAGCGGGGGTCCAGAGTTAGGCCGAGGTACTTGAAATGCATCTCGACCGGAATCCGGACCCCCTCCACTCGGACGCGGAGCCCCGGCGGGATCCTGCGGCGTGGGGGATGGAAACCCATGGCCCTAGTTTTGTCTAGGGCCACCTCCAATCCGAGCAGACGGATGCGCCGGACGACCAACGAGGTGCCGACCGACGCAAGCCGTTCTGCTTTCTCCCACGTCTTTGCTCTTGCCGCGACAAGAGTGTCGTCGGCAAAGCAGACAATCTCCATTTTTGGAAGGAGATTGCCTCGCAGGACCCAATTAAACCCCAAATTCCACAAAAGGGGGCCGAGGACGGCCCCCTGCGGTACGCCGACCGCCACTGGCCGGCGCATAACGGCGCCGTCTGCGCCCTCGTACAGCACTACCCGTCCGGAGAGGTAGTCGTTGACGAGGGCGCAGAGGTAGGACGGCACTCGGTGGAACCGTAGTGCCGCCCTGATACATTCGTGGGGGAGGCTGTTGAAGGCGTTGCGGATGTCGAGCGACACCGCAACAACAGCCTCCCCTCTGCCCGTGGCCTCCTCAGTCCACCGCCTGAGGAGGCTCACTGCGTCAACGGTTGACCGACCGGTGCGGAAGCCGAATTGGTGTTCGTCCAGATTCGGCCCCTCCGTTTCCAGATGCTCGACGATCCGACGCGCCATAACCCTTTCCATGGCTTTGCCGGAGTCGTCGAGCAGGACCACCGGTCGGTACCCCGCCGGCGAGTCGGCAGGGCGGCCCTCCTTGCGGAGAAGGCAGAGTCGCCCCACCTTCCACCTCGCCGGGAACTTTCTCCGGGCGATGCATGCATTTATGATCGCCCGGAATCTCTCCTCTAGAGGCCCTAGCGCGATTGCTAGGGCCTTGGCCGGGACTCCGTCTGGTCCCGGGGCCGTCCTCTTGCCCCGGAGCCGCTCCCTCACCGCCTCAAACTCCGCATCTGAGACGGGAGGACCCTCCACCTCGAGCTCCGGAAGTGGTTCCGGAGGCTCCATGGGAGGGGGCTCGAATCGGCCAGGGGTCGGGAACAGGGACCCCATGACCTTTTCGAGCAGCTCCGGGCCAAGATTGGCTGTCGAGGGGGAGCTCGATGCGAATTTCCCCCTCACAACCCTGTACGGACGACCCCAGGGGTCGGCGTCCAGGAGGGCCAGGAAGCGCTCGTGCGCCTCTTCTTTGGCCCTGCAGATTCCCTTCTGCAGGGCCTTGTGAGCCTCCCTGTACGCCTGACGAAGGAGGACCTCTTCGTCAGGCGTCCTCCTGGAACGCCTCCTCCGGCAACGAAGAAGGGCGCGCCTTGCCGCTAAACACGTGGTGCGCAGGAGAGCTATCTCCTGCGCCCACCAATAGACCTTCTTCCATTTGGGAGGAGGGCGCCACAGAGGCATGGCAGCATTGCAGACTTCCCGCAGGTCGTCCGCGAAATGGTCTGCCATGCCGTCGGGATCACCTGCGAGGTGAGGGGGGAGAGACGACCATTCCCTCACCATCGCGGCCTCCTCCGCCACATCCGGGCGGAGCTTGGCGAGTGCCCACCTGGGGAAGGCGACACCCGCCGTAGGATCCCGACGCTGTGGCGCGCTGGGGGCCAGCGTGGAGACCTCATATCGGACATACAGGTGGTCCGACAGGGTCTCCACATCTTCCTCGACCCGCCAGCTACGGGTTTGGGCAGCAAGGGCAGCAGTGGCAAAGGATACGTCCACAATGGACGTACCTTGCCACCGTACGCACGTGGGAGAGGTACCACGATTGAGTACCTGGAGCCCTAGGCCCAGCGCCCAGGACTCCAGAATACCCCCCCTCACGTCCGTACGGGAGGACCCCCACGCCGAGGACTTGGCGTTGAGGTCTCCCGCCACCAAAACTGGGAGTGGGGCCGCACGCCTCACCACCCCCTCCACCGCAGCCAGGAAGGACTCGAAGTCCGCCCGACTGCGGTTTGGGGAGAAGTAGGTCGACACGACCACCATTCTCCCCCAGTTTGCTGCCACGAAACCCGCACCTCTCTCCCTGAGGGAAAAGGGAGGAGCCTCACCACCAGGCCTCACTGCTATAGCAGCGGAGTCGTCCAGGTCCCCTAGCCAGTTGGCATTATTGGGGACCGTGTATGGCTCCGCCACCACCGCCAGGTGAATCTCCCACTCCGCCATGGACTGACACAGTAGATCCTGTGCCCCAGCGGAGTGGTTAATATTCGCCTGGAGGATCTTAGCAGTGGGCCTACTGGACATTGACGGTGTCCATTGGCTCCTCCCTGATAGTGCCAGAGGCCCCGGCTACGGCTGTCGGCTTAACGGCCGTAAGACGGCCCTTTACAGCTGGGGGGGAGCAATTCATTCCCCCCATGCGGTGATTGGCCGGGAGCCCGGCGTCCGCACATACTGCGCACCTATAAGCCGCCTCGCACTCGAATGCGGAGTGCCCGTCGATCCCGCAGCGGTAGCAGAGACCGCTGCGATCCTTTTTAGACGGACATCTGACGACCGGATGTCCAAGCCCCATGCACTTGTAACAGCGCATGGGACGCTGTTCCAACAGTTGGATGGAGGCAGAACTCCATCCAACCGTTAATCTTCCACCGGTCGCCAGTTTTTTGGCGGCTTCAACGGGGCACGTTGCGAACGCCGAGCCCACCCCTCTGGCTCCAGGGTGGACCTTCCCCACCCTGAAGTGCTCAGGAGGACAGCCCGTGCTTAGGGCCAGAGCCGACTGCACCTCTTCGGCCGACACCGAATCATCAAGCCCGTTGATCCGGATGTCGACCGTTTTTACTGGGCGCGTAACTTTGGCATCGTCCCCTAGTACGGCTCTTATTTGGGCAGCCAACTTGTCTGCCTGCACGGGCGTAGTTTCCTTCGGCAGCTCGAGGATACGGGCTCCCGTTACGCCCGTGCGGAATTGGGCAGGACCGATGCCCAAAGCGTCCAAAGAAACTGAGGCCTTGGTCCTGTCCAAGGCCTTTTTATAAGTGGCCCCCTTCTCGATGGCCTCGGGTTTAAGGGCCACAACGACCGCCAGCTTTTTGTGCTCTTTGGGGAGCTTATTTGCGGTCGCCTTCCCGGCTTTCGGGGCTGGAGTGGCAGGAGCGCGCTTCTTGCGCCTGACCACCTCGGTCCAAGACTCGACCGTCTCACCCGAGCGCCCCGGCTGCGGCTCAGGAGCCTTAGGGACGGCCTTGGCCGCTTTGACCACCCTTGCTTTTTTGGGTAGATTCGCCGGGGGGGCAAGGGTTGACCCCGATTCATTCTGGGAGGACGCTATGCGATCCTCCCGTTTTTTGTCCGCCCTTAGAGGAGGACGGAGCTGCCGCGCAGGGAGGAGCCTCCCATCTACCTCCAGTCCATCCAGGTGGGCGTTAACTACTCCCCCTACATGGGCTGTGAGCTCCGCCTGTAGGGCGGAAAATGCCTCTAGGAATTCCGCCCTGGACAGTGACTGTGAGTCAGCCACTGTAGGGGGCGGTGCTACGGCCTGGTGCTCGGCTGGAGCCCTTTCCAGTAAGGGCCTTTCGGAAAAGGCCCTGCGGAGCGCCGTCACCTCCTGGATGAGTGCATCAATTTGTCCTCGGAGCCTTTTGTTGTCAGCGCGAAGTCTCCGAATTTCGTTGGACGACTTGCGCGCCGCCACCGCCTCAACCACTCCGAGGATGGAGTGGGTATTTTCCTTAATGTCCCTTTGGGACGTTCCCTTGAGGTTGCCCGATTTGCGGACAACCTCGAGTATGGCTGCTGCACTGGCTTCGGCCTTTTGGGTCAGCTCCTCTAGCGAGCCTGCCGAGGACTTTGCTGACCGGTATGTCCTCTCGGACCTGTCAGAGTCTGTGTCCGAGACACTCTGCAGCTCGCGACGAGCTCGCGACACTCCGATGTCGTGGCCGAGAGCTTTGCCGCCGCGGCCCTTACCACCCTTCTTAAACTTGAGCGGAACTGAGGGTTCCGCCAGCTCCTCCATCTCTTCCGACCCGGACGCCAGATCGAAGAACTTGTTGGAGGACCTAGAGTCCTCCGACACTTCTTTCGCGGCGGACCGCTTGCGGGTCGCCGAACGGGTCAACACCTTTGAGTACAGGAGCCTCGTTGCCCCCGTTTTCTCCTTCGGGCTTGGCCCGCTTGTCTCAGTGGAGTCCGACATGGGCCACGAAATGGCCCTGCCGACCTCCGAGTTTGTTGGTGAGTCCACCCCTACAAGAGGGGGGACAAAACAACAAAGGTGTTAACACCCAGTTAACAAAATAACAATTTTTCCTTAAAATTAGTCAACAAAAACAACAATATCTTCTGAATAACAAGGGTTACCAACAACCGGTTTGGATTGGGTGAAAGAGCTTCCAAGGAGGCTTCTTTCAACCCAAACCCGCGACGCGATCCGGCTGCTGGCACCAAAGTTATCAGCGATAACAACAAATTTTCTTAAAAAACTAACAACAAAAACAGTAATAAAAACTTAACAACAAAGAAATGAAAGAAAATTTCTAGACTGGCTGAAAGAGCTCACAGGGAGGCAACTTTCAGCCTAAGACCGCGACAAGATCCGGCTACGGGAACCGGGACTTATCGCGGCTTTTATCTAAAAATTTTCTAACAGAAAAAACAAAAAACAACAAAAACAACTTAATAACAATAAAACAACAACAACTGCTGTGGGCAAATCGAGAGAGCCTTCAAAAAGGCTTCAAACGATATGCGACACGCTAGGAAACACCAACTAACAACGGAGATATTTGCGATTTAAAATACGGAAATTTCGAGAAATTTCAGCACCCCAACCTAACCTAACCTAACCTAACCTAACCTAACCTAACCTAACCTAACCTAACCTAACCTAACCTAACCTAACCTAACCTAACCTAACCTAACCTAACCTAACCTAACCTAACCTAACCTAACCTAACCTAACCTAACCTAACCTAACCTAACCTAACCTAACCTAACCTAACCTAACCTAACCTAACCTAACCTAACCTAACCTTTTTTTTTTTTTTTTTTTTTGTTGAGGAGGGGAAATCACATTTACGGACGCCCCCCGCCGACGTAGGACGCGTCGGCGAGGGGGAGTGTGGGACTCGACCGGCGAGAGGCGCCGGTAATACCCACTAAAACCCCCCCATGCTCCACCATCGGCGGAAATGTGCGGGTCCGAATAACAGCGCGAGCCATGTCCGCGGAACCCGCACACCGCTATATCCACTTAGGATCCTGTTCTTTGGTGGCGGTCTAGGGAGCATCTCTAGGCCGCCACGCCACGTCAAATCAGGGTAGGCCGGACGTCAGTCGTCCTTCCTGACGTCCGGCAGTCAATTCCGGTGTTGTAGTGGCGCCGCAGCGTAGGCGCGGCGCCGTCGTCCAGTTTTGCGGCGCCTGAGTGGGTTTGCCTCGGGATCCTCCTCGCGGAGCCGCTCCCTGGCCTCTTTGCCACTCAGGGCCGCCTCACAGTATAATCTGACGGCTTCCCAGCCGTCAGGCGTCTCAATCATTGCTCTGACGACAGCCGGCAAGGACAGGTCCTGCCCCACGACTGCCATCAGAGCCGCTCTCTCCATATCCCAACTTGGGCAATCCTCCAACACGTGCTGCGCGGTGTCATCGTTGGCCCCACAATCGTGGCAGGCGGTTGTCGGCTCCCTCCTCGCGACGTTGCACAGGTACCTTCCGAAGCAACCATGCCCCGTAAGCACCTGCACAAGCCGGTAAGAGAGCGAGCCGGTCCGCCTGCTCACCCACTCGTTCAGCACTGGCGCGATCGCAGACGTGGTGCGGAAACCGTACCCCGCCTGCATCAAATCGTCGCGCCAGCGCTCGAGCGCCTCCTCCTGGCCCTCTCGCCTCCATCGTGATACCTCCTCTGGGAGTGGACTCACGCCGCGGGCCCTTGCATCCGCGGTCTTGCGGTAGACCGCTGCAAGGACCTCGGCATCCAGCTCCCAGGGGAGCGTGCCGGCGATTGCGCATGCCGCTCTCCACGAGGTGGTGCGATATGCTCTGATGACCCTGGACGCCATGACGCGCTGCAAACGCCGCAGCACAGCCAGGTTTTGGGCCGACAGGGAGTCGACCCAAATTGGCGCCCCGTACAGGGCCATCGAGCGCACCACGCCCGCGAAGAGGCGGCGGCACCCTCCTTTAGGGCCACCCAAGTTGGGCATTAGCCCGCATAGGGCGAAAGTCGTCCTAACCAACTTCGGAGCTAGGCTCCGGAAATGCTCCTTGAAAGTCCATCGGCTATCGAGTACGACGCCGAGATATTTCAGCGTCGACCCGACGCCGATGGATACTCCGCCGACAATGATGTGGGCATCTGGCGGTGGCGCCTTGCGAGGCCCGCGAAAGCAAATCGCTTCGCACTTCTCAAGGGCCACCGTCAGGCCCAAGCGCCGTATGCGCATCACAACCTGTGCGACTCCGGCTGTCGCCAACAGGGCCGCGTCACGATACGTGCTACCGCGGGCGGTAACCAAAGTATCGTCCGCGTAGCAAGTGACGTCGACCCCGCGCAGGGTAGCGCCCCGCAGCACCCAGTCGTAGCCGATGTTCCACAGGAGCGGCCCGAGAACCGACCCCTGCGGGACACCGCACGACACTCCACGATGACAATCTCCAACGCGCGTGGGGTACACGACTGACCGACCCGAGAGGTAGTCCTCAACGAGTCGGCGCAGATATAAAGGGAAGCCGTGGTACCCCATTGCCTCCAGAATGACCCTATGAGGTAGGGTGTTGAACGCGTTGGAGATGTCCAGGGACACTGCCAAGACGCACCCGCCTTTCCCAACTGCCTCATCGGCTAAAGCCCTCACCCGCGCAATTGCGTCGACGGTGGACCTGCCCCTCCTGAAGCCGAACTGGTTGTCGGCCAAGTTCGGCCCAGTCTCCTCCAGGTGGTGAGTGAGGCGAGCAGCGATAACCCGCTCAAAGAGCTTGCCCGCCTCACTCAGCAGGACTATGGGGCGGTAGGCCGATGGTGAGTCCACCGGTCGCCCAGGCTTGCGGATGAGGACCAGCCTGCCCTCCTTCCACTCGTTGGGAAAGTGGCTATCCGTCACACAGGTTGTGAGTAGCGCACGAAATCTCTCCAGTAGGCCGCCCTCTTTGAGGGCCAGGACCAACGCCTTCCCCGGGATGCCATCGGGACCGGGTGCTGTGTTCTTCGCACTGAGGCGAAGAACCGCCCTATCAAGTTCACCCTCTGACACCTCGGGGGGAGCCTCCATCGGGATCTGCAGCCGCCGCGCGGTAGGAGCGTCGCCCTCCGCCCTGGCAGGGAACAGATTCTCCACCACTCTCTCGAGCGTCTCCGTCTCCATCGTGGATGTTAACGGAGGGGCCCAGGGGCGAAGCTTGCTCATCACAAGCTTGTACGGCCTGCCCCATGGGTCCTGCTCGAGAGAGTTTACTAGCTCCTGCCAGGCGCGCTCCTTCGCTGCCCCGATCTCCGCTCTCAGCGCTTTCTTGGCCCCTTGGAAGGCGGCATATAGCTCGGCTACGACCGATGCGGGTTTGTGGCGTCGCCGGGAGTGGGTGTACCGGCGTCGTGCTTTCACACATGTCGTCCGGAGCTGTTGTAGCTCCGGCGACCACCAGTACACCTGACGACGGGGCTGCTGTTTGCCCACGCGGGGCATGGCGACGTCGCAGACGTGCGTCATTGCCCCACGAAACCACCGCGCTTCTGTATCCGCATCGGTCACCTCCGGTCGTGAATTCCAGGATTCTACGAGGGACGCCTCAATGAGGGCGTTTCTCTCCAGCTGTTTTAGTGCCCATCTGGGCCCGATCTCCGACGGGACACGCCTCGGGCTGTTCGGGTCGGTCGAGTGGGGGGAGACGGAAAACCGAATGTAGCGGTGATCCGACAAAGTCTCGACCCCCTCCTCGACTACCCAGCCCCGAACGCGGCGTGCCAGGGCGGGAGACGCAAACGTTACGTCCACGACTGATCCGCCCTGTTGTCGCACGCACGTGTTTGTCGTGCCCCGGTTCGCCACTAACAAGTTGTTGCTGGAGAGCCACTCCTCGAGAGCTGCGCCCCTCGCGTCTGTGAAGGCCGAACCCCACACCGTCGACTTCGCATTCAGGTCTCCGGCTAGGAGCACCTGATGCGGACGACACCGCCCCAGGAAGATGTCTATTTCCGCCAAGAATCGCTCGAAATCCGCGAGCGGACGGTTTGGCGAAAAATAGACACCCACGAACACAATGTTTCCGCAAAAGGCGGCAACGAACCCTCGACCTTTGAAGGTTCGATCGACGGTGTGGGCTCCCTCCCTCGGAGTCAAAACAATGGCGACGGCATCGTCCCGGTCGCCGATCCAGTTGTCACGATTGACGACCAGATACGGCTCCGAGACGATTGCCACGTCTATCCCCCACTGCGCCAGAGTCTGAACTAGTAAGTCCTGAGCTCCGGCGCAGTGGTTGATATTCGCCTGGAGGCACTTTATGGACGTACTAATTGTACGTCCATAGGCGCTCCGTTTGCCCCGTTCGGTGGGCGGTCAGCGATCTCCTGGGACGGAGCCTCAGGATTCGCTGGCCTGCGTCTGTTCCATTTCCGCTTGGGAGCCGAACACTTTGGGCTTCCCAAGCGGTGGTTGTGCCGTTTCCCGGCTTCGGCGCACATTAAGCAGCGGGCTTCGGCGCGGCAATCGGCTGCGCGATGACCGTCCTGCCCGCAGCGATAGCACAGCTGGCTGCGATCGACAGCAGCGGTGCACTGCCCCCTGACGTGTCCCGACTCCAGACACCGGAAGCAGCGCAGCTGTCGGGGTTCCAGGGCTTTAACCCTCGCTGCCGTCCATCCAACCAGCAGCCTACCTTCCAACACCTTCTTTGCGGCTGTCGCAGGACAGCCCGCCCAGGCCGTGCCCATGCCGAAGCGCGGGAAACGAATGGCGCCCACTTTTACTGATTCGACGGCGCAACCGCCGACTTTGGCGATGGCCGCCGCCACTTCTGCGGGAGTGACGGAATCGTCGAGCCCCGACACCAACAACTCGGTCAACTTGACCGGTCTTGAGACTCGGACGAGTTCCGCACTCATCCTCTCCCGTAGCTTGGCGGCCAACGCGTCCGCCTTCTCACCAAGGTCGGCGCCGTGCACCTCAAATATTACTGCGCCAGTGATAGCCCGACGCGACCGGACAAATGGTATGCCCACCTCCTCAAGGCTAACTTTAGCCTTAGCCTCCGTGACTATTTGGGCGTAGGTCACTCCCCTTTCAGCAGCCTCTGGCTGCAGGGTGAGGACCACGGCCGCAGTCTTCGGAGGCCTCGGTGTCTTCCGAACGCTGGGGGTGGGCTGTTGAGCCCGCCTCGTCGTGGCCGGAGTTGGCCGGGTCTCCTTATGTTTCCCCCCTTTGGCCACCGTACTCCATTGCCGATCCATGGAGGCGGGGGCGGGGGGAAGAGGGCGCGGTTCCGGTCGAGCCGGAGGTTTGGCAGCCTTCTTCTTTCCCTTGGAAGTTTTCTTCCCTTTCCCTTCCTTCGCCGTCGCCTTTTGGCCGCTGGTGGAGGCTTTGGGCGGTGCGGTGGGAGGAAGGGGTGGCACTTTCCTTGGGGCCGACTTCAGAGGGGGTATCTTCCGAGCGGCCAATGGAGGGCTCACCCTCGGCTCCGGGTTTAGGCGCGGCTCCAAGTTTTCGAGCCGCGCGCTGAGTCGAGCGTGAACCCTGTCCATAATGGACGTCTCTAATGCCGCCATATGCTCAAGTGTCACTGCGGCGGGGGCAGCGGCACTTTTGCGAAACTCCGCAAACTCCTTCCGGAGCTCGTCCAACCCTGACTGGAGCCGCTGGTTCTGCGCCCGAGCCTCTTTCAGCTCGCGACGCAGAGCAGCTGTCTCCTCGTTGGTGGACAGGGACGCAAGGCACTTCGCGTCGGCGACTACCGCGTCAATACTGTCGCGGAGCGCCTTCACGGCGGTCCCCTTCAAGTTCTTTGATATGTCGGCCACCCTGCGGATGGCCTCCACGCTAGTCATTAACCTCTCGAAGATGAGCGAGGACGACTCAACGCTGTCGTCCTCATGCTCCATCTCCGAGAGGCGGGAGCGGGTAACTCTAGCCTCGGACATCGAGGCGAGTATTTCCCGCTCCGCCAGTAGTTTCAGCTCTTCTCTATGGGCTCGGGCTACCTGGGCCTTCGCCTCAGCGAGGCCGACGTACTCTCCGGTGGTAGGAGGGCGACCGCGGCCACGCTTCTGAAGAAGACCCGTAGCAATGCCGGGTCTCCCCTTGTCTTCCCCCGAGGACTCCGAAGAGGCCGTCGGGGACGGCACTGGTGGGCCTTTGCTCCTCTTTCTTTGGAGCCGGAACTTAGAGCCCGACTCGTTGTCGCCCTCGCTGCCGGCATCGCCTTCAGCGGAGAGCATAATCTCCATGTCTGATGAGGGCTCCGAGAGGCTGAGTTCCTCTCGGACCCTCGCCAGCCCTTGCAAGCTGGGGCAGACATCGGCCCCGTCACTTGCTGGGCTGCCATCTCTCGGCGACGGCACGGGCGTCGCCATTCGGCTGAGAACAACCACCGGGCTATCAGCCCTGTTGCTCTCCGCGACCTTCATCTGTGCACGTGTGCGCACTCGTGGGCCCTCTAGCTCCTGCTGTCTGGCCTCGCACCAGACGCAGGGGTGACTAGATGCACCACATTCGCAGTTTCCGGTAGTCAATTTCCCATCGACCGGCCCGGACACCGGACGACGCCGCTGGCAAGGCGGGTCACATTTGCCGCTCGTTACTGATTTCACACTCAGGGGCCGAGCTACCCCCGAGCGCCCGGCGTTAGCGGGATCGCATGACATATCCTTCTCCATTTTAGACATTTCCATAAACATTTGGGAAGCGTACCTGCGGCCCTTTCCCAACAGACCGCAGGGCGCTTGGGACCGGGTCCCCCCCGGCCATGCAGCCCCTCGGCACGCAGACCTTAGGCTTCGGGGTAATTTTTTATAGTGGTTTTCTTCCACGCGGCCCGACGCTCAGTGCGCCAGACCCCCGGCCCCGCGAGAGCGGGGTTACGGTTTGCCCGACGGTGGCTAAAGCCACACGCCGCGCCCGCGGACCTACAAGGTCCGCACCCACGAGCCGAAGCTCCGCTGGCCCATCTCTGGGCCCCTCCGAAAGGCGCTGGTGAGCGCACCACCACAATGTCCGGGCGAGCCGGACCGCCAGCTCAGCTGGCCAACCCACGACCACGAAGGGTCCACTGGTGACAGCCGTAGGCTTCTTGAAAAAGAAGCCATGGCTTCACCCTCCGGGAGTAATTTTTTAGAGAGGTTTTCTTCCTCGCGGTCCAACGCTCAGTGCGCCGGACCCCCGACCCCACAAGTGGGGCTACGGGTTCATGTGACCGTGCAATGCCCGCCCTTAAGAAAGAGCAGGCAGCCACATGCCAGTTTTTGTCCGCGCCGGCCGAAACCGGTACCCCCCATATCTGGGGGGCGTTCCCCTATCCGCAACCTGGGGACGCGTCCGATGGCGGATCTGGAACCGCACACGGAAACCTAACCTAACCTAACCTAACCTAACCTAACCTAACCTAACCTAACCTAACCTAACCTAACCTAACCTAACCTAACCTAACCTAACCTAACCTAACCTAACCTTTTTTTTTTTTTTTTGACGAGGAGTAATCCGCTTACAGATTCCCTACCGCTGGCTAGACGGTAGGGATATGTGGGGGTCGCCCAGCACCTGATCATAGCGGCACTGGGAATACCCACTAAAACTCCCCGGTGCCTCCTTGCCCTGTGAACGGAGTGAACCGGGTTCTGCCGAGGCACCAAACTCCGATCCACTCCAGGGCAGTCTAGCCGACCGGCTAGGCTAACGCCAACGGAGGATTGCCCGGAGACACCCAGGCAATCCCCAGACGGTGGGACCTAGTGCAGGCACACATAGCTGGCCAGCTATGTGCGCAGGTCCCCTGGGACATTCAAAGACGGGCTTGGTATGCCCGCCTTCTCCTGCCCCGCCGCCTACGTCTGAGGGAAGCGAGACCGGCCTCTTCCTCTCGCTCCCTCTCAGCTGCCTCCTTCTGCGACATTATATATCCGCAGAAGGCGGCAACTGTTTTCCAGGTGGCCACACTGCCAAGCATGGCTTCGACCATGTTTGGCAGTGTGACATCAGCTCCACCCAGCGCCACTTCCAACTCCCGGCGCTGGGGACTCCAGGCCGGGCACACCTGGAGCGTGTGCTCGGCCGTATCGTCTGGGTCGCCGCAGTGGTGGCACCGCGGCGACTCCTCCCTTTTTATTCGGTGCAGATAATGACCGAAGCACCCGTGTCCGGTCATCATCTGCACCATGTGGAAGGTGAGGCAGCCTTTTTGGCGCCTCACCCAATCCTCCAACACCGGACGAATCGCTATGATCGTCCGGTGACCGGCGGTGGGATTGTTTAGTGCCTCACTCCAATCATCGATGGCCCTCTCATGGGCCTCTGCACGGACCCGTTGCACGTCCTCGGCAACGGGTCTTTCTCCGAGGGCCCTGGCGGCGACCCGATGCCGATGCACCTGGGACAGAACCAGGGCATCGACATCCCACGGAAGCATACCCGCTAGCACGCAGGCAGCCCCGTGGCTGACCGTGCGATAGGCCCGCACGGCCCGGGTCGCCATGACCCTTTGAGGCCTCCGTAAGAGGGCCCGGGTGCGAGGAGTGAGGCACTCCGCCCAGACCGGGGCTCCGTAGAGTGCCATCGACCTTACCACACCATGGTAAAGCCGACGGCACGCTGAATTGGGTCCTCCCTGGTTAGGGAGGAGCCGTCCGAGTGCGGCTGCGGTCTTAATAAGCCGTGGAACGAGGAGCTTGAAGTGCTCCTCAAAGTTCCAGCGGGGGTCCAGAGTTAGGCCGAGATACTTGAAATGCATCTCGACCGGAATCCGGACCCCCTCCACTCGGACGCGGAGCCCCGGCGGGATCCTGCGGCGTGGGGGATGGAAACCCATGGCCCTAGTTTTGTCTAGGGCCACCTCCAATCCCAGCAGACGGATGCGTCGGACGACCAACGAGGTGCCGACCGACGCAAGCCGTTCTGCTTGCTCCCACGTCTTTGCTCTTGCCGCGACGAGAGTGTCGTCGGCAAAGCAGACAATCTCCATTTTGGGTAGGAGATTGCCTCGCAGGACCCAATTATATCCCAGATTCCACAATAGGGGGCCGAGGACGGCCCCCTGCGGTACGCCGACCGCCACTGGCCGGCGCATAACTACGCCGTCTGCGCCCTCGTACAGCACTACCCGTTCGGAGAGGTAGTCGTTGACGAGGGCGCAGAGGTAGGACGGCACTCGGTGGAACCGGAGTGCCGCCCTGATACATTCGTGGGGGAGGCTGTTGAAGGCGTTGCGGATGTCGAGCGACACCGCAACAACAGCCTCCCCTCTGCCGGTGGCCTCCTCAGTCCACCGCCTGAGGAGGCTCACCGCGTCGACGGTTGACCGACCGGTGCGGAAGCCGAACTGGTGTTCGTCCAGGTTCGGCCCCTCCGTTTCCAGATGCTCGACGATCCGACGCGCCATAACCCTTTCCATGGCTTTGCCGGAATCGTCGAGCAGGACCACCGGTCGGTACCCCGCCGGCGAGTCGGCAGGGCGGCCCTCCTTGCGGAGAAGGCAGAGACGCCCCATCTTCCATCTCGCCGGGAACTTTTTCCGGGCGATGCATGCATTCATGATCGCCCGGAATCTCTCCTCTAGAGGCCCTAGCGCAATTGCTAGGGCCTTGGCCGGGACTCCGTCTGGTCCCGGGGCCGTCTTCTTGCCCCGAAGTCGCTCCCTCACCGCCTCAAATTCCACATCTGAGACGGGAGGACCCTCCACCTCGAGCTCCGGAAGTGGTTCCGGAGGCTCCATGGGAGGGAGCTCGAATCGGCCAGGGGTCGGGAACAAAGACCCCATGACCTTTTCAAGCAGCTCCGGGCCAAGATTGGCTGTCGAGGGGGAGCTTGCTGCGAATTTCCCCCTCACAACCCTATACGGACGGCCCCAGGGGTCGGCGTCCAGGAGGGCCAGGAAGCGCTCATGAGCCTCTTCTTTGGCCCTGCAGATTCCTTTCTGCAGGGCCTTGTGAGCCTCCCTGTACGCCTGACGAAGGAGGACCTCTTCGTCAGGCGTCCTCCTGGTACGCCTCCTCCGGCAGCGGAGTAGGGCGCGCCTAGCCGCCAGACACTTGGTGCGCAGGAGAGCAATCTCCTGCGCCCACCAATAAACTTTTTTCCACTTGGGAGGAGGGCGCCACAGCGGCATGGCAGCATTGCAGACGGCCCGTAGGTCATCCGCGAAATGGTCTGCCATGCCTTCGGGATCCCCTGCGAGGTGAGGGGGAGAGAAGACCACTCCCTCACCATCGCAGCCTCCTCCGCCACATCCGGGCGGAGCTTGGCGAGTGCCCACCTAGGGAAGGCGACACCCGCCGAAGGATCCCGACGCTGTGACGCACTGGGGGCCAACGTGGAGACCTCATATCGGACATACAGGTGGTCCGACAGGGTCTCCACATCTTCCTCGACCCGCCAGCTACGGGTTTGGGCAGCAAGGGCAGCAGTGGCAAAGGATACGTCCACAATGGACGTACCTTGCCACCGTACGCACGTGGGAGAGGTACCGCGGTTGAGTACCTGGAGCCCCAGGCCCAGCGCCCAGGACTCCAGTATACCCCCCCTCACGTCCGTACGGGGGGACCCCCACGCCGAGGACTTGGCGTTGAGGTCTCCCGCCACCAAAACTGGGAGTGGGGCCGCACGCCTCACCACCCCCTCCACCGCAGCCAGGAAGGACTCGAAGTCCGCCCGACTGCGGTTTGGGGAGAAGTAGGTCGACACGACCACCATTCTCCCCCAATTTGCTGCCACGAAACCCGCACCTCTCTCCCTGAGAGAAAGGGGAGGAGCCTCACCGCCAGGCCTCACTGCTATGGCAGCGGAGTCGTCCAGGTCCCCTAGCCAGTTGGCATTATGGGGGACCGTGTATGGCTCCGCCACCACCGCCAGGTGTATCTCCCACTCCGCCATGGACTGACACAGTAGATCCTGTGCCCCAGCGGAGTGGTTGATATTCGCCTGGAGGATTTTAGCAGTGGGCCTACTTGACATGAAGGGTTTCCATTGGCTCCTCCCTGGTTATGCCAGAAGCCCCGGCTACGGCTGTCGGCTTAACAGCCGTAAGACGACCCTTTACAGCTGGGGGGGAGCAATTCATTCCCCCCATGCGGTGATTGGCCGGGAGCCCGGCGTCCGCGCAGACCGCGCACCTGTACGCCGCCTCGCATTCAAATGCGGAGTGCCCGTCGGTCCCGCAGCGGTAGCAGAGACCGCTGCGATCCTTTTTAGACGGGCATCTGACGACCGGGTGGCCGAGCCCCATACACTTGTAGCAGCGCATGGGGCGCTGCTCCAATAGTTGGACGGAGGCCGAGCTCCATCCAACCGTTAAACGACCCCCGGACGCCAGCTTCCTGGCGGCTTCGACAGGGCACGATGCGAAGGCCGAGCCCACTCCTCTGGCTCCCGGGTGGACCTTGCCCACCCTGAATTGCTCAGGGGGGCAGCCCGTGCTATGAGCCAGAGCCATCTGCACCTCTTCGGCCGACACCGAATCATCGAGCCCGTTGACCCGGATGTCGACCGATTTTATAGGACGCGTCACCTTGGCGTCATCCCCTAGTACGGCTCTTATTTGGGCAGCCAGCTTGTCTGCCTGCACGGGCGTAGTTTCCTTCGGGAGCTCGAGGATACGGGCTCCCGTGACACCCGTGCGAAACTGGGCTGGACCGATGCCCAAAGCGTCCAAAGAGACAGAGGCCTTGGTCCTATCCAAGGCCTTTTTGTAAGTGGCCCCCTTCTCGATGGCCTCGGGTTTGAGGGCCACAACGACCGCCAGCTTTTTGTGCTCTTTGGGGAGCTTGTTTACAATCGCCTTCGCAGCTTTCGGGGCTGGAGTGGCAGGAGCGCGCTTCTTGCGCCTGACCACCTCGGTCCACGACTCAGACGCCTCAACCGAGCGCCCCGGCTGCGGCACAGGAGCCTTAGGGACGGCCTTGGCCGCTTTGACCACCCTTGCTTTTTTGGGTAGATTCGCCGGGGGGGCAAGGGTTGACCCCGATTCATTCTGGGAGGACGCTATGCGATCCTCCCGTTTTTTGTCCGCCCTTAGAGGAGGACGGAGCTGCCGCGCAGGGAGGAGCCTCCCATCTACCTCCAGTCCATCCAGGTGGGCGTTAACTACTCCCCCTACATGGGCTGTGAGCTCCGCCTGTAGGGCGGAAAATGCCTCTAAACCTAACCTAACCTAACCTAACCTAACCTAACCTAACCTAACCTAACCTAACCTAACCTAACCTAACCTAACCTAACCTAACCTAACCTAACCTAACCTAACCTAACCTAACCTAACCTAACCTAACCTAACCTAACCTAACCTAACCTAACCTAACCTAACCTAACCTAACCTAACCTAACCTAACCTAACCTAACCTAACCTAACCTAACCTAACCTAACCTAACCTAACCTAACCTAACCTTTTTTTTTTTTTTTTTTTTTTTTTTTTTTTTTTTTTACGTGAGGAAATCAGCGATCCTGATTCCTGCCAGAAATGGGGCGCTGGCAGGATATGCGGGATTTCTACCCGCTAAAACCCCACGGTGTTCCTTGTCCACGCACGCACATGGGACGGGAGAGAGGTGTCAGCGCGAGCATTTCGTCCTGCTCTCCCGTCAGCGTTCGCCCGATCGGACGCCTCCGTTTTTGTTCATCGGTAGAGAGGGGATGGTAGGCTCCCCCCCCCTTCCCGCGGAAACCTGGTGTGGGAGGACGTGCCGGAACACGAACACGTCCTTCACCGGTGCCGGGTTGGTAGGTGAACGGATCCCCATATCCGCTCACCCTCCGGCCGATCACGGGGGCGCTTGGAGTTGGCCGTACAGCCTCCTCCGCCTCCCGGATCGTTTGCGACGGATGTCGCTAGCGAGGGCGGCATCCTCCCTCGCCCGCTCCGCCGCCTCCTTCAGTGAGAGGACTTCCTCGCTGAAGGAGATCACGGCCTGCCAGGCCTCATTGCTGCCGACCATGGACAGAACCACGGCCGGCAGCGACAGGTCTCCTCCGACAACGGGCGCTAGGTTGCGCCGTTGCTGATCCCATGCCGGGCATTCTGCCAGCGTGTGCTGCGCGGTATCCTCCGGGCCACCGCAGTGGTGGCAAGAAGGCGTCGCCTCTCTTCTTGCAACGTTGCACAGATATCTGCCGAAGCAACCATGCCCCGACAGAATCTGTGCAAGTCTAAACGTAATTACGCCCTTTCTGCGTCGGCACCACTGCTCCAAGACCGGCCTGATGGCCCGGATGGTGTGAGCGCCGGCGGTAGGTTCGGCGAGCCTCGCGGCCCACCGCTCCAGTGCAACTCGTTGCGCCGTGCGGCGCACTTCCTCCGGCAGGGGACCAGCAACGCCCCGACTGCGAGCTGTCGCTCGACTTTCGTAGACCGAGGACAGAACCTCGGCCTCCAGGTCCCACGGAGGGGTACCCGCCATAACGCACGCGGCATCGCACGAGATCGTGCGGTATCCGCGTATCACCCTGGTCGCCATCACTCGCTGAGGTCTTCTCAGGAGCGTGACGTTGTGGCGATCCAGGGCGTCCGCCCACACAGGCGCGCCGTAGAGCGCCATGGAGCGCACCACCCCCGTGAAAAGACGGCGGCAGCCCACACTCGGCCCGCCCAGATTTGGGAGGAGGCTACCCAACGCCGAGGTGGCCTTGACCAATCCGGGGCTTAGCCGCCGGAAGTGCTCATGGAATCGCCACCTGGAGTCCAAAGTGAGCCCCAGGTAGCGCATGTGCACTCCGACGGCGACGTCCACATTACCCACTCTAATGTGCGCTTGCTGCGGTGGACCCTTCCGGGGACCATGGAAAAGCATGGCCTCGGATTTTTCGGGTGAACCTAACCTAACCTAACCTAACCTAACCTAACCTAACCTAACCTAACCTAACCTAACCTAACCTAACCTAACCTAACCTAACCTTTTTTTTTTTTTTGTTGAGGAGGGGAAATCACATTTACGGACGCCCCTCGCCGACATAGGACGCGTCGGCGAGGGGGAGTGTGGGACTCGACCGGCGAGAAGCGCCGGTAATACCCACTAAAACCCCCCCCATGCTCCTCCATCAGCGGTGATGTACGGGTCCGAAAAACAGCGAGGCCATGTCTGCGGAACCCGCACACCGCTATGTCCATTTAGACTCTGCAATTTGGTGGCGGTCTAGGGAGCATCTCTAGGCCGCCACGCCGTCAAATCCGTGTAGCCCGGACGCCAGTCGTCCTATCTGACGCCCGGTGGTAACAATTCATTGCGCCGCAGCATAGGCGCGGCGCCGTCTCCCGGTTTTACGGCGCCTGAGTGGGTCCGCCTGGGGGTCCTCTTCGCGGGACCGCTCCCCGGCCTCTTTACCACTCAGGGCCGTCTCACAAAATGTCCTGACTGCATCCCAGCAGTCAGGTGACTCAATCATTGCTCTGACGACAGCCGGTAAGGACAAGTCTTGTCCCACGACTGCCGTCAGAGCCGCTCTCTCCGTATCCCAACCTGGGCATACCTCCAAGGTGTGTTGTGCCGTGTCTTCGGCGGCTCCGCACTCGTGGCAGACGGTGGTCCGCTCCCTCCTCGCGACGTTGCACAGGTACCGTCCGAAGCAACCATGCCCCGTAAGCACCTGCACAAGCCGGAAGGAGAGCGAGCCGGTCCGCCTGCTCACCCACTCGTTCAACACTGGCGCGATCGCAGACGTGGTGCGAAAACCGTACCCCGCCTGCATCAAATCGTCGCGCCAGCGCTCGAGTGCCTCCTCCTGGAGCTCCCTCCTCCAACGCAGCACCTCCTCCGGGAGTGGATTCACGCCACGGGCCCTTGCACCCGCGATCCTATGGTAGATCGCTGCAAGAACCCCGGCATCCAGCTCCCAGGGAAGCGTGCCGGCGATCGCGCACACCGCTCTCCACGAGGTGGTGCGATATGCTCTGACGACCCGGGACGCCATGACCCGCTGCAGACGCCGCAGCACAGTCCGGTTCTGAGCCGACAGGGAATCGGCCCAGATGGGCGCCCCGTACAGGGCCATCGAGCGCACCACACCCGCGAAGAGACGGCGGCACCCAGCGTTGGGTCCGCCCAGGTTGGGCATTAGCCGGCTTAGGGCAAAAGCCGTCTGTGTTAATTTCGGAGCCAGGCTCCGAAAGTGCTCGTTAAAAGTCCATCGGCTATCGAGTACGACGCCGAGATATTTCAGCGTCGACCCGACGCCGATGGAGACTCCAGCGATGATGATTTTGGAATCTGGCGGTGGCGCCTTGCGAGGTCCATGGAAGCAGATTGCCTCACACTTCTCAAGGGCCACCGTCAGACCCAAGCGCCGTATGCGCATCACAGTCTGTGCGACTCCAGCGGTTGCCAACAGGGCCGCGTCACGGTACCTGCCACCACGGGCGGTCACCAAGGTGTCGTCCGCGTAACACGTGACGTCGACCCCGCGCAGGGTAGCGCCCCGCAGCACCCAGTCGTAGCCAATGTTCCACAGAAGCGGCCCGAGGACCGACCCCTGTGGAACACCGCACGACACACCCCGCTGACGATCTCCAACGCGCGTGGGGTACACGACCGAGCGACCCGAGAGATAGTCCCCGACAAGTCGTCGGAGGTACTCCGGGAAGCCGTGGTACCCCATTGCCTCCATGATGACACTGTGTGGGAGAGTGTTAAACGCGTTGGAGATGTCGAGGGACACCGCCAGGACGACCCCGCCTTTCCCAATCTCCTCCTCCGCTAAGGTCCTCACCCGCGCAATCGCGTCAACGGTGGACCTGCCCCTCCGGAAACCGAACTGGACATCGGCCAAGTTCGGCCCGGTCTCCTCCAGATGTTGAGTGAGGCGAGCAGCGATAACCCGCTCAAACAGCTTACCCGCCTCACTCAGTAGGACTATGGGGCGATAGGCCGACGGTGAGTCCACCGGACGCCCAGGCTTGCGGATGAGGACAAGCTTACCTAACTTCCACTCCTTGGGAAAGTGGCCATCCTTCGCACAGACTGTGAGCAGCTCACGGAATCTATGTCCAAGACCGCCCTCTTTCAGGGCCAAGACCAGCGCCTTCCCCGGGATGCCATCGGGACCGGGTGCTGTGTTCTTCGCACTGAGGCGAAGAACCGCCCTATCAAGTTCACCCTCTGACACCTCGGGGGGATCCTCCTGCGAGATCTGCAACGTTGCCGGGGGAGCATCGCCCTCCGCCCTGGCAGGGAACAAATTTTCCACCACCCTCTCGAGCATCTCCGTGTTCATCGTCGATGATAACGGTGGGGCCCAGGGGCGAAGCTTGCTCATTACAAGCTTATACGGCCTGCCCCATGGGTCCTGCTCGAGAGAGTCCACCAACTCCTGCCAGGCGCGCTCCTTCGCTGCACCGATCTCGATCCTCAACGTCTTTTTGGCCCCTTGGAAGGCGGCAAAAAGTTCGGCCACGACCGATGCGGGTTTGTGGCGTCGCCGGGAGTGGGTGTACCGGCGTCGTGCTTTCACACATGTCGTCCGGAGCTGTTGTAGCTCCGGCGACCACCAGTACACCTGCCGACGGGGCTGCTGTTTGCCCACGCGGGGCATGGCGACGTCGCATACGTGCGTCATTGCCCCACGAAACCACCGCGCCTCTGTGTCCGCATCGGTCTCCTCCGGTTTCCTATTCCAAGATTCAACGAGGGACGCCACTATGAGGGAGTCTCTCTCCAGCATTTTAAGCGCCCATTTGGGCCCGATCTCACAGGGAACACGCCTTGGGCTGTTCGGGTCCGACGAGTGGGGGGAGACGGAAAACCGGATATATCGGTGATCCGACAATGTCTCGACCCCCTCCTCGACTACCCAGCCCCGAACACGGCGGGCCAGGGCGGGAGACGCAAACGATACGTCCACGACTGATCCGCCCTGTTGCCGCACGCACGTGTTGGTCGTGCCCCTGTTCAGCACGCACAGATTGTTGCTGGAGAGCCACTCCTCCACAGCCGCGCCCCTCGCGTCAGTAAGAGCTGAGCCCCACACCGTCGACTTCGCATTCAGGTCTCCGGCGAGGAGCACCTGATGCGGGCGACACCGTCCCAGCAGGATGTCCATTTCCGCCAAAAAGCGCTCAAACTCCGAGAACGGACGATTTGGCGAGAAATAGACACCTACATACACAATGTCGCCGCATAAAACGGCGACGAACCCACGACCTCTGAACGATCGATCGACGGCGGGGGCTCCCTCTCCTGTGGCCAATATAATGGCGACGAGGCCGTCGCGGTCGCCGACCCAATTGTCCCGGGGGACGACGAGATACGGCTCCGCGACGATCGCCACCTGTATCCTCCACTGCGCGAGTGTCTGGACTAGAAGGTCCTGGGCACTGGCGCAGTGGTTCACATTTGTTTGAAGACATCTCATGGACATACTGATTGTATGTCCATGAGTGTCTCCGTAGTCCCGTCCGGTGGGCAGGTCGTGGAGTCCTGGGCCGAAGCCGCAGGACCCACAGGCCTTCGTCGTTTCATCCTGGGCTTGGGGGCCGAACACTGCTTGCTCCCCAGGCGATGGTTGGATTTTTTATTAGCATCGGCGCAAAGAGGGCAGCGAGCTTCAGCCCGACACTCCGATGCGCGATGACCGTTATTTCCGCATTTGTAACATTGCTGGCTCCGGTCGACGGCCGCCGTGCACTGCCCCCTGACGTGACCTGTGTTCAGGCACCGGAAACAGCGCAGCTCGCGGGGCTGCAGCACCTTCACCCGTGCTGCCGTCCACCCGACCAGCAATCTGCCTTCAGCTACTTTCTTGGCGGCTGTCACAGGGCAGCTCGCCCAAACCGAACCCATTCCGTAGTAGGAGTTCCGGATGGTTCCCACTTTCACTGCCTCGATGTGACAGTCGCCAAGCCTAGCGATGGCAGCCACCACCTCATCGGAAGTGACGGAGTCGTCAAGGCCTGACACCAGTATCTCGGTGGCCTTGAAAGGCCGCGAGATACGAACCGACTCCGCACTCAGTACGTCCCTCAGTTTGGCAGCGAGTTTGTCCGCCTTGTCGTTGTTGTCGGCGCCGGAGACCTCCATTATGACACCTCCAGTCACCGCGCGGCGGCAGCGAACATATTCGATGCCCATCTCAGCGATGTCCACCCTCTTCTTAGCCTCTTCCGTGACCAGTTTGTACGTCACCCCCCTCTCAGCAGCCCCTGGCTGCAGGGTGACGACGACGGCCGCGGTCTTGAAAGGCTTGGCCTTCCGAGGGGCAGGCTGTGGTGCCCGGGTCTTCTTTGGCGGAGGAGCAGGAGGGCGCTCCTTGTGCTTCCCACCTCTAGCCACCAGACTCCATGGTTTATCCATGGAGGTGGGGGCAGGTGGGAGTGGGCGCGGCGCTGACTTCTCCTGCTGCTCCTTGCGGCCTCTGGCCGCTCTCCTTCTCCGAGCACTCTTGTTCGGAGGTGGAGGTGCCCTTCCGACAGGCGCCTTCGCCTTTGGCCCGCTGGTAGAGGCTTTGGGCGGTGCGGCGGGAGGAGAGGGCGTGTTTCGCCTGGGGGCCGGCTTCGGAGGGGGTACCCTCCGAGCGGCCAATGGAGGGCTCACCCTCGGCGCTGGGTTAAGGCGCGGCTCCAGGTTTTCGAGCCGCGCACTGAGGCGAGCGTGGACCCTGTCCATTATCGCCGTTTCCATGGCCTCCAGATGCTCCAGTGTAACTGGAGACCCAGAGGCGGCGGAGGGGGCGGCTCTGAATGCCGCAAACTCCCTCCGAAGTTCGTCCAAACCGGTTCTTAATTGCTGGTTCTGCGCCCGAGCGATTTTAAGCTCGCGACGCAGAGCAGCTGTCTCCTCATTCGGTGTCAGGGAGGCCAGACGCTTGGCGTCTGCCACCACCGCCTCAATGTTGTCCCGGAGTGCCTTAACGCAGGTGCCCTTAAGGTTCCGGGACACATCGGCCACCTTCCGTATGGCCTCTACTCTCGTCATAAGTCTCTCGAAGACGAGCGAGGACGACTCGACGGCGTCGTCCTCAAACTCCATCTCCGAGAGACGGGAGCGGGTCACTCTGGCCTCAGCCATTGAGGCGAGTATCTCCCGCTCGGCCTGCAGCTTAAGCTCCTCTTTTTCCGCCCGGGCCACTTCGGCCTTCGCCTGAGCGAGGCCGACGTACTCCCCGGTGGTGGGAGGGCGACCGCGACCACGCTTCTGGTGAGTGGGGCGCTCCTCTCCAGAGGACTCCGAGGAAAGGGCCAGAGGGCCTTTGCCCCTTTTGCGTTTGAGTCGGGAGACCGACTCGTCGCTCGTCTCCGCCTCGTCTAGGGAAACCACCGTCTCTCTGTCAGAAGACGAGGGCTCCGAGAGGTTGGATTCCTCTCGGACCCTCGCCAGCCCTTGCAAGCTGGGGCAGACATCAGCCCCGTCGCTTGCTGGGCTGCCATCTCTCGGCGACGGCACGGGCGTCGCCATTCTGCGGAGAACAACCATAGGGCTATCAGCCCTATTGCTCTCCCCGATCTTCATCTGCGCACGTGTGCGCACTCGTGGGCCCACTAGCTCCTGCTGTCTGGCCTCGCACCAGACGCAGGGGTGACTAGCTGCACCACATTCGCAGCTTCCGGTAACCAATTTCCCATCGACCGGCCCGGACACCGGACGACGCCGCTGGCAAGGCGGGTCGCATTTGCCGCTCGTTACTGATTTCACACTCAGGGGCCGAGCTACCCCCGAGCGCCCGGCGTTAGCGGGATCGCAACACATAGTACCTTCCTTGTCCGACATTATCATTGTTGTTTGGGAAGGCGTACCTGCGGTCCTTTCCCAACAGACCGCAGGGCGCTTGGGACCGGGTCCCCCCCGGCCATGCAGCCCCTCGGCACGCAGACCTTAGGCTTCAGGGTAATTTTTTATAGTGGTTTTCTTCCACGCAGCCCGACGCTCAGTGCGCCAGACCCCCGGCCCCGCGAGTGCGGGGTTACGGTTTGCCCGACGGTGGCCAGAACCACACGCCGCGCCCGCGGACCTACAAGGTCCGCACCCACGAGCCGAAGCTCCGCTGGCCCATCTCTGGGCCCCTCCAAAAAGCGCTGGTGAGCGCGCCACCACAGCGTCCGGACAAGCCGGACCGCCAGCTCAGCTGGCCAACCCACGACCACGAGGGGTCCACTGGTGACAGCCGTAGGCTTCTTGAAAAGAAGCCATGGCTTCACCCTCCGAGAGTAATTTTTTAGAGAGGTTTTCTTCCTCGCGGTCCAACGCTCAGTGCGCCGGACCCCCGACCCCACAAGTGGGGCTACGGGTTCATGTGACCGTGCAATGCCCGCCCTTAAGAAAGAGCAGGCAGCCACATGCCAGTTTTTGTCCGCGCCGGCCGAAACCGGTACCCCCCATATCTGGGGGGCGTTCCCCTATCCGCAACCTGGGGACGCGTCCGATGGCGGATCTGGAACCGCACACGGAAACCTAACCTAACCTAACCTAACCTAACCTAACCTAACCTAACCTAACCTAACCTACGCGTCGGCGAGGGGGAGTGTGGGACTCAACCGGCGAGAGGCGCCGGTAATACCCACTAAAACCCCCCCATGCTCCACCATCGGCGGAAATGTGCGGGTCCGAATAACAGCGTGAGCCATGTCCGCGAAACCCGCACACCGCTATATCTATTTAAAGATCTTGCTCTTTGGTGGCGGTCTAGGGAGCATCTCTAGGCCGCCACGCCACGTCAAGTCAGAGTAGGCCGGGCGTCAGTCGTCCTTCCTGACGCCCGGCAGTCAAGTCCGGTGTTGAAGTGGCGCCGCAGCGAAGGCGCGGCGCCGTCTTCCAGTTTTGCGGCGCCTGAGTGGGTCTGCCTCGGGATCCTCCTCGCCGAGCCGCTCCCTGGCCTCTTTGCCACTCAGGGCCGCCTCACAGTATAATCTGACGGCTTCCCAGCCGTCAGGCGTCTCAATCATTGCTCTGACGACAGCCGGCAAGGACAGGTCCTGCCCCACGACTGCCGTCAGAGCCGCTCTCTCCATATCCCAACTTGGGCAATCCTCCAACACGTGCTGCGCGGTGTCATCGTTGGCCCCACAATCGTGGCAGGCGGTTGTTGGCTCCCTCCTCGCGACGTTGCACAGGTACCTTCCGAAGCAACCATGCCCCGTAAGCACCTGCACAAGCCGGTAAGAGAGCGAGCCGGTCCGCCTGCTCACCCACTCGTTCAGCACTGGCGCGATCGCAGACGTGGTGCGAAAACCGTACCCCGCCTGCATCAAATCGTCGCGCCAGCGCTCGAGCGCCTCCTCCTGGCCCTCTCGCCTCCATCGTGATACCTCCTCTGGGAGTGGACTCGCGCCGCGGGCCCTTGCATCCGCGGTCTTGCGGTAGACCGCTGCAAGGACCTCGGCATCCAGCTCCCAGGGGAGCGTGCCGGCGATTGCGCATGCCGCTCTCCACGAGGTGGTGCGATATGCTCTGATGACCCTGGACGCCATGACCCGCTGCAGGCGCCGCAGCACGGCCAGGTTTTGGGCCGACAGGGAGTCGACCCAAATTGGCGCTCCGTACAGAGCCATCGAGCGCACCACGCCCGCGAAGAGGCGGCGGCACCCTCCTTTGGGGCCACCCAAGTTGGGCATTAGCCCGCATAGGGCGAAAACTGTCTTCACCAACTTCGGAGCTAGGCTCCGGAAATGATCTTTAAAGTTCCATCGGCTATCGAGTACGACGCCGAGATATTTCAGCGTCGACCCGACGCCGATGGAAACCCCGCCAACAATTATGTGTGCATCTGGCGGTGGCACCTTGCGAGGCCCGCGAAAGCAAATCGCTTCGCACTTCTCAAGGGCCACCGTCAGGCCCAAGCGCCGTATGCGCATCACAACCTGTGCGACTCCGGCTGTCGCCAACAGGGCGGCGTCACGATACGTGTTACCACGGGCAGTCACCAGCGTATCGTCCGCGTAACACGTGACGTCGACCCCGCGCAGGGTAGCGCCCCGCAGCACCCAGTCGTAGCCGATGTTCCACAGGAGCGGCCCGAGAACCGACCCCTGCGGGACACCGCACGACACTCCACGTTGACGATCTCCAACGCGCGTGGGGTACACGACTGACCGACCCGAGAGGTAGTCCTCAACGAGTCGGCGCAGATATAAAGGGAAGCCGTGGTACCCCATTGCCTCCAGAATGACCCTATGAGGTAGGGTGTTGAACGCGTTAGAGATGTCCAGGGACACTGCCAAGACGCACCCGCCTTTCCCAACTGCCTCATCGGCTATAGCCCTCACCCGCGCGATTGCGTCGACGGTGGACCTGCCCCTCCTGAAGCCGAACTGGTTGTCGGCCAAGTTCGGCCCAGTCTCCTCCAGGTGGAGAGTGAGGCGAGCAGCGATAACCCGCTCAAAGAGCTTGCCCGCCTCACTCAGCAGGACTATGGGGCGGTAGGCCGACGGTGAGTCCACCGGTCGCCCAGGCTTGCGGATGAGGACCAGCCTGCCCTCCTTCCACTCGTTGGGAAAGTGGCTATCCGTCACACAGGTTGTGAGTAGCGCACGAAATCTCTCCAGTAGGCCGCCCTCTTTCAGGGCCAAAACCAGCGCCTTCCCCGGGATGCCATCGGGACCGGGTGCTGTGTTCTTCGCACTGAGGCGAAGAACCGCCCTATCAAGTTCACCCTCTGACACCTCGGGGGGAGCCTCCATCGGGATCTGCAGCCGCGCAGTAGGAGCGTCGCCCTCCGCCCTGGCAGGGAACAGATTCTCCACCACTCTCTCGAGCGTCTCCGTCTCCATCGTGGATGTTAACGGAGGGGCCCAGGGGCGAAGCTTGCTCATCACAAGCTTGTACGGCCTGCCCCATGGGTCCTGCTCGAGAGAGTTTACTAGCTCCTGCCAGGCGCGCTCCTTCGCTGCCCCGATCTCCGCTCTCAGCGCTTTCTTGGCCCCTTGGAAGGCGGCATAAAGCTCGGCCACGACCGATGCGGGTTTGTGGCGTCGCCGGGAGTGGGTGTACCGGCGTCGTGCTTTCACACATGTCGTCCGGAGCTGTTGTAGCTCCGGCGACCACCAGTACACCTGACGACGGGGCTGCTGTTTGCCCACGCGGGGCATGGCGACGTCGCAGACGTGCGTCATTGCTCCACGAAACCACCGCGCCTCTGTGTCCGCATCGGTCACCTCCGGTCGTGTATTCCAGGATTCAACGAGGGACGCCTCAATGAGGGCGTTTCTCTCCAGCTGTTTTAATGCCCATCTGGGCCCGATCTCCGACGGGACATGCCTCGGGCTGTTCGGGTCGGTCGAGTGGGGGGAGATGGAGAACCGAATGTATCGGTGGTCCGACAACGTCTCGACCCCCTCCTCGACTACCCAGCCCCGAACGCGGCGTGCCAGGGCGGGAGACGCAAACGTTACGTCCACGACTGATCCGCCCTGTTGTCGCACGCACGTGTTTGTCGTGCCCCGGTTCGCCACTAACAAGTTGTTGCTGGAGAGCCACTCCTCGAGAGCTGCGCCCCTCGCGTCTGTGAAGGCCGAACCCCACACCGTCGACTTCGCATTCAGGTCTCCGGCTAGGAGCACCTGATGCGGACGACACCGCCCCAGGAAGATGTCTATTTCCGCCAAGAATCGCTCGAAATCCGCGAGCGGACGGTTTGGCGAAAAATAGACACCCACGAACACAATGTTTCCGCAAAAGGCGGCAACGAACCCTCGACCTTTGAAGGTTCGATCGACGGTGTGGGCTCCCTCCCTCGGAGTCAGAACAATGGCGACGGCATCGTCCCGGTCGCCGATCCAGTTGTCACGATTGACGACCAGATACGGCTCCGAGACGATTGCCACGTCTATCCCCCACTGCGCCAGAGTCTGAACTAGTAAGTCCTGAGCTCCGGCGCAGTGGTTGATATTCGCCAGGAGGCACTTTATGGGCGTACTAATTGTACGTCCATAGGCGCTCCGTTTGTCCCGTTCGGTGGGCGGTCAGCGATCTCCTGGGACGGAGCCTCAGGATTCGCTGGCCTGCGTCTAGTCCATTTCCGCTTGGGAGCCGAACACTTTGGGCTTCCCAAGCGGTGGTTGTGCCGTTTCCCGGCTTCGGCGCACATTACGCAGCGGGCTTCGGCGCGGCAATCGGCTGCGCGATGACCGTCCTGCCCGCAGCGGTAGCATAGCTGACTGCGATCGACAGCAGCGGTGCACTGCCCCCTGACGTGTCCCGACTCCAGACACCGGAAGCAGCGCAGCTGTCGGGGTTCCAGGGCTTTAACCCTCGCTGCCGTCCATCCAACCAGCAGCCTACCTTCAAGAACCTTCTTAGCGGCTGTCGCAGGACAGCCCGCCCAAGCCGTGCCCATGCCGAAGCGCGGGAAGCGTATGGCGCCAACCTTAACTGATTCGACGGCGCAGCCGCCGACTTTGGCGATGGCCGCCGCCACTTCCGCGGGAGTGACGGAATCGTCGAGCCCCGACACCAACAACTCGGTCAACTTGACCGGTCTTGAGACTCGGACGAGTTCCGCACTCATCCTCTCCCGCAGCTTGGCGGCCAACGCGTCCGCCTTCTCAGCAAGGTCGACGCCGTGCACTTCAAAAATTACGGCGCCCGTAATCGCCCGTCGTGATCTAACAAACGGGATGCCCACCTCCTCAAGGCTGATTTTCGCCTTAGCCTCCGTGACTATTTGGGCGTAGGTCACTCCCCTTTCAGCAGCCTCGGGCTGCAGGGTGAGGACCACGGCCGCAGTCTTCGGAGGCTTCGGCGTTTTCCGAACGCTGGGGGTGGGCTGTTGAGCCCGCCTCGTCGCGGCCGGAGTTGGCCGGGTCTCCTTATGTTTCCCCCCTTTGGCCACCATGCTCCATGGCCGATCCGTAGAGGCGGGGGCGGGGGGAAGAGGGCGCAGTTCCGGTGGAGCCGGAGGTTTGGCAGCCTTCTTCTTTCCCTTGGAAGTTTTCTTCCCTTTCCCTTCCTTCGCCGTCGCCTTTTGGCCGCTGGTGGAGGCTTTGGGCGGTGCGGTGGGAGGAAGGGGTGGCACTTTCCTTGGGGCCGACTTCGGAGGGGGTATCTTCCGAGCGGCCAATGGAGGGCTCACCCTCGGCTCGGGGTTTAGGCGCGGCTCCAAGTTTTCGAGCCGCGCGCTGAGGCGAGCGTGAACCCTGTCCATAATGGACGTTTCTAATGCCGCCATATGCTCAAGTGTCACTGCAGCGGGGGCAGCGGCACTTTTGCGAAACTCCGCAAACTCCCTCCGGAGCTCGTCCAACCCCGACTGGAGCCGCTGGTTCTGCGCCCGAGCCTCTTTCAGCTCGCGACGCAGAGCAGCTGTCTCCTCGTTGGTGGACAGGGAGGCAAGGCATTTCGCGTCGGCGACTACCGCGTCAACATGGTCGCGGAGCGCCTTCACGGAGGTCCCCTTTAGATTTTTGGATATGTCGGCCACCCTTCGGATGGCCTCCACACTAGTCATTAGCCTCTCGAAGATGAGCGAGGACGACTCAACGCTGTCGTCCTCATGCTCCATCTCCGAGAGGCGGGAGCGGGTGACTCTAGCCTCGGACATCGAGGCGAGTATTTCCCGCTCCGCCAGTATCTTCAATTCCTCTTTATGGGCTCGGGCTACCTGGGCCTTCGCCTCAGCGAGGCCGACGTACTCTCCGGTGGTAGGAGGGCGACCGCGGCCTCGCTTCTGAAGAAGACCCGTGGCAACGCCGGGTCTCTCCTTGTCTTCCCCCGAGGACTCCGAGGAGGCCGTCGGGGACGGTACTGGTGGGCCTTTGCCCCTCTTTCTTTGGAGCCGGTCCCCTAACTTAGGGTCCGACTCGTTGTCGCCCTCGCTGCCGGCATCGCCGTCAGCGGAGAGCACCGTCTCCATGTCTGACGAGGGCTCCGAGAGGCTGAGTTCCTCTCGGATCCCCGTCAGCCCTCGCAAGCTGGGGTTCGAATCAGCCCCATCGCTTGCAGGGCTTCCGTCTCTTGGCGACACCTGGGGTGTCGCCACACGACAAATGTCGTGAAGTAGAACGACAGGGCTGGAGACCCTGCCGCTCCCACCATCAGTGGGGTCGCGCGTCGACCCGACCTTAGTCTGCGCACGCGTGCGCACTCTGGTAACACTCCGCGTAAGCTCCTGTTGCCTGGCCTCACACCAGGCACAGGGGTGACGCTCCCCGACACAATCGCATTCGCCGGTAGTCAATTTAACATCGACCGGCCCGGACACCGGTCGACGCCGCTGGCAAGGCGGGTCACATTTGCCGCTGGTTACCAATTTAACACTCGGGGGCCGAGCTACCCCCGAGCGCCCGGCGTCAGCGGGATCACTCGACAAACTCTGTTCCATTGAAGACATTTCCATTTTCGTTTGGGAGGCGTACCTGCGGCCCTTTCCCAACAGGCCGCAGGAGCGCTTGGGACCGGGTCCCCCCCAGCCATGCAGCCCCTCGGCACGCTATACCTTAGGCTTCAGGGTAATTTTTTATAGTGGTTTTCTTCCACGCGGCCCGACGCTCAGTGCGCCAGACCCCCGGCCCCGCGAGTACGGGGTTACGGTTTGCCCGACGGTGGCCAAAGCCACACGCCGCGCCCGCGGACCTACAAGGTCCGCACCCACGAGCCGAAGCTCCGCTGGCCCATCTCTGGGCCCCTCCGAAAGGCGCTGGTGAGCGCACCACCACAATGTCCGGGCGAGCCGGACCGCCAGCTCAGCTGGCCAACCCACGACCACGAAGGGTCCACTGGTGACAGCCGTAGGCTTCTTGAAAAGAAGCCATGGCTTCACCCTCCGAGAGTAATTTTTTAGAGAGGTTTTCTTCCTCGCGGTCCAACGCTCAGTGCGCCGGACCCCCGACCCCACTGAGTGAGGCTACGGGTTCATGTGACCGTGCAATGCCCGCCCTTAAGAAAGAGCAGGCAGCCACATGCCAGTTTTTGTCCGCGCCGGCCGAAACCGGTACCCCCCATATCTGGGGGGCGTTCCCCTATCCGCAACCTGGGGACGCGTCCGATGGCGGATCTGGAACCGCACACGGAAACCTAACCTAACCTAACCTAACCTAACCTAACCTAACCTTTTTTTTTTTTTTTTTTAACGTGAGGAAATCAGCGATCCTGATTCCTGCCAGAAATGGGGCGCTGGCAGGATATGCGGGATTTCTACCCGCTAAAACCCCACGGTGTTCCTTGTCCACGCACGCACATGGGACGGGAGAGAGGTGTCAGCGCGAGCATTTCGTCCTGCTCTCCCGTCAGCGTTCGCCCGATCGGACGCCTCCGTTTTTGTTCATCGGTAGAGAGGGGATGGTAGGCTCCCCCCCCCTTCCCGCGGAAACCTGGTGTGGGAGGACGTGCCGGAACACGAACACGTCCTTCACCGGTGCCGGGTTGGTAGGTGAACGGATCCCCATATCCGCTCACCCTCCGGCCGATCACGGGGGCGCTTGGAGTTGGCCGTACAGCCTCCTCCGCCTCCCGGATCGTTTGCGACGGATGTCGCTAGCGAGGGCGGCATCCTCCCTCGCCCGCTCCGCCGCCTCCTTCAGTGAGAGGACTTCCTCGCTGAAGGAGATCACGGCCTGCCAGGCCTCATTGCTGCCGACCATGGACAGAACCACGGCCGGCAGCGACAGGTCTCCTCCGACAACGGGCGCTAGGTTGCGCCGTTGCTGATCCCATGCCGGGCATTCTGCCAGCGTGTGCTGCGCGGTATCCTCCGGGCCACCGCAGTGGTGGCAAGAAGGCGTCGCCTCTCTTCTTGCAACGTTGCACAGATATCTGCCGAAGCAACCATGCCCCGACAGAATCTGTGCAAGTCTAAACGTAATTACGCCCTTTCTGCGTCGGCACCACTGCTCCAAGACCGGCCTGATGGCCCGGATGGTGTGAGCGCCGGCGGTAGGTTCGGCGAGCCTCGCGGCCCACCGCTCCAGTGCAACTCGTTGCGCCGTGCGGCGCACTTCCTCCGGCAGGGGACCAGCAACGCCCCGACTGCGAGCTGTCGCTCGACTTTCGTAGACCGAGGACAGAACCTCGGCCTCCAGGTCCCACGGAGGGGTACCCGCCATAACGCACGCGGCATCGCACGAGATCGTGCGGTATCCGCGTATCACCCTGGTCGCCATCACTCGCTGAGGTCTTCTCAGGAGCGTGACGTTGTGGCGATCCAGGGCGTCCGCCCACACAGGCGCGCCGTAGAGCGCCATGGAGCGCACCACCCCCGTGAAAAGACGGCGGCAGCCCACACTCGGCCCGCCCAGATTTGGGAGGAGGCTACCCAACGCCGAGGTGGCCTTGACCAATCCGGGGCTTAGCCGCCGGAAGTGCTCATGGAATCGCCACCTGGAGTCCAAAGTGAGCCCCAGGTAGCGCATGTGCACTCCGACGGCGACGTCCACATTACCCACTCTAATGTGCGCTTGCTGCGGTGGACCCTTCCGGGGACCATGGAAAAGCATGGCCTCGGATTTTTCGGGTGCCACCCGCAAGCCCAACAGCTCAATTCGCTTGGCCACGAGAGCGACGCTCACCGTGGCCAAGCTGGACACATCCTTGTAGTCGTCTGCACACGCGACGACCAGCGTGTCGTCAGCGTAGCAGACGACGTGTACATCCGGTGGGAGGGCGCCTCGCAGCGCCCAGTCAAATCCAATGTTCCACAGGAGTGGTCCTAGGACCGACCCCTGTGGAACGCCACAGGACATGGTCCTTTCTAGGACCGTCCCGTCTCGGCGAGGACAGAGGATCTTACGATCTCTCAGGTAGTCTCCGACAATCAGCTGGAGATACGCGGGCAACCGGTGAAACCGGAGCCCCTCCGTAATGCAGCTGAAAGGGAGGGTGTTAAAAGCATTGGAAATGTCTAAAGACACAGCCAAAGCCACTCCTCCCCTTTCTACGGTCTCCTGCGCGATGGTCTTAAGGCGCAGGATGGCGTCGATCGTCGATCGACCCGCGCGAAAACCGAACTGATTGTCGGAGAGACCTGGCCCCGCCGAGTTTAAGTGTCCGGTGATGCGGCGGGCAATTATTCTTTCGAATAGCTTGCCCACCTCGTCGAGCAGCACAATTGGCCTGTATCCAGAAGGAGAGTCCGCGGGACGCCCCTCCTTCCTTAACAGGACCAATTTGCCCTCCTTCCAGATCCTGGGAAAAGATCCCGCAATCAGGGCAGAGTTGAAGACGGCCCGCCAGCGGTCTCCCAACTCGCCCGACGCCAGAACCCAGACTCGACCGGGTATCCCGTCCGGACCGGGGGCAGTACTCTTCCCGCGAAGACGGGCTATGGCCTCCTCGAATTCTCCGCTGGAGATAGGCGGAGCTCCGTCCTCGTCCTCCGTTCCGGCGTTCACTCGACCGCCCATGGGCGGTGGAGTGTGCTCCCCCTGTTCAGGGAACAGTGTGGAGAGCACAACCCGGAGGAACTCTGGGTCCAGCGTTTCGGCCACGGGTGGACCGTGCAAGCCGAGCTTGGCCCTGGTTGCGCGATAAGGGCGGCCCCACGGGTCTCGGTCGAGGGACTCGAGCATTCGCTCGCGAGACCGTGCCTTCGCCTCCCGGATTGCGATGTTGAGCGCTTTCCGGGCCCCTCTGTAGGCGTCGTAGAGGCGTGCCTCCAGCTCGAGGTCCTTGACCCTGCGCCTGCGACATCTGGCGTACCTGCGACGGGCAGCTACGCACGCGGCACGAAGATCTGCCACTTCTTCGCACCACCAGTGCACCTGCCTTCGGTGCGGACGTGGCCCGGCACGCGGCATGGCGGCATCGCACACAGCGGTCATGGCGACGCGCACGCCGAGTGCCTGCTCCTCGACCGGCAAGTCCTCGCTGGGCTCTCGCGAGACCCAGTCTTGGACAATCGCCGCCTCGATGAGGAGGTCCTTGTCGAGTTTCGTCAGAGCCCAGCGGGGAAATCGCTTGGACTGTCCACCCCGATGCCGCAGGGACACGTTGTCCGTACGCGGGGAGCCAACTATCTTCATCCGGACGTATCTATGGTCCGAAAGGGTCTCAACGCCCTCCAGCACGCCCCAATCGCGGACACGATCGGCGATGGCCCGACTAGCGAACGATATGTCCACTATCGAGCCACCGTTATGCCGAACGCAGGTATTAACCGTGCCGCGATTGAGGAGCACTAGCCCTGCCGAGGCTAGGAAATCCACGACGGCGTCGCCTCGTGCGCCCGAAACGGGACAGCCCCACGCCGTGGACTTTGCGTTGAGATCCCCCAGAACCATGACTGGGAGTCGCGAACGCAGGATTATCCTCTCCAAGCTGCCGAGAAAAACCTCGAACTCAGCGAGGGGGCGGTTGGGGGAGAAGTAAACTCCGACGAGCAAAACCGCGCCCCACTCAACGGCAACAAATCCTTGGCCCTTCTCGGCCACACGGAGAGGGGCAGAGGCGGCGGCACCCACGATCGCGACCGTGGATGACAAATCCGATGCCCAGTTGGGGCGGGGCGGTACATAGTACGGCTCCGCCGCCACCGCAACGTCAATCGACCACTGCGCCATGGACTGAAGGAGGAGATCCTGAGCCCCGGCGCAGTGGTTGATGTTCGCTTGGAGAAGACGGACGTAAGGGACGTTGTCCATTACGGAGCCGTTTCCATCTCCTCCTCGCGTGAAGCGTTATCCGCGGCGGCGGATGTACCGCCAGCCTTGGCCTTTTCCTTGCTCTTGTTGGCCTTGGGGGCCTTGCAGCCCCGACTGCCAACGGGATGATCCGCCCTTTTTTTGGCTGCAGCGCAAGGGCCGCAGTGAGGGGGGTTCGGGCATTGGAAGGACTTGTGGCCTTCCTTTCCGCAGCGGAAGCACGCACCGCTGCGGTCCTCCTCCGCTTGGCACTTGGGGGCCACGTGTCCGGTCTGAAGACACCGGAAGCAACGAAGTTGGCGCTGGGGCAGCACTCTAACTTGTGCCGACACCCAGCCCACTAAAAGTCGCCTGCCGTCGGCGACTTTCTTCGCGCTTTCAACCGGACACGAGACCCACACCGAACCCATCCCCAGTGGGCCGGCGCGTACCTCCCCAGTTTTTATGTGGTCTCGGGGGCAACCACCCACGCGAGACACGGCCTCCGCGACCTCCTCCGCCGATACGGAGTCGTCAAGCCCAGAGATGCGCAGTTCGGCGCACCTCTGGGGTCTCGTCACCTTTACGACGTCCGGCTCGAAAAACTCTTGGAGTTTTTTGGCGAGCTTGTCGGCCGCATCGCCGCTATCCTTGCCCGGGACCTCGAGAACCCGGGCGCCCGCCTTTGAGGGCCTCACTGTAAGGAAGCCGATGCCGATGCTGGGGAGGTCAAGCCTCCTCCTGGCTTCCTTTATCAAGCTCTCATAGTTGGCGCCCTTTTTGCTGGCCTCGGGCCCCAGGGTGAGGACCACGGCCGCAGAGCGCGGAGGGCGGAGCTTCCTCCTGGCGTCCTCGCTGACTTTGGCCTTGGCAGCAGGTTTGCTGGCCTTGGCCGCAGGCTTTGGGGCGACGGTCGCCTTCTTGGCCTTCGCCTTTGCCTTCCGCCCTACTACCAGGGACCAAGGTTCCTCCGTGGGAGCTGGGGCAGGCGCCGCCTTTGGGGCTGCAGCCTTCTTCTTTTCCTTTTTCTTCTTGGCCTTCGGCCGGGAGGCGGCCTGTGCCGCGGCAGTTACCACCGCTGGCGCCGACGGCGGCTCCGGTGCCTTCCTCCTGTCCGCTGCAAGCGGAGGCCTCACCCTTTTCTCCGGGAGGAGACGGTCCTCGAGACCGGCGAATCGGGCGTCTATCCGAAACGCAAAGGCCTCTAGCGCCTTGCGCACCATCTCCTCGACCGAAGCCGAGGCGTTGGCCGCTGGAGCTGTGGTAGGCGTGCCTGCGGACGCCTCCTTCGCCTCCAGGGCCTCTATCCTCTTCCTCAAGCGGGCGTTGTCCGCCCGGAGCGCCGCCGTCTCTTCGGCTAATGTACGGCGTGAAAATTCATTAAGAATCTCCGTGAGGGAGTCAACTGAGCGGTTCAGGGAGCCCACAAAAGTACCTTTCAGGTTGCCAGAAGATTTGGCAACCCGGGCGATATTCTGCAGGTCCTCCCTGGCCCGCTCCCTCAACACCTCCGACGGCAAGGCCAAAGGCGTCGGCTCCTGCGACGGCGGCAGGGAAAACTGCTGTGCTCGCCGACGCAACATAGAGTCGGCGAGTTCCTCTTCGGCCAGCAGCCGCAGCTCCTCCCTGCGCTCAGCCTTCGCCTTTGCGCCGCCGGTGAGCTTATCTTCGTTGGGCACCTGTCCGCGCCCACGTCCCGCCTTGGCGGTACGCTTCTTCAGTGGTCTGACCGCGGACTGAGAGTCCGAGTCAGACGGCGATGTACCCTCCTTCCTTTTTCTACGGCGGGCGGGGACTGCTGTGGCGGAGCGAAAGCTCGACGCCGACATGTCGGAGTTCGCGCCCTCCAAGTCACTCGGCCCTGGCGAGGCCACACTGCTCCGTGCTTCCACGTCAGACAACCGGTCGAGCAGCACGACCGGTTGCATCACCTCTTCTTCGCCGGTAGTCCATTTCACATCGACCGGCCCGGACACCGGTCGACGCCGCTGGCTAGGCGGGTCGCATTCGCCGCTCGTAGTCAATTTCACACCCAGGGGCCGAGCTACCCCTGAGCGCCCGGCGTTAGCGGGATCGCTCGACAAACTCTTATCCTTTTCTGACATTTTCCATGGTTATTTGGGAAGGCGTACCTGCGGCCCTTTCCCAACAGGCCGCAGGAGCGCTTGGGACCGGGTCCCCCCCAGCCATGCAGCCCATCGGCACGCTGACCTTAGGCTTCAGGGTAATTTTTTATAGTGGTTTTCTTCCACGCGGCCCGACGCTCAGTGCGCCAGACCCCCGGCCCCGCGAGTGCGGGGTTACGGTTTGCCCGACGGTGGCCTAAGCCACACGCCGCGCCCGCGGACCTACAAGGTCCGCACCCACGAGCCGAAGCTCCGCTGGCCCATCTCTGGGCCCCTCCAAAAAGCGCTGTGAGCGCGCCACCACAATCTCCGGACGAGCCGGACCGCCAGCTGTGACAGCCGTAGGCTTCTTCACCGAGAAGCCCTGGCTTCACCCTCAGAGGGTAATTTTTTAGAGAGGTTTTCTTCCTCGCGGTCCAACGCTCAGTGCGTCGGACCCCCGACCTCACAGAGTGAGGCTACGGGTTCATGTGACCGTGCAATGCCCGCCCTTAAAAAGAGCAGGCAGCCACATGCCAGTTTTTGTCCACGCCGGCCGAAACCGGTACCCCCCATATCTGGGGGGCGTTCCCCTATCCGCAACCTGGGGACGCGTCCGATGGCGGATCTGGAACCGCACACGGAAACCTAACCTAACCTAACCTAACCTAACCTTTTTTTTTTTTTTTTTTTTTAACGTGAGGAAATCAGCGATCCTGATTCCTGCCAGCAATGGGGCGCTGACAGGATATGCGGGATTTCTACCCGCTAAAACCCCACGGTGTTCCTTGTCCACGCACGCACATGGGACGGGAGAGAGGTGTCAGCGCGAGCATTTCGTCCTGCTCTCCCGTCAGCGTTCGCCCGATCGGGCGCCTCCGTGTTGTTCATCGGTAGGGAGGGGATGGTAGGCTCCCCCCCCCTTCCCGCGGAAACCTGGTGTGGGAGGACGTGCCGGAACACGAACACGTCCTTCACCGGTGCCGGGTTGGTAGGTGAACGGATCCCCATATCCGCTCACCCTCCGGCCGATCACGGGGGCGCTTGGAGTTGGCCGTACAGCCTCCTCCGCCTCCCGGATCGTTTGCGACGGATGTCGCTAGCGAGGGCGGCATCCTCCCTCGCCCGCTCCGCCGCCTCCTTCAGCGAGAGGACTTCCTCGCTGAAGGAGATCACGGCCTGCCAGGCCTCATTGCTGCCGACCATGGACAGAACCACGGCCGGCAGCGACAGGTCTCCTCCGACAACGGGCGCTAGGTTGCGCCGTTGCTGATCCCATGCCGGGCATTCTGCCAGCGTGTGCTGCGCGGTATCCTCCGAGCCACCGCAGTGGTGGCAAGAAGGCGTCGCCTCTCTTCTTGCAACGTTGCACAGATATCTGCCGAAGCAACCATGCCCCGACAGAATCTGTGCAAGTCTAAACGTAATTACGCCCTTTCTGCGTCGGCACCACTGCTCCAAGACCGGCCTGATGGCCCGGATGGTGTGAGCGCCGGCGGTAGGTTCGGCGAGCCTCGCGGCCCACCGCTCCAGTGCAACTCGTTGCGCCGTGCGGCGCACTTCCTCCGGCAGGGGACCAGCAACGCCCCGACTGCGAGCTGTCGCTCGACTTTTGTAGACCGAGGACAGAACCTCGGCCTCCAGGTCCCACGGAGGGGTACCCGCCATAACGCACGCGGCATCGCACGAGATCGTGCGGTATCCGCGTATCACCCTGGTCGCCATCACTCGCTGAGGTCTTCTCAGGAGCGTGACGTTGTGGCGATCCAGGGCGTCCGCCCACACAGGCGCGCCGTAGAGCGCCATGGAGCGCACCACCCCCGTGAAAAGACGGCGGCAGCCCACACTCGGCCCGCCCAGATTTGGGAGGAGGCTACCCAGCGCCGAGGTGGCCTTGACCAATCCGGGGCTTAGCCGCCGGAAGTGCTCATGGAATCGCCACCTGGAGTCCAAGGTGAGCCCCAGGTAGCGCATGTGCACTCCGACGGCGACGTCCACATTACCCACTCTAATGTGGGTATTCTGCGGTGGACCCTTCCGGGGACCATGGAAAAGCATGGCCTCGGATTTTTCGGGTGCCACCCGCAAGCCCAACAGCTCAATTCGCTTGGCCACGAGAGCGACGCTCACCGTGGCCAAGCTGGACACATCCTTGTAGTCGTCTGCACACGCGACGACCAGCGTGTCGTCAGCGTAGCAGACGACGTGTACATCCGGTGGGAGGGCGCCTCGCAGCGCCCAGTCAAATCCAATGTTCCACAGGAGTGGTCCTAGGACCGACCCCTGTGGAACGCCACAGGACATGGTCCTTTCTAGGACCGTCCCGTCTCGGCGAGGACAGAGGATCTTACGATCTCTCAGGTAGTCTCCGACAATCAGCTGGAGATACGCGGGCAACCGGTGAAACCGGAGCCCCTCCGTAATGCAGCTGAAAGGGAGGGTGTTAAAAGCATTGGAAATGTCTAAAGACACAGCCAATGCCACTCCTCCTCTTTCTACGGTCTCCTGCGCGATGGTCTTAAGGCGCAGGATGGCGTCGATCGTCGATCGACCCGCGCGAAAACCGAACTGATTGTCGGAGAGACCTGGCCCCGCCGAGTTTAAGTGTCCGGTGATGCGGCGGGCAATTATTCTTTCGAATAGCTTGCCCACCTCGTCGAGCAGCACAATTGGCCTGTATCCAGAAGGAGAGTCCGCGGGACGTCCCTCCTTCCTTAACAGGACCAATTTGCCCTCCTTCCAGATCCTGGGAAAAGATCCCGCACTCAGGGCAGAGTTGAAGACGGCCCGCCAGCGGTCTCCCAACTCGCCCGACGCCAGAACCCAGACTCGACCGGGTATCCCGTCCGGACCGGGGGCAGTACTCTTCCCGCGAAGACGGGCTATGGCCTCCTCGAATTCTCCGCTGGAGATAGGCGGAGCTCCGTCCTCGTCCTCCGTTCCGGCGTTCACTCGACCGCCCATGGGCGGTGGAGTGTGCTCCCCCTGTTCAGGGAACAGTGTGGAGAGCACAACCCGGAGGAACTCTGGGTCCAGCGTTTCGGCCACGGGTGGACCGTGCGAGCCGAGCTTGGCCCTGGTTGCGCGATAAGGGCGGCCCCACGGGTCTCGGTCGAGGGACTCGAGCATTCGCTCGCGAGACCGTGCCTTCGCCTCCCGGATTGCGATGTTGAGCGCTTTCCGGGCCCCTCTGTAGGCGTCGTAGAGGCGTGCCTCCAGCTCGAGGTCCTTGACCCTGCGCCTGCGACATCTGGCGTACCTGCGACGGGCAGCTACGCACGCGGCACGAAGATCTGCCACTTCTTCGCACCACCAGTGCACCTGCCTTCGGTGCGGACGTGGCCCGGCACGCGGCATGGCGGCATCGCACACAGCGGTCATGGCGACGCGCACGCCGAGTGCCTGCTCCTCGACCGGCAAGTCCTCGCTGGGCTCTCGCGAGACCCAGTCTTGGACAATCGCCGCCTCGATGAGGAGGTCCTTGTCGAGTTTCGTCAGAGCCCAGCGGGGAAATCGCTTGGACTGTCCACCCCGATGCCGCAGGGACACGTTGTCCGTACGCGGGGAGCCAACTATCTTCATCCGGACGTATCTATGGTCCGAAAGGGTCTCAACGCCCTCCAGCACGCCCCAATCGCGGACACGATCGGCGATGGCCCGACTAGCGAACGATATGTCCACTATCGAGCCACCGTTATGCCGAACGCAGGTATTAACCGTGCCGCGATTGAGGAGCACTAGCCCTGCCGAGGCTAGGAAATCCACGACGGCGTCGCCTCGTGCGCCCGAAACGGGACAGCCCCACGCCGTGGACTTTGCGTTGAGATCCCCCAGAACCATGACTGGGAATCGCGAACGCAGGATTATCCTCTCCAAGCTGCCGAGAAAGACCTCGAACTCAGCGAGGGGGCGGTTGGGGGAGAAGTAAACTCCGACGAGCAAAACCGCGCCCCACTCAACGGCAACAAATCCTTGGCCCTTCTCGGCCACACGGAGAGGGGCAGAGGCGGCGGCACCCACGATCGCGACCGTGGATGACAAATCCGATGCCCAGTTGGGGCGGGGCGGTACATAGTACGGCTCCGCCGCCACCGCAACGTCAATCGACCACTGCGCCATGGACTGAAGGAGGAGATCCTGAGCCCCGGCGCAGTGGTTGATGTTCGCTTGGAGAAGACGGACGTAAGGGACGTTGTCCATTACGGAGCCGTTTCCATCTCCTCCTCGCGTGAAGCGTTATCCGCGGCGGCGGATGTACCGCCAGCCTTGGCCTTTTCCTTGTTCTTGTTGGCCTTGGGGGCCTTGCAGCCCCGACTGCCAACGGGATGATCCGCCCTTTTTTTGGCTGCAGCGCAAGGGCCGCAGTGAGGGGGGTTCGGGCATTGGAAGAAGTGCCTGCGGACGCCTCCTTCGCCTCCAGGACCTCTATCCTCTTCCTCAAGCGGGCGTTGTCCGCCCGGAGCGCCGCCGTCTCTTCGGCTAATGTACGGCGTGAAAATTCATTAAGAATCTCCGTGAGGGAGTCAACTGAGCGGTTCAGGGAGCCCACAAAAGTACCTTTCAGGTTGCCAGAAGATTTGGCAACCCGGGCGATATTCTGCAGGTCCTCCCTGGCCCGCTCCCTCAACACCTCCGACGGCAAGGCCAAAGGCGTCGGCTCCTGCGACGGCGGCAGGGAAAACTGCTGTGCTCGCCGACGCAACATAGAGTCGGCGAGTTCCTCTTCGGCCAGCAGCCGCAGCTCCTCCCTGCGCTCAGCCTTCGCCTTTGCGCCGCCGGTGAGCTTATCTTCGTTGGGCACCTGTCCGCGCCCACGTCCCGCCTTGGCGGTACGCTTCTTCAGTGGTCTGACCGCGGACTGAGAGTCCGAGTCAGACGGTGATGTACCCTCCTTCCTTTTTCTACGGCGGGCGGGGACTGCTGTGGCGGAGCGAAAGCTCGACGCCGACATGTCAGAGTTCGCGCCCTCCAAGTCACTCGGCCCTGGCGAGGCCACACTGCTCCGTGCTTCCACGTCAGACAACCGGTCGAGCAGCACGACCGGTTGCATCACCTCTTCTTCGCCGGTAGTCCATTTCACATCGACCGGCCCGGACACCGGTCGACGCCGCTGGCTAGGCGGGTCGCATTCGCCGCTCGTAGTCAATTTCACACCCAGGGGCCGAGCTACCCCTGAGCGCCCGGCGTTAGCGGGATCGCTCGACAAACTCTTATCCTTTTCTGACATTTTCCATGGTTATTTGGGAAGGCGTACCTGCGGCCCTTTCCCAACAGGCCGCAGGAGCGCTTGGGACCGGGTCCCCCCCAGCCATGCAGCCCATCGGCACGCTGACCTTGGGCTTCAGGGTAATTTTTTATAGTGGTTTTCTTCCACGCGGCCCGACGCTCAGTGCGCCAGACCCCCGGCCCCGCGAGTGCGGGGTTACGGTTTGCCCGACGGTGGCCTAAGCCACACGCCGCGCCCGCGGACCTACAAGGTCCGCACCCACGAGCCGAAGCTCCGCTGGCCCATCTCTGGGCCCCTCCAAAAAGCGCTGTGAGCGCGCCACCACAATCTCCGGACGAGCCGGACCGCCAGCTGTGACAGCCGTAGGCTTCTTCACCGAGAAGCCCTGGCTTCACCCTCAGAGGGTAATTTTTTAGAGAGGTTTTCTTCCTCGCGGTCCAACGCTCAGTGCGTCGGACCCCCGACCTCACAGAGTGAGGCTACGGGTTCATGTGACCGTGCAATGCCCGCCCTTAAAAAGAGCAGGCAGCCACATGCCAGTTTTTGTCCACGCCGGCCGAAACCGGTACCCCCCATATCTGGGGGGCGTTCCCCTATCCGCAACCTGGGGACGCGTCCGATGGCGGATCTGGAACCGCACACGGAAACCTAACCTAACCTAACCTAACCTAACCTAACCTAACCTAACCTAACCTAACCTAACCTAACCTAACCAGTCTCTGTTGTGCGCTGGTAGCGAACGGCCGCATGCAAAAGCCCTGTAAAGTGCTCCGCAAGTGAAAATTCCGTCAAAAATCAAGTGTGCGTGCTATTTAAGTGATAAATTAGTGTGCGATACGTCATTCGACGCGCATTTCCGTGGGCAACCCGGGGGTGCTTTCAGTTTTAAAATCCGACCAAAATTAAACGCACAATCGGAGTTCAAAGTGTGAAAATATTACGTAAAAAACTTTGAACGAATACGCCGCCATTTTTTGTGTGGGAAATCGTGTACCGGCTAGTACCATCGGATAGCCGGTACCTTGTTCTTATTTGTCCCGAGGAGCCCGGATTTTTCCTGTCCCAGGATCCTGAGGGACAGACGCTTTTTTCGGAGGTCTCAACACTCGGACCCCTTAGCGGGCCCCGGAAAAATTAAAGAATTATACCTGAGGCAGCGGATGGACTAGGCGAGTGGAACACTGAAAAAATTTTGAAAATCGGTCCACCAGTTCCGAAGAAAACGTAAAATTAAAATTTTACGAAAACACTCTCTTTTTCGGGAGCCTCCAGCGTCCTGAAAAGAAGTTTCGGGAAGAAGAGATACATATAGCATTGTGCGGAATTTCATAAGCTATTTTTTGATACAAAAATTATTAAAATCGGTGCAGTGGTTGAAAAGTAGCAAGCAAATAACTAGAATACAAATCTTCACAGAATTTACATATAAATTCTGTGAAAACAAACCAAGTTTAACAGAGAGACCTTTCGCTAAACAAGTGCTTCACCTGATCGCGCCCGCCGTTTTATTTTATTAGTGACATTGCAAAGTGTTTTAATTGTTAAAAAATTGTGTGTGTTACCTCATTGGAATCGTGGGACTTCGCTCTACCCCCTGGTGGTGTTATTTTCCCAATCCCACAATCCTTCCAAAAGATCCAACTACAAACGGCTTCTCAAACCTGTCCAAGTATAGTCGGGGCGACCAGAAACCAGTATAACTGGAGCTCCCGTAAATCGGCTTATCACTTTGACTGGTCGACCAGCCAAGTTAACAAGACCCCGGCCACCCATCCACTTTTTTGACCGCGCTTGGGGGTGCTTAACCGCGGTCACCCATCCATCTTTTGACCGGCAAGCAGGGGCCTGCATCTTGACTGATCGACCAGCCAAGTTAGCACGACCCCGGTCACCCATCCATCTTTTGACCGGGCTCGGGGGTGCTTAACCGCGGATCGCAGTTGGTTGGTGGCTTGTCGTGGACGGCTGTGCTTGGGTATCCTCTCGTAACTTCGACGGGGGGCGGGTTTGACAAGCCGACTCCTCTATCCTTAGTCCCCAACCCAACGTTAATTTAGGCCCCCATTGTAGGGCCCCCCTTATTTTGGCCGGCCGTTTGTCGGGACCTGGGTATTCGGTGCCCAGCTCTCGGCCCCTGGTTTTTGGGGTACTGATTTTGGTTTGCTGGCTTCGGGCCCCGAGACTTTTGGGTGGTTCCTTGGGCCCCCCAAACTCTTTGGCCACCAGAGATTTTTGGGTGGTCCGCCGGGCCCCCAGACTCTTGGGTCCACCAAATTTTTTGGGTAAGTCCGCCGGGCCCCCAAACTTTTTGGCCCCCAAATTTTTTGGGTAAGTCCGCCGGGCCCCCAAACTTTTTGGCCACCAAATTTTTTGGGTAAGTCCGCCGGGCCCCCAAACTTTTGGGTCCACCAAGTTTTTTTTGGGTAAGTCCGCCGGGCCACCAAACTTTTTGGCCCCCAAATTTTTTGGGTAAGTCCGCCGGGCCCGCAAACTTTTTGGCCCCCAAATTTTTTGGGTAAGTCCGCCGGGCCCCCAAATTTTTCGCCCTCAAATTTTTTGGGTAAGTCCGCCGGGCCACCAAACTTTTTGGCCCCCAAATTTTTTGGGTAAGTCCGCCGGGCCCCCAAACTTTTGGGTCCCCCAAATTTTTTGGGTAAGTCCGCCGGGCCGCCAAACTTTTTGGCCACCAAATTTTTTGGGTAAGTCCGCCGGGCCCCCAAACTTTTTGGCCCCCAAATTTTTTGGGTAAGTCCGCCGGGCCCCCAAACTTTTGGGTCCCCCAAATTTTTTGGGTAAGTCCGCCGGGCCCCCAAACTTTTTGGCCCCCAAATTTTTTGGGTAAGTCCGCCGGGCCCCCAAATTTTTCGCCCTCAAATTTTTTGGGTAAGTCCGCCGGGCCACCAAACTTTTTGGCCCCCAAATTTTTTGGGTAAGTCCGCCGGGCCCCCAAACTTTTGGGTCCCCCAAATTTTTTGGGTAAGTCCGCCGGGCCGCCAAACTTTTTGGCCACCAAATTTTTTGGGTAAGTCCGCCGGGCCCCCAAACTTTTTGGCCCCCAAATTTTTTGGGTAAGTCCGCCGGGCCCCCAAACTTTTGGGTCCCCCAAATTTTTTGGGTAAGTCCGCCGGGCCCCCAAACTTTTTGGCCCCCAAATTTTTTGGGTAAGTCCGCCGGGCCCACAAACTTTTTGGCCCCCAAATTTTTTGGGTAAGTCCGCCGGGCCCCCAAACTTTTGGGTCCCCCAAATTTTTTGGGTAAGTCCGCCGGGCCCACAGACTTTTGGGTCCCCCAAATTTTTTGGGTAAGTCCGCCGGGCCCCCAAACTTTTGGGTCCCCCAAATTTTTTGGACAAGCCCGCCGGGCCCCCAGACTTTTCGGGCTCCGGAGTTGTGCCGCCAATCTCGGTCCCTAGATTCTGGGGTTCGGTCCAACAGCCCCTCCTATCCTCATCCAGAACACACCGGGGGCGGGCGAGTCCCCGGCCTAATTAGCATCCAGAGACTTAGAGTAAGTTAGATTAAGTAGCTTGTAAGTTTAGACTTATTAAACTAGTTGTTCAACTAGATTAATTAAGTAATATTTTAATTTGACAGGTGTGCCATTTTACAGCCACCTAATATTGTATATAGTTTTAACGCTGTGAATATTTTGATTGTAAATTGACTTTTTATATTTTATTTGACACTTTAAATTTTAATTTTGACAGGTGAGCCAATTTACAGCCACCTAACATCATTTTTGCATTGTATTGTATTTTAATAATTGTATTTTAATTGTAAATTTGACATTTTATATTGACAATTGTATTTTACAACAAGTCCCTCTACAACTTGTTTAGATTAAGATAGTTAGTAAGACATTTTCGCCCATATACAGCATTTTTTTTATAAGAACGAGGCCATTTTACAGCCGAATTCAAATTTTTAAGAAAGGACGATCATCCCTCAGCATGCTGCGGTCTCCAGCGGCGGACCGAGCGAGGCCGGCAAAGGCCCAGACAAGGAAGTCTGATCAGACTCCGCCTCCGCCGCTGTGCGTCAGGAGGAGCATTGGAGAATGGGAGTCTGGTAGGGTCTCCATTTCTCCCCTGGCGCCGGCGGCGAGCACGGGGAGGGCCACACACAAAATTGAATACGGGAGCAGAATCGATGAGGCGAGGGCATGCGTAACTAGGGCCAAGACAAGCCTAAACTCCTCGCGAAACACGAAAACGGAAATAAAAGATACCGTGCTCCAGGCCCTCGACCGGCTCTTCGCCTTGGTGAAGGAGGCGGAGTCCGAACCAGAGGGGAAGGACAAGAAGAAATCGGGACCGGGGAGGGAGGAGGTCAAACCACCTCCCCCTCCGAAATCGACCCCCCAAATAGACAAAACACTTATATTGGCTCTAGAAAAACATTCAGACTTACTAAAGAAAAATGAGGAAATAATGCGACAACATATGGAACAGATAAGATCGTGGAAAGAGCAGACACCAAATTTAAAGCCTGCCGGTCCAGCAAAGTCCTATGCAGAGGCCGTAGCAAAAATTCATAAGCCCACACTGCACTCGGTGGTCGTGACGTCGGAGGACGTCACGGACACCGGGGAGCAGGTGTTGGGAAAAATTCGAGAAGCCGTGAACGCTAAGGAAGGCTGGGTTAAGGTCGAAAGGATTAGAAAGGCTAAGGATCGGAAAATTATCATGAGTTGTAGTACGGAAGAAGATAGAAGAAAAATAAAGGACAGGATAGAAAAATCAGGAAAGCGACTCCTCTGCGGCGAGGTCGCGAACAGGGATCCCTTGCTGATCCTTTGGGACGTCCTCTTAGTTAATAACGACGAGGACGTCCTAAAGGCAATCAGGAACCAGAACGGGTCCCTGTTTGACGGCCTCGACGGGGAGAAGTCGAGAATGATAGTGAAGTATAGAAGGCGAGCAAGAAACCCGCTCACGGGGCACATCGTACTGAACACCTCTCCGGAGGTGTGGAAAAGGGCGACTGAGCTCGGGGCTCTGCACATTGATCTTCAACGTGTCAGGGTCGCGGATCAGTCGCCCTTGGTGCAATGCTCGCGGTGTCTGGGTTACGGCCACAGCAAAAAGTTTTGCACGGAAGGGGAAGACCTGTGCAGCCACTGCGGGGGGCGTCACCTAAAAGTGGCGTGCCCCGAGTGGAAGTCGGGAACTCCCCCGACGTGCCATAACTGTGCTGTGGCCAAACTTGGGAACCGCGGGCATAACGCACTCAGCGCGGCGTGCCCCGTGAGATTGAAATGGGATGCCATCGCTCGCTCCGCCACTCAGTACTGCTAAGGGCAGCCCTGGGGTCGGCCACACCTACGGGCTCTTGCAAGTTAATTTGCAGCGAAGCCGACTAGCTACCTCCGAGCTCCTAGTGGAAGCCGGAAGGAGGGGAACGGCCGTTGCTCTCCTCCAGGAGCCCTATGTGGGGGCGGCTGGCACGGTTCGGGGTCGGAGGGGGATGCGAGTCTTCCAAAACCCCAATCCTGAAGAGGGTACTGTGAAGGCTGCTATCGTAGTTTTCGATAGCAGTCTTAAAATTATACAGTACCCAGAACTCACCACCAATAACATCGTGGTGGTGGGGATAAGGATGGGGCGCTGGACGACAACGCTTACCTCCTTCTATTTCGAGCCGGACCAGCCAATTGAACCCTACATTGGGCTTCTGAAGGAAGCGGAGGCCAAACTGGGGGCTGGGAGATGGCTGGTCGGTGGAGATGCAAATGCAAAGAGTCCGTGGTGGGGCAGTGATAAGATTGACGCGAGGGGCGAAGAGCTTTCAGGTAGTCTGGAGGAGCTCGGCCTCGAAATTCTGAACGTTGGTGATGCTCCGACCTTCGACACGATTCGAGGGGGGCGGCGTTTCTGTAGTCATGTGGACATCACTGCATGTTCACATGACCTATTGGACCTGGTGGAGGGCTGGAAAGTCCTCAACGATTTAACAGGTTCCGACCACAACGGCATCGCGTTCAGGCTGAACCTCGGACCCTCCCGAGGAATGGAAGTGGTCAGATCGACCAGAAGGTACAACACCAGGAAAGCAGACTGGGAAAAGTTTAGACACAAAATTTTAGAATTATTAGACCAATATGGAATTAACGAGGGTGTTGTACTGGATAGGGATGGAACAAATTTGGCAATTCAAAATTACACAAAATTGATTATTGAGGCGTCTGACCACGCCATTCCGAGGAAGGGGACGAGGGAAAAGCTAGCTTTGCCGTGGTGGTCGCAGGACCTGGAAATCTTGAAGAAAGAGGTCGCCACCAGGAAAAATAGAATCAGGAACGCCGCACCCGTCCGTCGGTCGTGGGTCGTCGAGCAGTACGTTCAGAAGAAGGCGGAGTATGAGGAGGCCGTGAGGCGGGCTCAGACAGACTCCTGGAAGTCCTTCTGCGAGCGACAGAGTGGCGAGAGCGTTTGGGATGGTATCTATAGGGTGATTGGTAGAACGGCAGTCAGAGAGGAGGACGCGCCGCTGGTTCGAGACGGTAGGGTTCTCGACGCGAGGGAATCGGCGGAGTGGCTTGCGGAGGTGTTCTACCCGAAAGACCACGCAACTTCGGATGAAGGAATTCACCGTCAGATCAGAGCGGAGGCGGACGGGGTGAACGTGGGGGAGCAAGACTCACCCTGCGACCCTCCGTTCACGCTGACCGAGCTGGAGCTAGCGGTGAAGTCCTTCAATCCGAAGAAGGCCCCCGGCTCCGATGGGCTCACTGCCGACATCTGCGCCAGGGCCATCGGCTGTAACCCCAAAGCCTTTTTGGGGTTATTAAACAGCTGCATGGCCCACCATATCTTCCCTAGGATATGGAAGGAAGCGGCAGTGATTGTCCTTCGGAAACCGGGGAGGGATAGTTACACCGTCCCCAAGTCATTCCGACCCATTGGACTGTTGCCCGTGCTTGGCAAGGTCTATGAGAAAATGCTGGTGGCTCGCCTCAAATACCATCTTTTGCCGGGGATAAGCAACCGCCAGTATGGCTTTGTGCCCCAGAAGAGCACCGAGGGCGCCCTCTATGACCTAATGGCGCGGATACGCAATAAACTTGCTGGCAAGAAGATTGTGGTATTGGTGTCATTGGACATAGAGGGGGCCTTCGACAGCGTCTGGTGGCCTATGGTCAGAGTCAGACTGGCGGAGGCAGGATGCCCGGTGAATCTGAGGCGAGTCTTTGATAGCTACCTCGCCGACAGGACGGTTAACGTCAGATACTGCGGCGAGGTTCATAGTGCTGAGCCAAGCAGGGGTTGCATCCAAGGGTCAATAGCCGGGCCCTTGCTTTGGAACCTGACGCTCGATCCACTGCTGCGGAGCCTGGAGAGTAGAGGCGTCTACTGCCAGGCTTTCGCGGACGACGTCGTCCTCGTCTTTGATGGAGACACGGCGCTCCAGATAGAGCAGAGTGCCAACGCCACTCTCGCGCATGTTCTGGAGTGGGGTGTCAAAAATAAGCTGAGGTTCGCACCAGGCAAGACAAATGCCATGGTGCTGACCAGGAAGCTTAAGTTTGACACGCCACGCCTTACCATGGGCGGGATTGACGTTGGCATGAAGGACAAAATCAAACTGCTGGGACTTACCATAGACAAGGGTCTCACCTTCAAGGATCACGTTAAGAGCGTTGCCAAGAAGGCCCTCGGGGTCTATAAGCAGCTCGGGAGGGCAGCTAAAGTCAGTTGGGGTCTCCATCCCGAGATCGTTCGCTCAATTTACATCGCCGCGGTGGAGCCAATAATCACCTACTCTGCGAGTGCGTGGGCACCTGCGACTCGCAGAGTGGGGATTATGCGTACCTTGAACGCTGTGCAACGGGGTTTCGCGCAGAAAATCTGCAGAGCCTACCGAACGGTGTCCCTGAACTCAGCCTTATTACTGGCTGGGATACTCCCCCTTGACTTGCGAATCCGCGAGGCTGCCTCATTATACGAGGCCAAGAGGGGAGTACCGCAGCCTGGGCTCGGGGACAGGGTCATCGAGCGGGGGGTTCTTGCGACCGATGCTCCCCACCCCGCTGAGCTGGCTAACCTTGAGTTCGGTAGCCTGGTGGACGAGGAAGAGCTAAACGCCAATAGCGATTTCCATCTCCGCATCTTTACGGACGGCAGCAAGATTGACGGCCGGGTTGGCGCCGCACTATCCTTATGGAAGGGCGACGCCGAAACCAAGGCCGTCAAGCTTGGCCTGTCGTCCTATTGTACCGTCTACCAGGCAGAGCTCTTGGCGCTATGCGAGGCGTCGAGGGTGGCACTCGGGCGCAGCGAAACTTCCGTTGCAATATACAGCGATTCAAGGGCCGCATTGCAGTCCGTCGCGGCGAGTAAATGCTCACACCCTCTAGCAGCTGAAACCAGGTTTAACTTAGCCAACATTAGCAAACAAAACAAAATAATAAAAATATTTTGGATAAAAGCTCACGCTGGACTAGAGGGTAATGAGCGGGCGGACTGTCTCGCGAGGGAGGCCGCGCTGAAAAGTAAACGACGGCCGGCGTACGACCTGTGCCCGGTCTCGTTCGTCAAGCGGTGCATTCGAATGCGCTCGCTTGACGAGTGGGACCAAAGGTACAGGGAAGGTGCGACGGCCGGAGTTACTAAGCTGTTTTTCCCTGGAGCCGTTGATGCTTATAAGACCCTGAGGAAAGTGAGACTTGAAGGTGTCATGACCCAAGTCTTAACGGGGCACGGAGGGTTCTCCGAGTACTTGCATCGTTTCAAGCGCAAGGAGAGCCCATCGTGCATTTGTTCCAGCAGCGATGAGGACGTCCCGCATGTTCTCCTGGAGTGTCCTGTCTTCGCCAAGGAAAGGCTGGAGCTGGAGTACGTGATGGATATGGATGTGAACCCAGCCAACCTGAAAGCAATGATGACCAACGAGAAGAGAGACAAGTTTATAGATTACTGTAAATCACTAGCAACCATTGTTATAAAAAGGAACAAGACGTAAATTACTATATTATATTGATTTTAAGTTGTTTTAAATATTTTAAATTTTATTATATTATATTATTAAATTTTTCAATTGATTAATGTTTAAATTTTTCTAATGATATTTTAACCAAATTGAATTTACTGTGTATTGTTTTAATTGTTCAATTGATGTTTTTAACGATTTATTGTATTTTAATCTGAATTTTATTGATATTGTTTTAAAAATTTTTTATGTTGTGTCTGTTCCTTAATGTTTTTAAAAAATTTTTTGTATTGAGTATTATTTACCCATAACCCAAAATGCAAATGCTAGTTACGAAATAAATGATAAATAAATGATAGTTAGGATTAGAATGTAAAATAGTAAATAGGCGGGAATCCCACCCGCAATGGTATGTATGCGTGATGAATATAAGAAAGACCAAGTATGAGGAATAAAAGTGCGAGCAGTATACAAGTGAGAACTGGAATGAAAGAGAAAATGCAAAAATAGGCTATAGCATAAGCTGTAGGGATGAGATTTTAAAAAAAAAAGGAAAAAAAAAAAAAAAAAAAAAAACCTAACCTAACCTAACCAAGTCTCTGTTGTGCGCTGGTAGCGAACGGCCGCATGCAAAAGCCCTGTAAAGTGCTCCGCGAAGTAAAAATCTTTCAAAAATCGAGTGTGCGTGCAAATTAAGTGCGAAAAACGTGTTCGACACATCATTAGACGCGCCTTCTCGCGGGCTACCCGGGGGTGCCTTTATCTTCAAAATCGGACCAGATTTAAACGCAGGAGCGATTTTTAAAGTTCAAAAATTTTGAAGAAAAAACTTCGAGTGGAAACGCTTTGAGATTTTGAGTGGGAAGTTGTGTATCGGCTGGTACCAGTCGATAGCCGGTACCTTCCTGCTATTTGTCCCGCAAAGTCCAGATTTTTCCGGTTTCTGGAACCCGCGGGACAGACGTTCTTCCGGAGGTCCCCACACTCGGACCCCTTAGCGGGCTCCGTAAAAATCGAAGAAGGGTACCAAAAGAAGCGGATACACGAGGTGAATGCTTTGCTGAAAGAATTTTGAAAATCGGCTCACTAGTTTCGGAGAAATCACAAAATCAAAATTTCCCGAAAAAACCTTCTTTTTCTGGAGCTCACATCTTCCCGAAAAGAAGATTCGGAAAGTGGAAACATAAACAGCATTGTGCAAAATTTTCTAAGCTATTTTTTGGTGTTAAAATTTTTAAAATCGGTTCAGTGGTGTGGAAGTAATAAGCGAAATACCAAAACATTAATTTTAACAGATTTTTCATAAATAGTGGTTTACGTAATTATAAAACAAAAATAAAAATTTTCAAAATTCAAAATTTCCAGTGGAAAAGTATACTGATCGATAGGCAATTCCAAAAAAGTGTGAAAACCGAAAAAAGCAACCAAATTGGACGTCTGGTTATAACGCCATTAGAAACCAAAGTTTCTATCAAACCGCACAGCTGCTGAAGCTTATCGTGGTCCCCAGGAGCGTCAGACGGAAAAAAGAAGCACACCATCGGATTCCTTGCAAAAAATTCGTCTAGACAATACAAGCAACGCCAGTCTTGGACTCAGTGGAAGCCGAGAAACCCAGAAAAACAAGTAGTGTTATCAATCCAGGGTGACCTGCGGCATACTATTGCCTGCGCCCGGACGTGTCCGCCGGATTAAAACTGAACACCTTGAAACGCTCATATCTTTACTACTAGAAGCGCTAAAATTCGGTGTGACGTGTCATTAAAACAGGAAAAATACCACCTTTTTTCCTAGCTTGGTTGATAGCACTATTTCCCCACCCGGCTTCGCCTGTAAAAAACTTAAAACCCCAATAACTCCCTTGTCCTTTGTGGTACGTGGTCGTGCGATACGTTGTTGGACGGGCCTCGACGAGACCTGTCCGGGGACCTACCGCACTTGACTAGTCCTGCACTCGGTACTGTCTGGAAAATTAAATTTAACCTATTTTGGCCAATTTTCTTCAAAATTTCTTCTAAATTCATTCCTAAACCGACCTCCTTCCTTAGAGACCTTCCTTCCCCTATTTTCGGCTACCCCTTCCATTCCCTAAACCGCTGGGGTGTCTCGGCGACCGGGAGCCCGATACAGGATTCTGATCAAAAGCATTACAGAGGCTTAGATTAAGTTAGTTAAGTTAGTTTTAAGTTTTATTAGACTTGTTAGACTAGTTGGGTAACTAGTACTAATCAAGGTACTATTTTAATTTATTGACCGAGCCCTTTTACAGCTCAGGAACTATATTTGACTTTTTAATTGTAAATAATATTGACTATTATTACTGCATAATATTATTAGTGTATAATATTTTATTTATTAGTATAGTTTAATTTGAATTTTATCGCTAGTTAAATATTGACAACTAATCTGTTTATTTAATTAATAATAATTGTAATATCGACCGCGGTCACCCATCCGCTTCAGTACTTGGACTGTCGACCAGCCAACCAAACGAGACCCCGGCCACCCATCCAACTTTTGGCCGCGTAAACACGACCTGCATCTTGGTTTGTCGACCAGCCAAGATAACAAGACCCCGGCCACCCATCCAACTTTTGACCGCGTAAACACGACCTGCACCTTGTTTTGTCGACCAGCCAAGTTAACAAGACCCCGGTCACCCATCCATTTTGCGGCCGGGCTTGGGGGTGCTTATCTTTGACGTTTTATTTAATATATATATTTTTTCGTAAAATTGTTTTAACTGTATATTATTAATAGCTTTTGTATATTATTTTATTATCTTGATTATTTGGAAACTTTAAATTAGGCTATTGACGAGCCCCTATACAGCTCTTTAGTTTTAAGATTAGGATAATTGTTTGACCCCAAGTTTCTTGGGCCATTACTTTGGACCGCCATTTTGCCCGCCATCCTTTGGGTCACCTGACCTTTGGGCTACCTTTTTGGGCACCCAAATTTTTGGGCACCTAATTTTTGGGCGGCCAGTTTTTGGTCCTCCAACTTTTGGGCTCCAAATTTTTTGGGCTACCTTTTGGGCACCCAAATTTTTGGGCACCTAATTTTTGGGCGGCCAGTTTTTGGTCCTCCAACTTTTGGGCTCCAAATTTTTTGGGCTACCTTTTTGGGCGCCCAAATTTTTGGCACCTAATTTTTGGGCGGCCAGTTTTTGGTCCTCCAACTTTTGGGCCCCAAATTTTTTGGGCTACCTTTTTGGGCACTCAAAGTTTTGGGCACCTAATTTTTGGGCGGCCAGTTTTTGGTCCTCCAACTTTTGGGCCACAATTTTTTGGGCTACCTTTTTGGGCACCCAAATTTTTGGGCACCTAATTTTTGGGCGGCCAGTTTTTGGTCCTCCAACTTTTGGGCCCCAATTTTTTGGGCTACCTTTTTGGGCACCCAAATTTTTGGGCACCTAATTTTTGGGCGGCCAGTTTTTGGTCCTCCAACTTTTGGGCCCCAATTTTTTGGGCTACCTTTTTGGGCGGCCAGCTTTTGGTCCACCAACTTTTGGGCCCCAAATTTTTGTATTGTTTTGTATCGTTTTGTATTGTTTTGTATTCTAATAATTGTATTTTAATTGTAACTGACATTTTATATTGACAATTTATATTTCATAACAAGTCCCTTTACAACTTGTTTAGATTAAGTTAGTTAGTAAGACATTTTGCCCATATACAGCACTTATAAGAACGAGGCCACTTTACAGCCGAATTCCAATTTTAATAACCGTGACAATCATCCCTCAGCATGCTGCGGTCTCCAGCGGCGGACCGAGCGAGGCCGGCAAAGGCCCAGACAAAGAAGTCTGATCAGACTCCGCCTCCGCCGCTGTGCGTCAGGAGGAGCATTGGGGAATGGGAGGCTGGAAGAGTTTCCATTTCTCCCCTGGCGCCGGCGGCGAGTACGGGAAGGCCCACGCATAAGATAGAATACAAGAGCAGAATTGATGAGGCGAGGTCATGCGTGACCAGGGCGAAGACCAGCCTTGGTGCCTCGAGAAATACCAAAACTGAAATCAAAGACACAGTTCTCCAGGCCCTCGACCGGCTCTTCGCCCTGGTGAAAGAGGCGGAGTCCGAGCCAGATGGAAAAGACAAGAAGAAATCGGGACCGAGGAGAGAGGAGGTCAAACCTCCTCCCCCTCCTAAATCGATACCCCAAACAGAAAACACATTTATATCGGCCTTAGAAAAACATTCCGCCTTACTCAAGAAAAATGAGGAAGTAATGAGGCAACATATGGAACAGATGAGATTGTGGAAAGAGGAAATACCAAATTTAAAGCCTGCCGGTCCAGCAAAGTCTTACGCAGAGGCCGTAGCAAAAATTCATAAGCCCACACTGCACTCGGTGGTCGTGACGTCGGAAGACGTCACGGACACCGGGGAGCAGGTGTTGGGAAAAAATTAGAGAAGCTGTGAACGCTAAGGAAGGCTGGGTTAGGGTAGAAAGGGTACGCAAGGCCAAGGATCAGAAAATCATCATGAGTTGTCGAACGGAAGAAGATAGGAAAAGAATAAAGGAAAGAATAGAAAAGTCAGGCAAACGACTTCTCTGCGGCGAGGTCGCGAACAGGGATCCCTTGCTGATCCTTTGGGACGTCCTCTTAGTTAATAACGACGAGGACGTCCTAAAGGCAATCAGGAACCAGAACGGGTCCCTGTTTGGCGGCCTCGACGGGGAGAAGTCGAGAATGGTAGTGAAGTATAGAAGGCGAGCAAGAAACCCGCTCACGGGGCACATCGTACTGAGCACCTCTCCGGAGGTGTGGAAAAGGGCGACTGAGCTCGGGGCTCTGCACATTGATCTTCAACGTGTCAGGGTCGCGGATCAGTCGCCCTTGGTGCAATGCTCGCGGTGTCTGGGCTACGGCCACAGCAAAAAGTTTTGCACGGAAGGGGAGGACCTGTGCAGCCACTGCGGGGGGCGTCATCTAAAAATGGCGTGCCCCGAGTGGAAGTCGGGAACTCCCCCGACGTGCCATAACTGTGCTGTGGCCAAGCTTGGGAACCGCGGGCATAACGCACTCAGCGCGGCGTGTCCCGTGAGATTGAAATGGGATGCCATCGCTCGCTCCGCCACTCAGTACTGCTAAGGGCAGCCCTGGAGTCGGCCACACCTACGGGCTCTTGCAAGTTAATTTGCAGCGAAGCCGACTAGCTACCTCCGAGCTCCTAGTGGAAGCCGGAAGGAGGGGAACGGCCGTTGCGCTCCTCCAGGAGCCCTATGTGGGGGCGGCTGGCACGGTTCATGGTCGGAGGGGGATGCGAGTCTTCCAAAACCCCAATCCTGAAGAGGGTACTGTAAAGGCTGCTATCGTAGTTTTCGATAGCAGTCTTAAAATCATACAGTACCCAGAACTCACCACCAACAACATCGTGGTGGTGGGGATACGGATGGGGCGCTGGACGACAACGCTCACCTCCTTCTATTTCGAGCCGGACCAGCCAATTGAACCCTACATCGGACTCCTGAAGGCAGCGGAGGCCAAACTGGGAGCTGGGGGGTGGCTGGTCGGTGGAGATGCAAATGCAAAGAGTCCGTGGTGGGGCAGTGACAAGATTAACGCGAGGGGCGAAGAACTTTCAGGTAGTCTGGAGGAGCTCGGCCTCGAAATTCTGAACGTTGGTGATGCTCCGACCTTCGACACGATTCGAGGGGGGCGGCGCTTCTGTAGTCATGTGGACATCACTGCATGTTCACATGACCTATTGGACCTGGTGGAGGGCTGGAAAGTCCTCAACGATTTAACAGGTTCCGACCACAACGGCATCGCGTTCAGGCTGACCCTCGGACCCTCCCGAGGAATGGAAGTGGTCAGATCGACCAGAAGGTACAACACCAGGAAAGCTGATTGGGAAAAATTTAGGCACAAAATTTTAGAATTATTAGAAAAATATGAAATTAAAGAGGATGTTGTACCGGATAGGGATGGAACAAATTTGGCAGTTCAAAATTACACAAAATTGATTATTGAGGCGTCTGACCACGCCATTCCGAGGAAGGGGACGAGGGAAAAGCTAGCTTTGCCGTGGTGGTCGCAGGACCTGGAAATCTTGAAGAAAGAGGTCGCCACCAGGAAAAATAGAATCAGGAACGCCGCACCCGTCCGTCGGTCGTGGGTCGTCGAGCAGTACGTTCAGAAGAAGGCGGAGTATGAGGAGGCCGTGAGGCGGGCTCAGACAGACTCCTGGAAGTCCTTCTGCGAGCGACAGAGTGGCGAGAGCGTTTGGGATGGTATCTATAGGGTGATTGGTAGAACGGCAGTCAGAGAGGAGGACGCGCCGCTGGTTCGAGACGGTAGGGTTCTCGACGCGAGGGAATCGGCGGAGTGGCTTGCGGAGGTGTTCTACCCGAAAGACCACGCAACTTCGGATGAAGGAATTCACCGCCAGATCAGAGCGGAGGCGGACGGGGTGAACGTGGGGGAGCAAGACTCACCCTGCGACCCTCCGTTCACGCTGACCGAGCTGGAGCTGGCGGTGAAGTCCTTCAATCCGAAGAAGGCCCCCGGCTCCGATGGGCTCACTGCCGACATCTGCGCCAGGGCCATCGGCTGTAACCCCAAAGCTTTTTTGGGGTTATTAAACAGCTGCATGGCCCACCATATCTTCCCTGGTATATGGAAGGAAGCGGCAGTGATTGTCCTTCGGAAACCGGGGAGGGATAGTTACACCGTCCCCAAGTCATTCCGACCCATTGGACTGTTGCCCGTGCTTGGCAAGGTCTATGAAAAAATGCTGGTGGCTCGCCTCAAATACCATCTTTTGCCGGGGATAAGCAACCGCCAGTATGGCTTTGTGCCCCAGAAGAGCACCGAAGGCGCCCTCTATGACCTAATGGCGCGGATACGCAATAAACTTGCTGGCAAGAAGATTGTGGTATTGGTATCATTGGACATAGAGGGGGCCTTCGACAGCGTCTGGTGGCCTATGGTCAGAGTCAGACTGGCGGAGGCAGGATGCCCGGTGAATCTGAGGCGAGTCTTTGATAGCTACCTCGCCGACAGGACGGTTAACGTCAGATACTGCGGCGAGGTTCATAGTGCTGAGCCAAGCAGGGGTTGCATCCAAGGGTCAATAGCTGGGCCCTTGCTTTGGAACCTGACGCTCGACCCACTGCTGCGGAGCTTGGAGAGTAGAGGCGTCTACTGCCAGGCTTTCGCGGACGACGTCGTCCTCGTCTTTGATGGAGACACGGCGCTCCAGATAGAGCAGAGTGCCAACGCCACTCTCGCGCATGTTCTGGAGTGGGGTGTCAAAAATAAGCTGAGGTTCGCACCAGGCAAGACAAATGCCATGGTGCTGACCAGGAAGCTTAAGTTTGACACCCCACGCCTTACCATGGGCGGGATTGACGTTGGCATGAAGGACAAAATCAAACTGCTGGGACTTACCATAGACAAGGGTCTCACCTTCAAGGATCACGTTAAGAGCGTTGCCAAAAAGGCCCTCGGGGTCTACAAGCAGCTCGGGAGGGCAGCTAAAGTCAGCTGGGGTCTCCATCCCGAGATCGTTCGCTCAATTTACATCGCCGCGGTGGAGCCAATAATCACCTACTCTGCGAGTGCGTGGGCACCTGCGACTCGCAGAGTGGGGATTATGCGTACCTTGAACGCTGTGCAACGGGGTTTCGCGCAGAAAATCTGCAGAGCCTACCGAACGGTGTCCCTGAACTCAGCCTTATTACTGGCTGGGATACTCCCCCTTGACTTGCGAATCCGCGAGGCTGCCTCACTATACGAGGCCAAGAGGGGAGTACCGCAGCCTGGGCTCGGGGACAGGGTCATCGAGCGGGGGGTTCTTGCGACCGATGCTCCCCACCCCGCCGAGCTAGCTAACCTTGAGTTCGGAAGCCTGGTGGACGAGGAAGAGCTGAACGCTAACAGCGACTACCATCTTCGCATTTTCACGGACGGCAGCAAGATTGACGGTCGGGTTGGCGCCGCACTATCCTTATGGAAGGGCGACGCCGAAACCAGGGCCGTCAAGCTTGGTCTGTCGTCCTATTGTACCGTCTACCAGGCAGAGCTCTTGGCGCTATGCGAGGCGTCGAGGGTGGCACTCGGGCGCAGCGAAACTTCCGTTGCAATATACAGCGACTCAAGGGCCGCATTGCAGTCCGTCGCGGCGAGTAAATGCTCACACCCTCTAGCAGCTGAAACCAGGTTTAACTTAGCCAACATTAGTAAACAAAACAGAATAATAAAAATATTTTGGATTAAAGCTCACGCTGGACTAGAGGGTAACGAGCGGGCGGACTATCTCGCGAGGGAGGCCGCGCTGAAAAGTAAACGACGGCCGGCGTACGACCTGTGCCCGGTCTCGTTCGTCAAGCGGTGCATTCGAATGCGCTCGCTTGACGAGTGGGACCAAAGGTACAGGGATGGTGCGACGGCCGGAGTTACTAAGCTATTCTTCCCTCGAGCCGTCGATGCTTATAGAACCCTGAGGAAAGTGAGGCTTGAAGGTGTCATGACCCAAGTCTTAACGGGGCACGGTGGGTTCTCCGAGTACTTGCATCGTTTCAAGCGCAAGGAGAGCCCATCGTGCATTTGTTCCAGCAGCGATGAGGACGTCCCGCATGTTCTCCTGGAGTGCCCTGTCTTCGCTAAGGAAAGGCTGGAGCTGGAATACGTGATGGATATGGATGTGAACCCAGCCAACCTAAATGCATTGATAACCAGCGAGAAGAGAGACAAGTTTATAGATTACTGCAAAATAATAGCTAGCGTTGTAATAAATAGGAATAAGACTTAAATTATTATAAATTAAATTCTTAAATTGTTTAAATTTGATCTAAATTTTACTGTACATTGTTTTATTAAAGTATTTAATCGATGTTTCATATTTTAAAAAGATTTTTTAATGATAATTTAATTTTAATTTATTGTATATTGTGTTGTTTTAATTATTCGATTGATGATTTAATGATTTTATATATTGTTTTAACTTTGAAATTAATTTTATTGTACAGTTATTTTAAATTAATTGATGTTGTAATGTTCCTTAATGTGTAAAAAACTAATTGTGTATTATTTACCTGTGATCTACAACGCAAATGCTAGTAAAGAATAAAAATGTTATAGCTAGAATTAACAGAATAGTAAATAGGCGGGCATCCCACCCGCAAGGTATGAAAGAATGATGAATATAAGAAAGACCAAGTATGAGGAATGAATGTGCGAGCAGCATAAAAGAGAGAACTGGAATGAAAGAGACATGTTAACATAGGCTATAGCATAAGCTGTAGGGATGAGATTAAAAAAAAAAAAAAAAAAAAAAAAAAAAAAAAAAAAAAAAAAAAAAACCTAACCTAACCTAACCTAACCTAACCTAACCTAACCTAACCTAACCTAACCTAACCTAACCTAACCTAACCCGAGTCTCTGTTGTGCGCTGGTAGCGAACGGCCGCATGCAAAAGCCCTGTAAAGTGCTCCGCAAGCGAAAATTCCCTCAAAAATCAAGTGTGCGTGCTATTTAAGTGATAGTTTAGTGTGCGATACGTCATTCGACGCGCCTTTCCGTGGGCGACCCGGGGGTGCTTTCAGTTTTAAAATCCGACCAAAATTAAACGCACAATTGGATTTCAAAGTGTGAAAATATTACGGAAAAAACTTTGAACGAATACGCCGCCATTTTTTGTGTGGGAAATCGTGTATCGGCTAGTACCATCGGATAGCCGGTACCTTGTTCCTATTTGTCCCGAGGAGCCCGGATTTTTCCTGTCCCAGGATCCCGAGGGACAGACGCTTTTTTCGGAGGCCTCAACACTCGGACCCCTTAGCGGGCCCCGGAAAAATTAAAGAAATATACCTGAGGCAGCGGACGGACTAGGCGAGTGGAACACTGAAAAAATTTCGAAAATCGGTCCACCAGTTCCGAAGAAAACGCAAAATTAAAATTTTACGAAAACACTCTCTTTTTCGGGAGCCTCCAGCGTCCTGATAAGAAGTTTCGGGAAGAAGAGATACATATAGCATTGTGCGGAATTTCATGAGCTATTTTTTGATACAAAAATTATTAAAATCGGTGCAGTGGTTGAAAAGTAGCAAGCAAAAAAAAAAAAAAAAAAAAAAAAAAAAAAAAAAAAAAAAAACTAAAATACAAATCTTCACAGAATTCTGTGAAAAATCAAACAAGTTTAACAGAAAGACCTTTTACCATACAAGTGCTTCACCTGATCGCGCCCGTCGAATTGTCTTGTTAGTGACTTTACAAAGTGATATAATTGTCCAAAAATTGTGTGCGTTATCTTGTCGGAATCGTGGGACTTCGTTCTACCCCCCGGTGGTGGCGCCTAGGACCTAGGCCGAGGGCCCAAATAAAACACTAGACAAGTTCAATGTTTACATTTTATCTTTATTAGTCGTGTCAAAAACTCGCGTACGTATGTAACAATTTTATTGTTAAAGAATATCTTTTACAGAATTACATTAGACGATATCGTCCGAAGTGATATAACAAGTAATCAGTCGGTAGGACACGAGAGGAGAGTCGAGCGACTTACAAAAATATATTTCTAAATGGACTATCGCTAGTCGCGTAAATGCAGTTTAAAGTTATGATATGAGAGCACCATTTCACGTCGTCCTTATCTACATATGTACACTATCACTCGGGCGCGAGCTAGAGGCCGGCGGGCCGCGGGCGCCCTCCGCGCCGCCGTCACACGTCCGTGTGCCGCGGGCCGCACTCCTCGTCCGACTCCTCGATCTCGCACAGGTTCGTCGACAGGTCGCTGCACGAGCCCGACGCGCCCAGCAGCGAGTTCCTCTCCTCCAGCATCGTGATGAGGCTCGCCGCGTCCGCTGAGCGCCGCCGACGCGCGCGCGGCGTGTGCGGCTCCGTGTCCGCGTCGGCGGCCGGCAAAAGGCGGGCGGCGGCCGCGACGTCGTCGTAGGGCGGTGGGTAGCGCGGGCGGGCGGGTCGCTCGGCGGCCGAGTCGGAGTCGGGCGCCGCGGGCGAGCGCGGGGAGCGGGGCGAGGGCGGCGAGGGCGCGGAGGAGGAGTCGGGCCGCTCGGAGCCTGCTACCTCGCTGATGCCGGGCAACGCGCCGCCGCCGCCGCACCAGTCGGAGCAGTCCCAGTGGTAGCCGCCGACGAGGTGCGGCTCGCCCTCGGGCGGGCGTCGCCACGCGTTCGAGGGCCGGCTCTTGCGGCCCTTGAGGTCGTTGTAGATCTTGTTGTCGACGAAGGTGTGCAGATGCATCTGCTCCGACCAGGGCTTGCGGTCGGCGGGCTCGATGTTGAGGTTGCGGATGTAGTCGGGCGGGATGCCCTCGAGCTCGTCGCCGGCGGAGCCGTAGCTGCGCAGCGTGTCGATATTGTTGAGCGGCGGCGGGTCGGCGCACGAGGCGGGACGCTCGCGACGTACGGCCTCCAGGTTGGAGAGCTTCGCGGGCGCCTTCTCCGAGCGCCCGTTGAGAGGCTCGTCTTTGCGCGGCGCGCGCGAACGTCGCCGACGCAGTGCCAGCGGCAGCGCCAGCGCCAGCAGCAGTAACGCGAGCGCCACGCCGGCGGCCAGCAGCGGCCAGCGCGCCTCGCACGCCCAGCGCCATGCATCGCGCAGAGAGCGCGCGCCGCCGACGGCGCCGCCCGCCACAACAGCGTCCGAGTGCAGCGGGTTGCCGCAATTCATGCCGGTCTTGTCGGGTGGGCAGAGGCAGCGGAAGGAGCCCGGCTCGTTGAGGCAGGTGGCGCCGTTGAGGCAAGGCTCGCCCGCGCACTCGTCCACGTCGTACTCGCAGCGCGGGCCGTAGTAGCCGCGGCAGCGACACGAGGGGCCCCACTCGCCCTCCTCGCAGGCGCCACCGTGCGCGCACACGGCGCCGCCTGCGCACCAGCGGCCGGCCTCGCAGCGCGCGCCGGTGAGCCCCGCGGCGCAGGTGCAGCGGAAGCCGCCGGCGTCGGCGGCGCAGTGGCCGCCATGCAGACAGGGCGCGGAAGCGCAGGGATCCGTGTCCACCTCGCAGCGAGGCCCCTCGAAGCGCGCGTGGCACGCGCACGAGTAGCCGCCCTCGTCCTCCTCCAGTAAATTGGTCGTTTCACGACACGTGCCCCCTGAAATGAGAGAGAGTCAGAAATTGACGTCTATCGTGTAAAGAGTATAGTAGCGAGTTTTTAAGACAACTAGAAATTACTAGTAGCATACTTTACATTAATATTTCCTTAGGGGGTACGATTTAAGCAACCTTACCCTATGTATGTTCTTTTGTTTCATTTATATAATTATAGACTTTTTAACAATAAAAAAATTACGCAGAATATATGTTGCAACTTTCAAGAGTGAAACGAAACTAGTCGTAATTATCATCCGCACCAAGATACAGCGCAAATAGTAGGTATAATTTTAAAATTAATTTCTTCTTGACATTTTCGTATCGATTTATCGATAAAATTCTATTGCACATTGTCAGTGACACAACCCTAGACGTGCGTTACTGACAGCTGTCATACGCACCATGCTACAGTGCGCGGAGTACACAGTAGGAGTAGTAATATTGTAAAAATAATTTTTCAAGCGGACATGCACGTGTTATAACAAAACATTAAAAGATTAAGCCGAGTTGTTTAGAGGCTTTCATTGCAATATGATTAATATGTATGTTAAATGGCAATTTGGAGTCCAACATAATGCCCAGGTCACGAATATGGGAAATATGGGAAAATAACTTTTTGTCACCAATTTCATATCCATAAATAATCGGATAGCGTTTTTAAGTAAATGTTATGACATTGGATTTATCTATGTTAAAGATCAATTACTGATTATTGCGACAATATTTTTCAAATTTGATTAAATCATTTTGCAAATGTGCACAATTCCTTGAGACGTGGTTTGGTGTCTTTATATATTTTGGTGTATGCAGATGCATGCAGATGAAAGTTTTTAAAACATTGTGCAATGTCAACAGCTAAGTATAAAGTAAATAAAAATGGGCCAAGTTGTGATCCTTGCGGGATAAAATATGTTTTCTTAGGAAAATGAGTGTCCTTTAACGTAGAGAGTAATGAACTCACCATTAAGGCAAGGGTAGGTGGCGCAGGAGCCGGGAGGCGGCAGAGAGGGGCAGGAGGGGGCCGAGCGCACGCGCACGCGCCGCAGCAGCTGCGCGCGCCCATCGCGCGACGTCACGCCCTCCTCCAGCGGCAGAGGAACGCCGCCCAGCGTCACCTCCGCCAGGCAGCCCTCGAAGCCCAGCGTCACCTGCTCGGCCGCTAGGGCGTGCGCGTGACGCGCCAGCGCCGCGCCCAGCAGCAGCCGCGCGCCGCCCGCATCCAGCACCGTCGCCGGCGGTGGCGTCTGCGCCGTCACCGTACGCCGGTCCACAGTCAGCCGCGCCGACGCACCACGACGCTCCAGGCGCACGTCGTGCCACTCGCCGTCCGCCACCGGCACCGCTACGCGCGCCGACGCCTCGTCCGAGCCCAGCTGCAGGCGCACCTGCACCGCGCCTTCCTCCAGCTCCAGCGCCAGGAAGTCCACGCGACCCGCCGCGAACGCCACCGTGCCGCGGGGCCGTCGCGTGCGCAGGCGCAGCGCCAGCACCAGCTCGTCCTCCAGCAGCCGCTCGCCGTCCACCACGCCGCGCTGCAGCTGGTATGCCAGATAGCCGTCGCCACTCAGTTGCGCCACGGGCGCCGGCGCGCGGCAGTCGGCCGCGTCGCAGCAGCGGTAGCCGGGCGGCGCCGCGGCGGGCTCGCAGCGCGCGTCACCGCACTCCGCGTCGGCGCACTCGCTCGCCGGTCGCTCGCAGCGCTCCCCGGCGAAACCGGGCTCGCAGGCGCACTCGCCCACCAGCCGATGCGCCGGTGCCACCAGCGAGAACACGTCCGTGGCCACGGCGCGCGACTCATCCTCCAACACGAGCCGCTCGGCGCAGACACCGTTCGCGCAGCCGCCGCACGCGGCGCGCGGCAGCTCCTCGACCACTAGCCGCGCGCGCTCCTCGAGCAGCTCCAGGTGCGCGTGCAGTCGCCGCCGCACCGTTTCCGCCGGCAGGAAGCCGCCGGCCGACGTCCGCGAGCGCACCGCGAACGCCACGTCCAGGTCCCGGGCGACTTGCCGCGGCCGACGCGCGCCGGCGGCCGGCGCCTCGTCGCCGGACGGCCGCACGCCCACGAGCACCACGTCGCCGGGCGCACATTCGGTGGCCTCGCGCACGGCGTGCAGGAACCCCTTCCGGTGGCTGAGCACGAAGTCGCGGTCGGAGATCTCGCGGAAGCGCACGACCACGGCGCGCGCGAGCATCTCGTCGGAGACGAGCACGACGGCGACTTTGACGAGCGCGCTGCTGAGGAACTTGCCGTCGCCAACGGTGACGTTGAGGCGGTAGTCGCCGACGTCGAGGCGCGGCGCGGCGCGCAGAGTGCCGTCGTCGGGGTCGAGGTCGAAGAGGTCGGTGGCGGCGTACTTCTCGCCGGCGACGGGCGCCAGGCGGTAGATGAGCGAGTCGTAGGCGTCGCGGTCGGAGGCGAACACGCGGCCGACGACTCCTCCGGGGAACTCGTCCAGGTACGAGTTGACCACCACCTCGAGCGGAGTTATGACGGGCGGATATTGGGACTCCTCAATCACCTGCAACAGCGTTTAGGGTTCGCTGACTCACGGGAGTGTTCTCTGTAGCGTGTCTGTCCAATTTTTTATTATTTATTTATTTTATTTTATTTTTTGCAGTTTACTCCTAAAGAATCGATTTAGATATAAGGCCTCCGGTATGGTAATTTTACGAGGAATAAAATTATTACAGACGTTAAATAAAAAGCGTTAAAGTGGGCAAGTACGTTGCTAAATCGATAAATGCTAAATACGTTGTAACGATATCTTGCTCACCTTTCACTTTGAAAAAATTCAAATTCGAAGTAAAAATCCTATCCGATTTTTAATATCTAACTAGCCTGTCGTAGAGCAACAAATTAAGATTAAAATAATGGTAGGGGAGCCCACGATGCTAAATGTGGAGTCACTCGAGCGTCGTTGGAACCTATTGGATTTTGAAGATTAGATTGTAGGAAGACGAAAAGGTTATATGAAGTTTTTCATTTCAGCGGTGGGTTGAGCGTCTACAGGCGTTCAAAATTTTGTAGCCGCTGTATTTAAAAAAAAAAAAAAAAAAAAAAAAAAATCCTCCATATAATCGTCAGATTAAGAATCAGCACGATCAGGAGTTCAGGCTGAACCGTCTGTATGAAAATCTGACGCGCTCGAGTATTACAAAATGGCAATCGCCAAAAATCATTGTTGCATTTTCAAAAAGCTGCCACGAGCTTGCGTTACATCCGAATCGTCTGAATTTTAAATGGGAGCTTAGTTTAGGTTCACTTAACATCCCCTCTGAAAATCTGACGCGCTCGAGTTGTAATATAAAAAATATTAAAGAATCAAAAAAAAAATTTGGAAATATTTCGTAAAAAATGCTCTTGTTCAAAAAAAATTTTTTTCCACTTTAAAAATGATTATGAAGTGTTTGAGCGCAAAAAACGTGATCTTTAGATTTTTCAAAAAAAAAAAAAAAAAAAATTGGATCATTTGAAACAAAGAAACGGTTCGCTCGATCAAATTGAAACTTTATATGGTTATGGGGGCCTTTGGGTGCACAAATTAAACTGTAAAAGGCCCACTGTAATAGGAAATTTATTAGACTTTCTGCAGTTAAGTAGTTGTTCGATTTGCATGCGTCATAATGATCGTAAGCTCACCTTGACGTAGACGGAGGCGTCGGAGTAGAGCGGCGGAGTGCCGTTGTCGAAGACGCGCACGCGCAGCACGTAGCGGTCGCGGATGCGGTGGTTAAAGCGTGCGGCCGAGCGCAGTACGCCGTCCGCCTCCAGCCGGAACGCGCCCATCTCATTGCCCGACTGGAAGTCGAACGTGTACGGCGCGCCGTTCGGCGCCGCGTCCGCGTCTTCCACCTGCAGCCGCAGCACGGCGTGGCCCAGCGGCTTGTCCTCCTGCACCACGGCCGAGTAGTTGGCGCGCGAGAACAGCGGCGGGTTGTCATTGGCGTCCAGCACCTCCACCCTTACAAGCGTCGTGGCCTCCAGCGCCGGCAGACCGCGGTCACGCGCGCGCACCTCCAACGCGTACGCGGCCGTCGTCTCGCGGTCCAGCGGCGCAGCCACCGACAGGTAGCCCGTGTCCGCGTCCAGCGCGAAGCGCCCGTCGCGGTCGCCGCGCGCGATTGTGTACGTCACGCGCCCGTTGGCGCCGTCGTCTGCGTCGTCAGCGATCACCTGAAGGATGCGTGCGCCCGGCGCCGCGTCCTCGCGCACGCGCGCCGTGTACTCAGTCTGCGAGAACGCGGGCGCGTTGTCGTTGCTGTCGATTACCGTCACGTTCACGGTGGCCAGATCGCTGAGCGGTGGAGAGCCGCCGTCGATCGCCTGCACGGTGAGGAAGTACTGCCGCCGACGCTCGTAGTCGAGCGGACGCGCCACGCGCAGCGCGCCCGTCAGATTGTCGAGCGCGAAGTCGTCGCGGTCGTCGCCGCCCACCAGCGTGTAGTACACGAGGGCGTTGACGCCGGCATCCTGCGAGGTGGCCTTCACAACGAGAACCTCGGTGCCCGGAGCGTCCACTTCGGGCACGGCCACGCGGTAGCGGTCGAACTCGAACTCAGGCGGATTATCGTTGACGTCGGCCACGGTGAGGCGCACGACGGCCGTGGCAGAGCGCGGCGGACTGCCGGCGTCCGTGGCGCGCACGACGAGCCGGTGCTCGGCTTGCGTCTCGCGGTCGAGCGGCGCCCGCAGCGTGAGGATGCCGCTGTCGGGCAGCAGCTCGAAGGCGCCGCCGGGCTCCTCCGCGAAGGCGTAGCGCACGAGTCGGTTGGCGCCCAGGTCGGCGTCGGCGGCGTGCACCTTGGCCACGAGCGTACCCGGCTCGGCATCCTCGGGCAGTGTGACGCTGTATGTCTCGGCGGAGAAAACGGGCGCGTTGTCGTTGACGTCGTCCAGGTCCACGTGCAACTCGGAGCTGCACTCCCAGTCCTTTCGGTCGCGGTCCTGCGCGTGCACCAGCAGCCGGTAGGAGGAGACGGTCTCGCGGTCCAGCGGCGCGCTCACTCGCACCACGCCGCTCTCCTGAAAATATGTAACCTTGTTAGTCAATACCGTCAATTAGTCAAATAGCGGATGTATTTGACTAATTTTAGAAAATCATTTTAAATTATTCCTTATTACAAAATAAGCACACTACGTTGATGTTTCGGGGATATCTACTGTATAATTAATTAATTACTGTATAATTTTTTTATAATTAATTGTAAACCAGTCGTAATTAATAAAAGAGAGATTGTTACATAATTATCTACCCTAAGAATCCCCTGTGTTTTATTTTTACTAAAACTAGTGTTAGGACACAGTATTATTAATGTAGGTTTGACAGATATATATTTTCATAAAGGGCAACTCAACTGAATGTACACTGTGCTTACGGGTAGATCTATTAGCGGGGAGAGGTTATATTTAAGAAAAAAAGGTTGCAAGCCGCGGCATGGCCGCGGCGCACAAGTCTTGTCTTTTATATTTATTATCACCGTGAAGACGTACAATTTGTGAAAATGTTAATAGTAAAGCGAAGTCTAAAAGTATCAAATGTATTGTTGACTATAAGGAAAACCAGGTTGTATCTTTCTGTTATATAATATTACAAAGTTTATGTATTATTTTAATCAATTGTTAAATCCGACGTGAATTATAACGGCCTTTGTGACTAGATGGCGCTAATGTAAGAATGTACGCGCGAACGTTTCTTTCACTAAGTCCTTTATGCCTCCGAATGTTTATTTAATAAATAGGATTAAAGGATTTCTTATAACGATTTACCTTCTTACTCCCTGCGTTTTATTTATATTAAAAACCTGGGATTATTTGGAGGTGATTTTTGGGCGCATTTGTACATCAATTAATCAGTAATTTACCTCTTGGAGTTTTGGTGGTTATTTTCTCCGATGTAAAACGATAAAATGATATCGATTAATAAATGTATGTACTTTTGCCTAAATCTATTGGAATTGTTTTATTGAAATCGGAACGCTCACCCCGTTCCTTTTATACTAGGGATCGTTCACGTGGCGTTTTTGGGCGATTTAATCGTTGTTAAATCAAGCGCCAAAAATCGAAGAATACTAAGAGGAATGCCTCAAAAATCGAAGAAAATAAGCTGTCAACCTTAGTGACAATGAGAACTGCCACATACAGAGGTTAAGTGATGTCAGCTCACCTTATGGACGGTGAAGTGATGCGCTCGTTCGCCGCTGAGGTAGTGACGTAGACGAGCGTTGCGCGGTTCGTCCGCGTCGCTGGTGGCCAGCGCCATGACGCGTGTGCCCTCCGCCGCGTCCTCCGGCAGCCGCGCGTAGTAGCGGTGGCGCAGGCAGTACGGGGGGTTGTCGTTCACGTCGGTGACGGTGATGCGGATACGCGTGCGCGCCTCGAACTTGCCGTCCGTGGCCAGCACGGCCAGCTCGTACTGGGGTTCCAGCTCGCGGTCAAGCGGGCGTGCCACGAACAGCTCGCCCGACGAGCGCAGCTGGAAACGCGCGCGCGCGTCGCCCGACGCCACCAAGAAGGCCAGCGGCGCGGCGGTCGCGTCTGCGTCCTCCACGCGCAGCCGCAGCAGCACGGTGCCCGCAGCGGCGTCCTCAGCCACCTCGGCCGAGTACTCGTCGGCGTCGAAGCGCGGCGGACAGTCGTTGTAGTCGACGAGACGCACGACGAGTGTGCCGCGCGACACGCGCCGGGGCGAGCCCGCGTCGGAGGCCAGCAGCGCGAGCCGGTACTCGGGCGTGGCCTCGCGGTCGAGCGCGGCGGCGGTGGTGACCCAGCCGGTGTACGGGTCGACGGCGAAGGGCGCGGCGTCGCCGTCGGGCGCCAGCGAGAAGCGCACCTCGCCGTTGGAGCCGGCGTCGGGGTCGTCGGCCAAGAGCTGCACGAGGCTGGAGTGCGGCGGCGCGTTCTCGGCGACATGCACGACGTAGGGCTGCGAGTGGAAGGCGGGCGCGTGCTCGTTCACGTCCAGAACGTGCAGCGTGGTGGTCACCATCGTCGCCGGCGCCGGGCTGCCCGCGCCCTCCGCTATCACACCTGGATGCCATTAATCATATTACATTATTTCACTCATTTACTGACACACACGCCCGTAGTACTAGAACTCAGCAACTATTGTTTTACAAAAAAAAAGTTTAATATAAAAATAGTAGAAAAATTCATTTTTTTTTTATATATAGTCAAGGCAGCGCTTGGCCGCGATCTCACTTGATGTTAGGTGCAGATGCAGCCGAAGGTGGACCACGCTTACCTAGTAAAAAAGCTGTCGACGATGAGTTTCTTGGGGCGATTATGCTACAAGGTTTGCCATCGGAATACGAACCCATGATCATGGCATTAGAACATTCAGGGGCTGTCATATCCGCAGATTTGATTAAAACGAAATTGTTGCAAGACAAACGTTGGACTCGTGAGAATTCGACTGAGTGCTTGTACTCCGACAAGAAAAGCACTGTTACACCGAATACTGCAACGACGAGTAACGTGACACGTGACAAGGTTGAGTCATATACGAATAAAACTTCTGGTTATAAGAAGCAGCCATGGTGTTGGAATTGTAGACGAAAAGGACATCTGAAGAAAGATTGTCGCAGTCAGAAGAAAACTTCTGGGAACTGTGTTTTGTCGGCATTCAATACTGTAGAGGCGGATGATTCGTGGTACATTGACTCTGGAGCCACTAACCACATGACTGGACGGCGTGATTGGATGTATGATTTTCAAACGCTCAATAGTTCGGTAACTATAGCAAGTGGTGAAAAACTCAAATGTACAGGAAAAGGTAACATTAAGTTGTCATGTAATTTGATTTTAACTAATGTGTTGTTTATACCTAAACTATCTGTAAATTTGATTTCTGTTTCTCAATTAGTTAAGAATGGTTGTATAGTTAGCTTTAATAGTAAAGGTTGTACAATTTCTAATTTAAGTGATGAGGTAATTTCTGTTAATGACTTAGGAGGTGCATATAAACTTCAGACTTGCAATCTAAGGGTGAATCTAAGCATTAGTACGTCAATTTGGCATCAAAGACTCGGTCACTTAAGTGGCAATAATATGAAGCTTTTAAAAAATAGACTCGCTAATGATATTAGTTTTCAGGATGATCCTTGTAAGGATGTGGCATGTGATGTTTGTTTAAAAGGGAAGCATGCGCGGTCTCCATTTCCGTGCAATCCTGAAAAGCCAGTAGCAGAGAAGCGATTAAGCTTGGTTCACACTGACCTGTGCGGACCACTACCTGTCAACTCACTTGGAGGAAAGAGGTACATACTAACATTCTTGGACGATCATACGAGAAAAGTATTCGTGTACTTTCTTAGACGGAAGTATGAGGTAACTGAATACACTAAGAATTTTATTAAGTTTGTTGAAAATCAAACTGGGGATAAAGTGAAAGCTTTGAGGTCGGATAATGGTACTGAGTATGTTAATAAAGCATTAGCTAATTTTTTGAAAAATAAGGGGATTTTGCATCAACTGACAGTGCCGTATAGTCCACAACAAAACGGCGCGGCTGAACGATTAAATCGGACTCTTATTGAAAAAGTTAGATGTCTTTTGTATACTGCACACCTTGACCACAAATTTTGGGCAGAGGCAGCTAATACGGCAGCTTACTTGATTAACCTGTCACCTTCAAAACGGCTTTCTGGTAAGACACCAGAAGAGGCTTGGTCTGGTAATAAAGTGAGTTTAAAGCGTTTACGTGTATTTGGCTGTGAAGCTTATGCTCATATTGATAAGTGTAAGAGAAGCAAACTTGATCCAAAGAGCAAACGTTGTATATTTATAGGATATGAGGCTAATGCATATAGGTTATATGATCTTGACAAAGATGAAGTCATTCGTAGTCGTGATGTTGTCTTTAATGAAACAAAATTTCCAGGAGTCAGTAGAAGAAAGAATACTGTAGAGATTTTCTTTCCTAGAGGCACTGACGAAACTGGAGGAGATTTGTTGAAGGATGAGTTTGAGGCGGAGTTACCAAACCTGCCTGGAGATGTTGTTGAAGCGGAGATACCAATAATGCCTGATGAGTTTGTCGACGCGGAAACATCTGATTCATCGAAGCCTATTGAAGATGTCACATCAAGACAGTCTAAGAATGATGCACCAGCCTATAATTTACGTCCTAGAATACCGAAGACTTGCCATTGTCTTGAACTGAATGAAGAACGGAGTGAGCCAACAACTTTTAAAGAGGCTTTGCGTTCAAGTGACTGTAAGCTATGGCAACGGGCTATGCAGGAGGAAATTGATTCGTTTAATTATCATGATGCCTGGGAGTTGGTTGATAGACCAGCGGATAAAAACATAGTCAAGAATCGGTGGTTATACAAAATTAAACGAGATGCTAATGGAAAGATAGCTACTTACAGAGCGCGACTAGTTGCGAAAGGTTTTATGCAACAATTTGGTGTTGATTACAACGAGACATTCTCTCCTGTTGTAAGACACAGTTCGTTAAGGATGTTATTATCACTAGCGGTAGAACTTGATTTGAAGATAGATCACCTAGACGTGAAAACTGCTTTTCTTAATGGCGATTTGAATGAGGAGATATTTATGTGTCAGCCTGAAGGATTTGTCAAAGAGGGCAATGAACATAAAGTATACAAACTCAAGAAAGCTGTGTATGGATTAAAACAGGCGTCAAGATCATGGTATGAGAAGGTAAAAGAAGTATTACTTTCTAAAAAGTTTGTGCAGAGTCAGCATGAGAACTGTATCTTCAGTCGTCGAGTGGGTAAGAAGTTTATTATTATTACTTTGTACGTCGACGATTTCTTTTGTTTCTACAATTGTGATGTGATGGCAAATGATTTAAAGAAGTCTTTAAGTTCCAATTTTATTATTAAAGATTTAGGTGAAGTAAGACATATGTTAGGCATTAAGGTAGAGCGTACTAGTAGTGAGATGAAGCTGAGTCAGAAACAATACATCAAAAAACTTTTAGAGAAATTTGATATGACTAACTGTAAGGTTGCTAAGACACCCTTGGATACAGGTCTGAAGTTTACTGATAGCGTTCACGATAGTAAGTTACCGTATCAGGAGTTGATAGGTTGCCTAATGTATTTGTCTGTTACTACTCGGCCTGACATATCATTTGCAACAAGTTTTTTAAGTCAGTTTAATACTTGTTACACTGCTGAGCATTGGATGGCAGCTAAGCGAGTGTTACGCTATCTTAAAGGTACTATTAATTTAGGTCTTGTATATCGTAAATGTAATAATGTATTAGATAAGTTTTTATTACTAGGATATACTGATGCAGACTGGGCTAACGGGGCTGATCGTAAATCATACACGGGTTACGTCTACAAATTAGGTAGGAACGTTATTTCGTGGGGTTGCTATAAGCAAACATGTATCGCACTTTCCTCCACCGAGGCGGAGTATATTGCTTTATCTGAAGCGACTCGTGAGGCGGTGTACGCTCGTGCTCTTCTAGCGGAGCTTACTGGTATTTGTAAAACTGTTGTTTTGTATAATGATAATCAGTCGGCGGCTAAGTTGGCTACTAATCCTGTATTTCATAAACGAACAAAGCATGTAGATATAAGATACCATTATGTGAGGGATGCTGTTGATAGGAAAGTCGTTGAATTACGTTATATGTCAACTGATTCTATGGTAGCTGATGTTTTAACAAAACCGTTGACTATTACTAAACATAAACTGTTTACAAATTGTATGCTTGATGCTGTCCAGGACTTGGATTAAGAGGGCATGTTGTAGGTTGCATACTGTATAGTAATCATTCGTCCTGGCCACTAACAATTATTTGAATGAAATGTCAAAATGTTAAAATAAAAATGTATATATTTTGTTCAATGGAATTGTCTGTAATAGTGTAATGTGCTTGCAACAATAATAAGTTTTTCCTTTAATCCACTGCTTTTATTTAATTTATTCTGCTATTAATTAACATTACAAAAGAAACACATTCTTATCATGCTCTACAAACTTTGATTATTTTCAAAAATTTCAAAATTTCAAAATTTCGAATTTCAAAAAATATCGAGATATTTTTCAAAAACAAAAATTGTTTTTTTTTTTTTAATCTTTAGTGGTCTGTCTCGGCAAATATTAATAATAGAGAAAAAAAATTAAAAATAAAAAAAGATCGGAAATTTTATCTTCTACAACATAAAATTCTACGACATAATAGTCTCTGAGATAATCCAATCGAAAAGTCAATTAGCAGGATTTATTGCCCGAACCCATTTTTGAAGCTAAAAATCGTAAGGTGACGTAAAGATTTCGTTACCGATGAAGTGTTCCTGCGCAGCCTCGCGGTCCAGAGAGCCGGAGAGCACGAGGCGGCCCTCCGAGTCCACGGCGAAGAGGTCGCGCGGCCACAGCGCCGGCGCCAGGCGGAAGCGCACCGCGGCGGTCGAGGGCGCGCCCAGCTCGGCGATGAGCGTGCCCGGCGCCGCGTCCTCGGGCAGGAAGAGCGCGGGCGGCGGCGACGCCACGCCCGGCGCCGACTCGCCCGCGCCCAGCACGTACACCGCCACGGGCGCCTCAGCCGCCAGCCCACCCGCGTCACGCGCGCGCACCCACACCTGCACCGAGCGCGACGCGAAGAGCGACGCGTCGCGCGCCAGCCATAGCGCGCCCGACTCGGCATCCACGCCGAACAGCCCGGCCGCGTCCGACGCTACCTCGCCCTCGTACACGGAGTATCGCAGGCGCGCGTTAGCGCCCGCGTCCGCATCGCGCGCCGCCAGCGTGAGGAAGGGCAGGCGCGGCGCGCGGTCTGCGCGCACGGCGGCGCGGTACTCGCGCAGCGGGAAGACGGGTGCGTTGTCGTTGAGGTCTTCGACGCGCACGCGTACGGCCGTGTGGCGTACGAGGCCACCGCCGTCGCGCGCGGCCACGGGCACGAGCCACTCGGCGCGCGCCTCGCGGTCCAGCGGTACGCGCGTCGTGAGCGCGCCGCTGGTCGCGTCGATGGCGAACGTCTCCTGCAGTTTGCCCGACGGGATGGAGTATGTGACGGCGCCGTACTCGCCCGCGTCCTCGTCATACGCCTTCACCTGTAAAAGCGAGAACGCAGCATCGATTACACGTGTCATGTAAAGGACCCCTACTCATATAATGTAATATGAATGAATACTCGGGTTTTATTTCTTCAAATGAAACCACGAGCCTAGGTAGGAGACGTATTTATTTTATATACATTACAACTTATTATTATCGACGAAACACTTCATGAGTGTGTCCGCGGCAGTATTTGCGACATCTAGGTGCATTTGTACAACCGTTCAAATAAACATTTCAAAATACCCCTAGCGCCGTCTAAAATTCTTAAATTAATATTTATTACATTTAACATTCCGCCCACCAAGAACGCTATTGAGCGTTCTTCACAATTCCGCCCACCATGACAGAACATCTTCCCATTTCATTAGCTAAAACTAAAGTTACTAAACATATACATACATGAATACTTAACTTTAACACTAAACATTAATCGGTAACGGGCAGAATGCACAGTTTATGTTTGTCTTCTTATCTTATTAGAACAACTACATTTTAACTTCACCACGCGAGTGATCTAAACTAGGATGCCTTGTAACCACCCTACCGAGCAACCATCGAACAGGTTCAATCTTAGAATGCATGCTAATGATGCTATGATGAGAACGTGTTGGAAGAACATTATCTTCCATGGACTGATGCGTAGGACCTGACAAGATCCAACCTAATGCAGTCTGTTGGGCAGTTGGTGTTCCATTAGGACCTTGGATTATACCTTCTCTTATAAGTTGACCATAAACATCAGAACCAAGCAGAAGGTCTATCTTGCTTGGTGAATGGAACTGAGGATCAGCCAAAGTTATATTCGCGAACTCTGGCCACTCAACATCTGGTACCTGCCTTGATGGAATGAAATTAGTTATAGTTTTTAATACGTGCGGATGTACTTTTACTTGGAAGTCGGGAACATGACGAGATTGAATAGTCATTGTAACAATGTGCTTAGAAGAAAACATGCTCTTAGCTGCTCGTAATCCCGTCAAATAAGTCCTACTGTAGGTCTTCTTGAGACCAAGTAATTGTACTGCTGATTCCGTCACAAATGAAGCCTGCGCACCCGGGTCTACTAGTGCTCTAAGCACGTGCGTGCGTCCGTTTCTTGCCTGAACCTTGACAAGAGCGGTTGCTACCAAAACCTGATGATGTGGTGCTTTCTTCGAAAAATGTACTGTGACATCTGAAGTTGAATTTGGAGTTTCCAACGACCCTTTTGCGCTAGAAACTGCTGCGTTAACCCCTATAGCTGAATCAGGATTGGGTTTTAATAAATTGTTGACTGAGTTTCGGTGAAGCAATGAGTGGTGCTTATATTTGCAAATGCGACATCTTATTACCGATCGACAACTGCTGGCAGAGTGGTTACGACCTAAGCAATTAAAACATCTACCAGCTATTTGTACAAATTTATGCCGTGTGTTGTGATCGACTTTATAGAATTGCTTACAATGCGCGAGATTGTGACCGTTTTTCTCACAATAGGGACAGCAATGTTCAACTGTAGCATTGGAACTTGTTCCGATCATGTGTACCACCTTCTTGTGGATCGAAGAACTTGGTCTTGGCTTTTGATTATTATCCAAAAATTCGAGTGAGCGAAACCTTGATTCTAAAAATTCTATAAGTTGCTTAATAGTTGGCAGCTCCTCCCTGGTGCTTATCATAGATTCCCAATTCTTACGCGTCTGATGATCCAATTTAGTACATACGATATAAATTACAATTGTATCCCAAGAATCTACATTAATGCCCAAATTCTTCAATCCATTCAAAGTAGCATTGGTAACATTTAACACATCCTTTATTGCACTACATGACTCGGTTCCGACGTTAGGCTGATTCATAAAACGCATCAAAAGACAATTAGCTAGATATTTTTTATTATTGTATCTATTATTAAGAAGTAACCAAGATTCCTGATAATTAGCTGTTGTTATTGGAACATGTCTTAGAAGCAGTTCAGCTTCTCCCGATAAGTGTGCCTTAAGATAATGCATTTTTTGCACACTATCCAATGATGAATTATTATGAATCAGCGATACATACAAGTCTCTGAAGGTCGTCCATTCGTTATATGCTCCCGTAAAAATAGGTATCGAAATCTTAGGTAGTTTAACATTACAGTTATCCTTTGAAACTGTACAAGAACCTATATCTGACACAATATTTGTTTGTTTTATCAAAGACAAAGCCTCTTTAATTTCTGATTTGTAATTAAAATAAGTTTCCTCAATACTGTCATAAATGTCTTCACTAAAATATTTATCATTCAATAAAGCCTCTGTGGCTTCACCAATTATTTTCATATGCATATCTGTAACGACCTTCCATTGACTTTCAAGTGTTTCCAATCTAGTAACTAAGTAACTTTCTTTAGCCAACCGATCTTTCGGTGATTTTTTATAATTCTCATAAGACTTTTCTATACGAGATTTAGAGAAATATTGTGATGTAATGTATGAAGACATCTTAAGTAATGAAATTTAAGTTAAATAATATTTATCACTTGTTTACAAATTGTTCAGAAAATACACAAGTTCCGTTATAGTATAAAATGTTACAAATTTTTCTAAGTCCCTAATAATTTCCAAATATTTTACAAGTGTTTGAACAAAAAATCGAAAATCGGGCATAGGTTCCCCGTCTGATCACTTTTACGAAAACTATTCTAAGTTAAAACTAGTGATTTTAATTCTAAGTGTAAATTTACTTTAAAATTAACTTTCTTATATAAATTTTTCAAAGACAAATAACTAATAGAAATAAAGTTCAAATTTGCTCACTATCTTGAATTGTAACTTGTAGGTAATTGGAACGAACTCACGGTTTTCACAAACTTGCTGATGTAGGTAGCACTTCCGCTTCCTCCTTCTCCGAACTCGCCTACAGGTGGCGCTGCTCTCCACTCCTTAGTTGCTCCAAACTCGTCCACAGATGGCGCTGCTCGGCCACTGCCTTTTTGCTCCTTGCTCTTCTCGGCTGGAAGATGCACTTTGCACCTCTCACAACCAACCGGAACGTCTTGCCGTCCGGTGATACACTTTCAGTGACAATCCGTCACTGGTTACTAGTGATTTTTCACAAAAATGGATAAAAGTATCCGACTCGATTAGGACCATGTAAAGGACCCCTACTCATATAATGTAATATGAATGAATACTCGGGTTTTATTTCTTCAAATGAAACCACGAGCCTAGGTAGGAGACGTATTTATTTTATATACATTACAACTTATTATTATCGACGAAACACTTCATGAGTGTGTCCGCGGCAGTATTTGCGACATCTAGGTGCATTTGTACAACCGTTCAAATAAACATTTCAAAATACCCCTAGCGCCGTCTAAAATTCTTAAATTAATATTTATTACATTTAACATGTCATAATGTGGAATAATACGAATCCATTGTCTATTTTTATAGCACTCTTGGATTCTGTCCCACAGTACAGGCCTATTTCTACCAAATCCATTTTAATTAAAAATGTTCTTAGCCGGTGTTAGGGTAACACTCCCACACAAATTACTCTCGCTGATTTTCTCTTATTAAAATTAATGAAACACTGCACTGGGGGCCTAGACAAGTTGCATTCGCTCCGGAACGATTCGATTCGAAAGAGTAAAATGTATGGGATGTGTCACGTGACTTACCGACGGCATATGTCAATCCAATACATTTTTTTGTTAACGAACTTCGTTATCGTTTTTACAATGTCACTTTGTCTAGGCCCCCGCATTCGCTCCGGAGCGATTCGATTCGAAAGAGTAAAATGTATGGGATGTGTCACGTGACTTACCGACGGCATATGTCAATCCAATACATTTTTTTGTTAACGAACTTCGTTATCGTTTTTACAATGTCACTTTGTCTAGGCCCCCTGATCTTAAGTAGAAGAAGTTTATTATAAAAATTTAAACTACATACAATTTTACGGTCACCAAACGTTAGCGCGATTTAACTCGGCTAAGTGGTGCCATCTAGTGACCAGTCTTCGTACTATTTGGACATACGCGCTTAACATGCCGCCCCCCAAGGACCAATCGTCCTTAATTAAGAGTACATCCAATAGTGACAAAACAAAACATAAATTAGTGATCAATTTTCAAAGGGGAGAGGGCATATCTTAGTTAAAGGTCGTTTAATTACAATTTGTGAATTTTACATCTAACTTTATACATTGCTTCTGTGTTTCTAACTATAGTAATAGCTTTATCCTCGTCATTGGCACCTGTTAATAAATCGTCCATATAAAATTTATTATTAATAATATCAAATAGATCTGGATATTCTAATTTTACATCCGTAGCAAGTTGGTTGAGGGTGCGAATGGCTAGGAGTGGAGTACAAGAAGTTCCATAAGTAACAGTTAGCACACTTTTTTCTTGAATAAGTTTTTTCTTTTGGTGAGGTACGCCAAATAATTCTTCGATCATCTTTAAAGCTTGTGTACTCTTGCGTAAAAGTATTGTGTGGAGCAAATCTTCTTTTCTTGTGTAACAATCTATTCTTTGCGATTAGTTTTGAATCTCCTAATTTTTCTGCGTGTGATTCTCGAAATGGTAGGTGTAAAATGTGCTTTCCATTTTTGTTTCTACGATGCGTCTGTTCATAGTGTTCTTCACCTTGTTTCTCTAAAAGTGTTAAAGGTTTTTCGTTTGTCGAATAATCTTCTGTCTCCCAAATTCTTCTTCGTAATTGATCTACCTCTGTCAAAGTCGTGTTGACAGTTATTGTGGGTAAAGGTAGGTCATTCTTTGATTTGGTAGTACCAGATACTAACCATCCTAGTGTAGAATTTTGAGTGATCAGAGATTCATTTTTGTGTAAGCCTTCCAGCAAAATCATAGCGTAGACTTCAGCACCTAACAAGAGATCAATCGGTCCAGGTTCGTGTAAGTGAGGATCAGATAACTTCAATGAGGTAAGACCTGGCCAATTTGTCAAATCGAATTTTCTTGTAGGTAATAATGGTGTCATTCTTGTGAGAACATGTGCTTTGACTTTAGTAACATGTTTAGAATCAATTGGTGAATATAAGTCAACTTCCACATTGTGTCGTGATGTGAGAGATTTGTTTCCTATGCCTGTTACTTTAGATTCAACTGGCATCCTTTTAAGTTTAAGTAATTGAACTGCTGACTCTGTGATGAAAGTAGCTTGCGATCCTTGATCAACCAGAGCTCGTAAAATAACTAGTTTTCCATTTCTATCTCGAATACCAACTTGAGCAGTCGCAAGAATTACTTGCTTATCTCCATTAGAAGTTTTCAAACTAGTGATCGGTGTTACTACAGGCTGATTTTCAACAATCTGACTTTCTGTAGTAATAGGTTTCGCTGTGATATAATCGTAATGTAACAGTGTATGATGTCTTCGGTTACATTTTCTACATGTCGTTCTTTGTTTGCAGTTTTTAATTGTGTGCCCTTTGACTAAACAGTTAAAACATAGTCCATTAGTTTTTGCAAATTCTCTCCGTTGTTCTACCTGAAGTTGTGCGAATTCAGTGCAATGACAAATGTAGTGCTTCTTCATACAATATGTGCAATCAGTGTTTATTGTTGTGGTAAATGTTTTATAATTCTTAATGTTTTGTGTTCTGTGTACAAACGGATTTTCTCTCTTCTCATATCTTTGTCCGATTTGTATCATTTCCATAGCTCGAAATCTTCCTTCTAAGAACGATACTAATTGGTTGAATGTGGGTAGTTCTGTTGTAGAACCAAGTGATTGTTCCCAACCTTTGTGTGTTTCGAAATCTAATTTTGATACTATAATGTGAACAATAAATGAATCCCAAGTATCGATTTCTAAATTGTTAAGACTCTTTAGACATTCATTTGTTGTGTCGATTAATTCTTTCAAACCTTTGGAACATTCATTTGTGAGTTTCTTCTGATTCAGAAAACGATTAAAAATAGTATTTACAATAACCCTTTTGTTGCTATATCTACTGACTAAAGTTTCCCAAGCGTTCTTATAATTAGCTTCTGTAACATCAAAATGTCGAAGGAACTGTTCAGCTTCACCTTGCAAACTTGTTCGTAAGTAGTGGTGTTTTTGAATATCGCTTAAGCTTTTATCATTATCAATTAGTGAAATAAATAAATCCTTGAAATTTATCCAATCTGCATAATTTCCAGAAAATATTGGTAAATTAATTGGTGGTAATTTTGTTTGTGGAGTTGGTAACATTATAGCTGGTGTTCGTGACTGAGGCAATATTGTTGTTGATTGAACATTCGATGCAATTTTTTCTTTTAAAATAGTTTTAAATTCTAAATATAATTCTTCTGTGTTACAATATAATTCCTTGCATGTTTTCTTAGCTTCACTAGTCAATTCACTATTTTTTATACATTCTTGATGTTCACTTGTATATTTTTGCCAATATTGTTCTAGTAATTCTATTCTAGTTTCTAAATAACTGAGGGTAAATCGAGAACTTGACGTCTTTTTGTAATTGCTGTAAAGTTTTTGTATATTTCCAAATAGTTCCATTAATATGTCAGCCATAATATTCAAAGTATAAAACAAGTATTATTATTAATAACTGTAGTGGGTAACTTGTAAACAGCTTGTAAATTATTATTTTTCTAGTCTTAATTTCTTCAAATTGTAATTCAAATCAGTTAACTTTTATTTAAAATTCCACTTTTAAATTTCATATTTCACTTTAGTTTCAGTTCATTTTATTGGTTACTTAGTTCTATTACTCACGGTTTTCAAATAATTACTTTTATTTTATTCACGTTTATTCGGCTCGAATAGGACCAATGTTAGGGTAACACTCCCACACAAATTACTCTCGCTGATTTTCTCTTATTAAAATTAATGAAACACTGCACTGATCTTAAGTAGAAGAAGTTTATTATAAAAATTTAAACTACATACAATTTTACGGTCACCAAACGTTAGCGCGATTTAACTCGGCTAAGTGGTGCCATCTAGTGACCAGTCTTCGTACTATTTGGACATACGCGCTTAACAGCCGGTGTCCGGTGCATAAACACATTAATTATAAACTAAGGCGGGTAGGACCATGGGTGAAAGGTCAGGCAATAGAGGAGACGGTTACTCTTGTTCATAATGCACTAAATTACAACTATTTTTTTTTTGTTTGAAATAGGTTCAGTATTACGTAATGACCCTATATGCACAAAATCCGTACAAATTAGGCGGACGGAAGTGCCGCCATTTTCGGCCTATATCTCCGTAACCGTGCACTTGAGTCCAAAAGTGGTAATAACCTTTATTGTAGATAAATATATTTCCTATCTTTTTGTCGAATAATTTTTTTTTTTTTCACTTACCATTTACGACTTATTCGACTATTACGATTTGTTGATTGACATACAAATATGGCCATAATAAACAAATATAGCTATAAATTACAACTATTTTTTTTAAGTAGGTTCATTATCACGTAATTACCTTAAATGCACAAATTTTGGTTCTGCACTATTTGGTTTTTGGATTTGAGTAGTGTGCAGAACGCACACTACTCAATATTATTGTCAATTTTCGTGGTAAAATTTGACTCAGTCACTCAGTAGCTTGTATATTATAAGTTACTCTATGGTAGCTTGATTCTTGTGTACAGGTTTTATACAATGAAAAGAAAGAAAAAGAAAAAGTCGTTGCATTAATTTTAATTTCTCAAAAAAGGCAATCAGTCTGGCGGCAGTAACAACCCCCATACAGAATAACACGGTGAAATAATTAGCATATGTGCTGTTGTGTTTCGGTGAGTGAGTAAGGGATGCCAGAGCCCACTACTCCGTTCCTTTTATCCTTTCTCTCTTATCCTTTTTTATGCCCTTCCCCTTATCCTTAATCCTTCTATGATCGGCAGCGTACTCGCAGCACCTGTGGCGTTGCTTGTGTTATAGGCGACCGTCACCCTGGCTGTCGACCTTAACATAAAAAAAATCAAGAAAGAAACGATGGATTAAAGACTGGATGATAAAAAAAGCTGAGTTAAGTCATTTTAATCTAATAAATGAACTACAACTTCGATGGATTTATACAGTTCTGGATAAGTATCCCATGTTTTCATAAATTCCAACAAATATTATCGAAACTATTTTCACTATGGATGGCGTTTTCGTCCTCCATATTGAGCAAAAGCACGAACCAAACGTCCGCCTGCAATGAAATCTTTTTTCAACTAAAATATTGCCGCGCGCCCGCAAACGACAATATTATTGACAATACCCTGCCTCCCCCGATATTGCCGAGTCGAAATCTCAATTTCAGAAAATCCAAAATAATATTGAACAATACCGAAATACTGGCCGCACACAGACAATATTATTGTCAATACGCACTTTATTGACAATATTATTGCGTGTGTGCGGCTAGCCTAACGAAATTCCACGACTGTCCACTATGAAAAAAAAAATGTTTGGGTATATTATAAAAGAAACGAATGTGTGAGCTTTTAACAGCAAACTTTCAAGATACAATAAGCTCAAGATCGACAAAGAGATACTTGCACCTACTATGTGATCATTTCACGAGGTACGCCTATATTTTAATATCAAGGGCAAAAATGCAAACGATTTCATAAAACTAGTCAAAAACATAGCGTTAAAGTCTAATTCTAATAGTCTATGCAGCCACAGTTATTTTGATTTATCTACTCTGTGGTATTTTTTGTACTCTTATTCTGTGTCCAATTTTTAACAAATTATATCGAAGCAACCTCAACATCAAAATCTTGTCTTTTTATTTCCAAATTTACTATTTCACTGAAACAACACTTGATTTTGTCTTATACACTCTCATTAGACATTAGATCTGAATCCAATCTTATCTCTATTCATTTTCTCTTGGAAACCTACCGAACCTAGAACACCGGTAATCACTTTAATGAAGTTAATTAAAACTCATATTAACTTATTTGTTAAAAAAGTTGGAGAATTTTTTTTTATGTTCATGGTGTGTCCATGAAAGGACATCAATCAGTTTTATATGGAGATCAGGCAATTGACATGAATATGTCTTTTCTCTGGGGTCTATTCGAAAGAATGTGTGTCACGAAAATCGTTACCATGACGTAAATGAATTAATTATAATTTGTTCGTTTGTTTATATATATATTTTATCCCTGTTGACCATAGAAGGATTAAGGATAAGGGGAAAGGATAAGGATAAGGATAGGGATGGGGATAGGGATAGGGATAGGGATGGGGATGGGGATAGGGATAGTTTGTTCGTTTGTTTATATATATATTATCCCTGTTGACCATAGAAGGATTAAGGATAAGGGGAAAGAATAAGGATAAGGATAGGGATAGGGATAGGGATAGGGATAGGGATAGGGATAGGGATAGGGACCATTTAAATCTTTCTTTTCATTTATGATATGAGACATATTCATGTCTACTGTGCCATCGAGAAGCCATGGCACTTTTTTTTTTATTTCCTATTTTCGTTTTAACGGTTGAAACTTGTAAACTATGTAGTTATAGATTTTACTTGAAAAATATCGTTTAATTTGGTAATAGGATTTTATAAATGTAGGTTTAAAAGTATTCCTTTTTTTTTTTTCAAAATTAAAAAAAAGCTAAAAATCTATTAATTTGTAGACACACGTTTTGATTAGGACCGAGACATACCGTGGTGAGCAGAAGCGGCGGCGGCTGGTTCTCGAGCGCGCGCGCCTCGTACACGAGGTGCGGGAAGTGCGGCGGCGCGCGATTCACCGCCACCGCCGACAGCTTCACCCGCGCGAACGCCGCGTGTGCGCCGTCAGATACCGACACGTTCAGCGAGCGCGGGAGCGCTGCCGACGGCGACGCCAGCGTCAGTAGCCCAGACTGCGCGTCCACGGCAAGCGCGCGCTGCGGCTCGCACCGCTGCGCACTCCGCGGCTCGCATGCCAATGCGTAGCGCAGTCGCGGCGCGTCGCTCGAGTCGGGATCCCACGCAGCCACGCGCGCCACGGCCGTCCCGCGCGCCGCCTCGGCCGATACCGGCGCCGTCACCACGCCGCGCTCCATCACCGGCGGACTGTCGTTCACATCTTCCACCGTCACGAACAGGTGCGCCGTGGTCAGCAGCGGAGGCCTCCCGCCGTCCGTCGCCGTCAGCACCGCGTGGTGGCTGGCGGCACGCTCCCGATCCAAGGGCGCCGCCACGCTCACTACACCCGTGCGCGCGTCAACCGCAAACGGCGAGGAGTCGCCGGAGAGCGAGTAGCGCACGTCGCCATTGGCGCCCGTGTCGTTGTCGGAGGCGCGGACGGAGAGCAGTGCGTGGCCCACGGCAGCCGCCTCCGACACGGATACGCGGTACGAGTCTCTCTCGAACTGCGGCGCGCAGTCGTTCACGTCCAGCACGTGTAGCGTGACGGCGGCGTCGGCGTAGGCGCCCGTGACGCCGTCCGTGGCGCGTATTACCAGCTCGTGCGTGCGCGCGCTCTCGTAGTCCAGCGCCGCGGCCGCCACCAGCACGCCTGCAAAGCGTCGAAGCGGTCATGCGAGTTCGCATCGCGTTGCGTGACAACGGTGAGGCAGAATGGACATGCGAGCGGACGAGGGAAGGTGAGTGAGAAGATGAGGTGCACACGACTATGGGACGACGACGGGTACTCACATGGACCAGAGGCTCCGTCGCGAGCTGCGAATAAAAGGAAGGCGTTAGTAGGAGCGGAGAGCGGGCCGGGGCTTCGCGCGCGGCGTTACCTGTGTCGAAGTGCACCTCGAAGCGCTCGTCGCGCTCCGCGAGCGTGTAGATGAGTTGCCTCTGCAGCGGCGAGCGCGCACGCAGCGGCGGGGCCAAGGGAGCGCCTGGGACCGCGTCCTCCCGCGCGCTGAGCGCGTAGTGCGCATGCTCCCACTCGGGCGCGCCACCGCCGCCCCACACGCGCACTGTCACGTCGGCCTCGGCACCGCACGCGGGCACGCCGCCGTCGAAGGCCGCGATGACGAGCGTGTACAGCTGGTTGTGAGTGTCCAGCGTCTGCTTGAGCACCACCTGGCCGGTGCGCCGGTCCACGCGGAACAGCTCCCCGTGACCGCGCTTCATCTCGTAGCGCACCTCGCCGTTGTCGTTGGCGTCCGCGTCCACGGCGCGCACCCGGATGACGGGCGTGCCGGGCTCGGCACCGGCGCGCACGGCGGCCGCGTAGGGCCGCTCCACGAACACGGGGCAGTTATCGTTGACGTCGGTGACGGTGACATGCAGCCGAGCATGCGCCACGCGCGCCTCGGCCGCGCCACCGTCGCCCGCGTCGCTCCTCGCCTCCAGCAAGAGAGTGTACGAGTCTTTCGTTTCGCGGTCGAGAACGAGGCCCGTGCTGCGCACCGCCCCCGAGGTGCGTCCGATCTGAACGAATATTTAATTATTACCTTACATTTGAATATTGCACGCGTATCTCTAAAAAATATAAGAGATGAACAGTTATTTAGTTGGATAAGGCTTAAATTATAAATAAATTAATAAATTCACACATCTAGTTCCACAGTAAGCAACTGATGCTTGTATTATGGATACCAGACAGTTTATAAATCTGGTATAGGAAAAATATAAATGTAAAGAAAATAAAGACGCCAAATAATGACGTCACGATCTATAGGCAATTTTTTTACAAATTTTGTTACATTATTGTAATTTCTTTACGAATCTCTGGTTTTTTTTTTTTTTTAATAAAATACAGCCTGCTATTATTCGCTGATATTTTTTTTATTTATTTAATATATAAAATATGTAATATAATGATAATGTACTTAACATATAGAATGAAGTTATACAAAAAATTAAATCTTTTTTTTCTTTATTATCAATCCATGGTGAGTGGTAATATCGATTTTTTTTTTGTATGAAAAATTGGGGTATGTGACTGTTCCTTACCTTAATAAATAAAATGAAAAAATGTAGATAGGAGAAAATAAGGCGAAGAGACTCACTTCGAAGCCGTCGACGGGATTGAGGATCGAAAAGTGGACGTGCTCATTGAGCGCGGCGCCGAGCACGTCGAGCACGACCACGGTGGTAGGCTTGGTGGAGTTCTCGAGCACGGAGCCGTAGTAGTCGGCCTTCTGGAACGCCAGCCCCGAGTGGCCCGCCTCGGCCACGCGCACGCGCAGCCGCGCCGTGGCCGACAGCAGCCCGTCCGACGCGCGCACGCGCAGCCGCACCGACGCCGACAGCGCCTCCGGCCGCGCCACCGACACTAGGCCCTGAGGCGACACGGCGAAGGCGCCGGCTTCGTCGCCTTCGATAATGTCGTACTTGAGCGCGCCCAGCGGCATGTCAGCGTCGGCGGCCGCCAGCGTCGCCACTGTCACGCCGCTCGACGTCGGCAGCAGCACGGTGGCGTCGTAGGCGGCGCGTTCGAAAGCCGGCGCGCAGTCGTTGACGTCCGTCACCTGTACCCGCACAGCGGCCACGCTGTCGGACGGCAGTCGCGGGGAGCCCGCGTCGACCACCCTCACGGTGAACGCGTGCTCGGAAGCGCGCTCGTAGTCGAGCGGGGCGGCTACACGCAAGGCGCCGGTGGTGGCGTCGACGATGAAGAGCCGCGCCGCCTCGGGCTCCAGGATCTCGAAGGCGCGTTGACGGTTGGCGGGCGAGTCGGCGTCGTCGGTCTCTAGCACGAGAGGCGCGTCGTCGTCGGCGCGCGCCACGAGAGAGCCAACCGCCGCCGCCTCGGAGACGCGTCCGCGCAGCGAGCGCTCGCGCAGTCGGGGCGCGAACTCGTTGCGGTCTACCACGTGCACGCCCACGTGCGCTCGCGCCTCGCCGCCGCCCTGAGCGATAAAACACTCTGACTAACTTGTGAATATTGATCTCCTCCCTTGGGTAGAACTAATTCAGGTGGAAGAGCTCCCATTAATAGAATGTGACTTCAAACATAAATTTCAATTACCTATATAGATATGTTTAGATTAACTAAGCAAATTAACAATAAGCGTAAATGTTATGACTGTGGTATCATATTTTTCAGTTTCTATTTTTTTTAAATATATTTTTTATGTTTACTAATATTGCAGTCGCTACGTCGTAAAGTGCGTTACGAGTGAAGTTAGACAATTGACTCGACCGTACAAAGTAGGGGTAGTTGTAGAGAAGGGTACCATGTTGTTGGCGACGATGGTGAGATTGTAGAAGTCGCGCGCCTCGTAGTCGAGCGGCGCCGCCGTGGAGAGGACGCCTGCCGAGGGATTGAGGCGGAAGAGGCCTTCGCCGCCCACCAGCGAGTAGGTCACAGTAGACGTGCTGCGCGCCTCCAGCGTCAGCAGCGCCGCGCCCGCCGGCTCGTTCTCCATTACCTCGCACGACAGCTCTTGCGCCGCGAATCGCGGCGGCGCGTCGTCCGGCTCCACCACCACCACGTGCAGCGGTAGCGTGGACGAGTTGGCGGCGGGCGGCGGGTTCGAGGCGCGCACGTGCAGCGTGTAGTCACGCGCGCCCACCGCTGGCAGCGGCCGCGCCAGTCGCACGTCGCCCAGCGCTGTGTCCACGGCGAACAGGCCGCCCGCGTCACCGCCCGCTAGAGAGTATAGCACACGTGCGGCGTCGCCGGCGTCACGGTCCGCGGCGCGCAACGCGGCCACTAATGCGCCGACTGGCGCCGTGCGAGCCACGCGCGCTTCGGCCAACCGCCGGCCCCACTCGGGTGCGTGTTCATCCGCGTCGTGCACGCGCACGGTGACGCGCGCGAAGGCTCGAGAGGCGCGCGGCGCGCCGTCGCGCGCCCACACGGTGAGCTCGTGCAACGCGGCGCTCTCGCGGTCGAGCGGCTGCGCCAGTTCGAGCACGCCGGTGAGCTCATGCAGGCGGAAGAGTCGCGCGGAGGCTGGCGCACGCGCGGCGTGGATGCCGTAGAGCAGTCGCGCGCCGCTCGCGCCCTCCGCGCGCAAAGCTGCCACGACCTCTCCCGGCCGCGTGGCCTCCGACACCTCGACCGCGTACTCCGCGCGGGCGAACGTTACTCCGCCCTCGTTCACGTCGTTTATTACAGTCACGTTCACCTGCATCATTCCCCCATCAATTTAACAAACAAATACAGTTTATTTAAATCTGTGAGAGTATTTTTTTTAAAACTTTCACGTCTTTTTGGTCTTATTGATTGAATTCATTTTATTTATTAGAATAAATTAACCATTAACAGTACGAGCTTAAATATGACATAACAAACAATATAAAAATAGTAGTTATTTTTATGTGTCCGCTAATGTCCGCACCACTTCAGAGGCAACAGAGATATTTGGTGCGGACTGATTGTGGATTAAGATTAGAGATAGATAGTAACCGTGGTGTAGACAGCGTGCAGTCCGTCGGAGACGCTGACGTTGAGCGAGTAAGCCGCCTGGCGCTCCCACAGCAGCCGACGTGCCAGCACCAGGCTGCCGTCCTCGCGGCCGATGTAGAACTCGTGCCGCGGGTCGCCGTCCACTATGTCGTACAGGAGCGCGTCGCCGTCGGGGTCGGTGGCTTGCAGCACGGCCAGCAGGAAGCCCGGAGCGTCCAACTCAGCCACCTGCAGCGGCGCCACGGCCGACAATCGCGGCGGCGACGGCCCAGGGGCTCGCGCCCCGGTACGCACCGAAACTCGCGCGTACCCGCACAGCGAGGGCCGCCCGCCGTCGCATGCGCTGACCGTGATGTCGTAGGAGTCCCTGTCGGAGAGCGAACGCACTGCGTAGAGGCGGCCGCTGCGGGCGTGCACTCTCAGCGCGCCACGAGCGGCGCCGCGCGCCCTTGCGCGGTAACGCACCGTTCCGTTGACGCCCGCGTCCGCGTCCAGCGCCAGCACCTGTAGATAGAGCGCGTGTACTTCGCCGAATCACACTCGCGTGCTCACTCGCTCCACACTCGCACTCGCACTCCACTCACCGTCACCACGTACAGGCCGGACGGCCGCTCGTCGTCGAACTCGTCCCAGGCGACGCGCGCGCCTGAGCCCTCGTCCTCGTCGTCACCCTCCCATTCGCTGCTGCTCTCGTCCGCCGAGGCGTCTCCGTCGCTCGCCTGCGCCTGCACACACACACACCGCTACACTACCACGCCACGCGAAAACACTCCTCGTGCAACCACCGCCGTCGGGCGAGCCCTACCTGCGGCCGCTGCGCGTGCGGCAGATGCACCTCGTAGAAGCGCTGTGTGAACTCGGGTGCGTGGTCGTTCACGTCTAGCAGCGCCACGTGCACGCGCGTCGTCACCGCCAGCTCGCCGTCCGACACCTGCACCTCGAGCGCGTGCGCGGCGGCCGCCTCGCGGTCTAGCGTCCGCCCGGTGGTCACGATCACCCCCGAGCGTGGGTCGATGGAGAAGAGGCCGTCTGGGTTGCCGGCGACGATGGAGTAGGTGAGCTCGGCGGGCGCGACGGACGCGTCGGCGTCGTGCGCGCGCACGTGTGCGACGCGCGTGCCTGCCGCGCAGTGCTCCACCAGTTCGGCGGCATAGGCCGCGCGTTCGGGCCACGGCGCCATGTCGTTCACGTCCTCCACTTCTATGTAGACGCGCACGCACGAGTGGCGCGGCACGAGTCCGTGGTCCTGCGCGCACAGCGTAAGCCAGTAGTGCGGCGCGGACTCGCGGTCGAGGGGCATGAGCGTGCGCACGGCACCGCCGTCGTCGACCGAGAAGTGCGCCATGCCGGAGCCACCGATGACGTAGTAGGCGAGGCGCGAGTCGCGGCCGGGCGGGTCGTCGTCGCGCGCGTCGGCCGTGAGCGCGAGCGTGCCTCGCGCGGCGTCCTCGCGCACAGTGCCCGTCAGCACTCGCTCGGCGAAGGCCGGCGCGTGTCGGTTCTCGTCCACGTCGATCACCTCCACGATGACCGTCGCCTCGGCCCACAGCGGCGGGACTCCGCCGTCCGTCGCGCGCACCGTGACGCCGAACACCTTCCGTGTCAATACGTGAAGGTCAATGGAATACTTAATTTCTAAATTTCATAATAAACGAAATAACCATCTTCTATTCATCACTTCTTATAGCTCTTTGCATATAAGTTAATAACGTCTATTTTATTAACTTTGCAAATAACTTATATAGTTAAGTTAAACCGTAGTCCAAGATTTTTAGCTCCAAAAATGGGTTCGCAAAACAAAAAATCCTGATAATTGATTTTTCGATTGTATTGTGTCAGAGTGTCCCCTAAGTATAAAACCAAATTTGTGTCTTCTGAAACCGTCCGCGTTAGCCGCCATCTTCAAAAACGCCTTTTTGATAATATCTCGTAAACGGTGAGCGGTTTGTTTTGCGAACCCATTTTTGGAGCTAAAAACTTGGACTACAGGGCGTCCCACGACTATGCCACATGGAGGGAAAGTACCTTGAATATTGTAGATGGAACATTTTACTGAAAGAAGATATTATTTTAATTTAAAAAAACAATTTAAACTGCATTTAACGATTTTTAATTTTAGTTGCTCCACTCGGAGCAACTATCCAGCTAGATATTAAGACGTAAACCATCTTAATAGACTAATTTTAATAAATTAAATCTAACTAATCGATTTTGTCATTTACCATACTAGCTGGTGCCCGCAACTTCGTCCGCGTTCTGGATGAAAGGTATGTCCTTTTGTCCTTTCTGGTTCCCAGACAACGTGTATTGCAAAATTTCATGGTGATCGTTTCAGTAGTTTTTGCGTGAAAGAGTTACAAACACTCATACATCCATCTATCCATACATCCATATACATACACACTTTCGCATTTATAATATTAGTACCTACGGATCTGCCCTTTGATGATCAGTCGGTGATCTATTAAATTTTCTATGCACAGCGACACAGACCACGAAACAAATAATTGCAATTCATAAAGTTTCAAAATAACTACCTTAGATTTTAAAATAAATACCTTAGATACCTTAGCTTACGGATGCTCACCTGTCTGTCCTCAAAGTCCAACGGTTTGGCCGTCCGAAGCGCGCCCGACGTGGTGTCGACAGTGAAGACGAGGTCGTCGGAGGTCTGCTCGCGCAACGAGTACGAGACGAGGCCGCCGTCGCCGAGGTCGGGGTCGAAGGCCTCCAGCACGGCCACCAGAGTGCCCACAGGGACGTCCTCACGCACTCGCGCGCCGTACTGGCTCAAGCTGAACCGAGGCGCGTTGTCGTTCACATCCTCCACGGCCACGCGCACCAGCGCCTCCGCGTGCAGCCCTCCGCCGTCGGTGGCTCGGATCGTGAGCTCGTACAGCGACCTCCGCTCGCGATCCAAAGCCGCGCACACGGAGAGCACTCCCGTGTCGGGCTCCACGCAAAACTCTTCGTCGCTGTCGCCCGTGAGGCTGTACGTTATCTTGGCGAAGTCTCCGGAGTCGCGATCGGTCGCGACGGCTTGGAATATCGCGGTGCCGTTGATCGCGTTCTCCGTCACTCGGAAACTCGCAAGCGTCTTTTTGAAGCGAGGAGGATTGTCGTTGACGTCCAGCACGGTCACGGGGAGCAGTCGCGACGCCGACCTGCGCGGTCGGCCCAAGTCGTAAACGCTCACGTTGAGGTAGTATTCGGCTTCGCGCTCTCGGTCCAAGTATCCGATCACTTTGAGCTCCCCGGTGTCGGGGTCGATTCGAAAGGCCGAGTCGGCGTCTCCCCCGGAAATGCCGTACGTGAGGAGACCGTTGTAGCCCAGATCTCGGTCGCGAGCGCGCAGTCGCACTAGCGACGTGCCCAAGGCGACGGACTCGTTCACCTTCACCTCGACGGGGAAGTCGACGAACTCCGGCGCGTGCAGGTTTTCTCCGTAACGAGAGGGTGCGAGAGGGAATTCGTCCGCGAAGTCGACGGGAGCATTACTGCGTTCGGCCGCGGCTAACAGCTCCGTGAGCCTCCGAGCGACGCCAGTGTCGCGGCACTCGAGCGCGTTCGCCTCGACGCCTCCCGCGACTAGGTGCAGAGACAGCGACGTCGCGTCCGCGAAGTTCGTTCCGTCCGTGGCTGTGACGTTCACGACTCGCATTTCCACTCGCACGTCGTTCAAGTCGCACGCGAGACTCATCACGCCGGTCCCCGAATCCAGCGAGAAGCAATTGTCTTCGTTCCCTCCGATGATGCGATACGAGACGACGTCGCCGGCGTCGAAGTCGATGGCGGAGAAAGTGACAATCTCGAACCCGACGGGAAGACGTCGCGGCAGATAGCCAACACAGTCAATGCGCTCGAACTGCGGCCGATTGTCGTTCACGTCGACGATTCGCACCGTCAGACGCATTTCGGCTTGACGGCGATACGGTAAGCCCCAATCGCTGGCGCGAATCCGCAGAGCGTACGCGCGGCGCATGCTCTCGTAGTCTATCAGTCGCGTCGTCCGCACTGCGCCCGAAAAGTGGTCCACGTCGAATGGAACCGGTTGAAGATTAGCTATGCTGTAAGAGATATAGGCGTTCTCTCCGGAATCGGCATCTCGAGCCACGACACGGGCCACTACGGCTCCGCTGGGCCCGTTTTCGGGCACGGTCACTTCCATTTCCTGTCGTTCGAAAATAGGATCGTTGTCGTTCGAGTCGAGAACGGTTATCTTCACTTTGGCCGAGGATTGTTTTCGGGTTCCGGCGTTACCCTGATCGATGGCGGACACCGTTAACGCGTAAAACGGTTTCTCCTCCGCGTCCAAGGATACGGCCGTGTATAACACGCCGGTGTCCGGGTTGACGGTGAACTCTCCGCCTTCGTTGCCACCGACGATTTCGATGTAGACGCGAGCGTTGCGTCCCTCGTCCTTGTCGCTCACTTTTAGCCTTATAACGGGCGTATTGGGCGGAGCGGTCTCCGGCAAACTCGCTTCGTACACCTCGCGGCTGAAGACGGGAGCGTTGTCGTTGGCGTCGGTGAGCGTCACCGGAAGAGTGAGGTAGGAGGCGCGCGGCGGTCGTCCGGCGTCCGACGCCCTGATGGTGAGGTTGTAGCCGCGCGGAGTGCTCTCTCGGTCGAGCAGTGCGTGCACCACGACGTCGTACTCGCCGGGCTGCGCGGAGGCTCTGACGCGGAAGTGTCCGTCGGGGTCTCCGTCGACGATGTCCAAGCCGGCGATGCGGCCGTGTTCGCCCTCGTCGCGATCGTTTGCTTCGATTATTGCGTATATCTCTGCGGTCGAGTTTTCCACCAATTCCGGTAGGCGTCGCACTCGTAGTTCGGGTGCGTGCAGGTTGGATTGCGCCACTCGAATGACTACCGTCGCTCGGGCCGCGGGTGCGTCTTCGCCTCGCGACAGTAAGGATTCACGATCTCGGGCCAACACGGTGAATTGATGGCGAGTGGTTTTGCTGGCCGACAGCGGGCGAGTTATGGAGATGACGCCGCGCGTCGGATGAACGGCGAATTGTTCGGTGGGCTCCGCGAGGCTGTAGTAGATCTCTCCGTTGATTCCAAGATCGGCATCCTCGGCGTTCACGCGGATGACGCTCGAATGCACGGGCGTGTCTTCGGGCACGAGCGCTTCGTACTCCGTGGGATAGAAGAGGGGACTGAGATCGTTGACGTCCGTGACGGTGACGGAGACGACGGTGTCGGCCTCGAGCTGGCGACCGTTGGGCAATTGGGCCGTGGCTCGCACGTCAAGCCGGTATGAGTCCTTGCGCTCGCGGTTGAGCACGTCCGCGTGGCCGGTGCGCGTGCGCACGAAGAGGAAGCAGAAGTCGCCCACGGTGCGCTCCTCGGCCTTAAAGAACTTGTCCTTGTCGCCGTGGCGAATCCTGAAGCGCACGTGCGCGTCGGGCGCGGGCAGCGGGAGGCCGAGCGACTCCTCGTCCGGCGGTTGGGTTGCGTACGTCCTCGGGGGGCTGTTCTCTGGAATGCTCACGTTGTAGAGGGAGTGCGCGAACCGCAGCTCGGGCGGCCCCGGGCCTGCGCGCGCGCACCACCACAGCGATGCCACCACGAGCCATGCCCGCAGCCTGCACATGCTCCCGCTTCTCTGTAGACCGAAAGAGTACCTTTCAATAATTATTATTACAAGCACACCTGCTAATGTCACTTGTGCCACGGAGAAGGTGGGAGTGTGAATAAGATGAATCCTTCCTTATTGTCAACTGCGTGCAATAGCAATAGCATTTACACAACGTAACATCATTTATTATTCAAAGCCATTGTAGAACGGTGCTATAACCAAAAATATTGATATTGTTTTTTTGTTCTATTTCATTCGCTCATGTTAATGGTGTTGTTAATCTAGTTCACTAGATGGCGCTAGTAGTAGTTCGTTAGTAGTTAGCTGTCGCTTTAAAATCACTGAGTTTTTTTGTGACAGTCCCATCGGTTTCGGTAGTGCGAGTAACTACACGCGCAAATGCCGCGCTGGTGCCCGCGACTTCGTCCGCGTTCTGGATGAAAGGTACCCTATGTCCTTTTTGGAGTCCCAGACAACGTGTATGCAAAATTTACAACGCCATCTAGGGAATTCTGTTTGAAGCAATGTAGTACTCTAATTCATCTAAAAGTTAACAGATGGCACTACATGTTAGTTATAGTTTATAAAATTACGTGTTAATAAAATTAAAGCTGCTGCCCGCGACTTCGCCCGCGTAACTTAGTAAATTATGTACTTAAACCTTCCTCGAGAACCACTCTACCCATTAGTGAAAACCGCATTAAAATCCGTTGCGTAGTTTTAAAGATCTAAGCATACAAAGGGACATAGGGACAGAAAAAGCGACTTTGTTTTATACTATGTAGTGATTGTAACATTATGGACTTGGTCGGGCGTCCGTGAAGCCAAGTATGAGGTTCCCAGCGGAAGATCAGCGCTGTGTGTGACTCGTTACACACACAGCATATGCTGAGTTGGGTGCCTATTTGGGTCAATGCACTGGTGCATGCACTGGCAAATATGACAGTATGGCAAGTATTGCCAATATAATTAACTTTGTTCTGTTTTCTCTTGTTCTTGTGTGCATGTGCTATTTTTATTGGCTCAATAAAATTTCTTTTCTTTCTTTCTTTCTTTCTTTCAAATGTACAATCATTTTATGTAATTTTTTGGCGACCCACCCCTGGCTTCGTACATATTTATTTAAGTGTTTATTTATTTATTTAGCCACTAACCATCAAGTGTACCGTCAGCCTGTCTGCCGATCTTACCATATGTACCTTATGTGTGTAAATATTTGGAAATGCTTTCCCCAATAACTAGTTAGATATGCGAATGTTGCTAGGGTTGTACCTAGGTACCTATGTAATACGAAAATGAAAAGTTGCAAGTATCTATTATAATAATTTTAATATTAAAAGTATGCATATCTACCTCATAGAGAAGAAGATATTCAGTGCTGCAGGCTGATCAGTGCACCGGTCCACTTTGTATGTGTATCTGAAATTAAAACTTTTTTTTAATAATTATCCTTTTCAGTGGATATTAATAATTTGAGGAGCTCATTTGTCGAATGGGGGGTTCAAATTCTGGCAAGGCTAATTTTGGAAATGATCTTATTTAGTTTTATTTATCTTACTTTTTGTTGTCATGAATACAACTTTATCAACAACAAACAAATACATTTATTTACCATACAATTGGATTATAAGCTAATAAAACTTGGAAAAAAAGGATAATTATAAGTATGATTTAGCTACTTCTTGAAGTTGACTTCCTGTTGGATAGATGTCACCGCCAGCTAGCCGGCTAGTATTTTATTGTTTATAAAACTATCTGGCGCCCGCGACTTCGCCCGCGTGAAAAAAGTAGCCTATTCTGTGTCCCGTATGTTGTCTCAATGTTTATCTACCAAGTTTTATGAAAATCAGTTAATTCGTTTAAGAGTTATGGAGGAACATACATTCAAATTCAAATTCAAATTCAAATTCAAATCAATTTATTTGCTGAATATATGTATTATACAAGTTGTTGCAATTTTAAAATGATGATGTCCACATATTCAACCGACAAGCAGTGTGCAAATTCCTTCATACACACAATACATACTCTTACTGATTTATTAGTTATTAGTATAATTATAATATATTTATTAACAAAATAATATAATGTGCAGGCATCGAAATTATATATCTCGTGTGCAGAGGTATACCAAATAACTAGGTAACTAATAGACTAGTTCTGTTTCTCGAAGGTCGAACGAAATGGAAGGTCCCATTACAAAAATGTAAACAAAGAATTTAAACATTCCTCGATTAGGAAATTGTTTGATTGGATTAGGATCTTTCGATTCCTCCCCGGGTGGTTTTATTGACAAATTTGAACAAACAAACGGTTATTGTGATTTAACTATAATAGTTACTTAGTTAGAGATGATATTGCCTCGTGAACTTTCTTGTGACTAATGATAAGTATTTACTATAAACATGTAGTACAAAATGTAATAGTTATTGTTTTATCAATAGTTTTCGCAACGTACTTACGACAAAATTTAATCACTTTATGGGCCGGCAAATCCGTTGAGCCATTGAGTATTATAATGAACTAGCTGTTGCACGCGACTTCGTCCGCTTAACTTTATAAAATTTAGCCTACGAGTATGTTACTCCCTGAAATGTTAGATGAAAGAATTTTTCAAATCGGCCCAGTAATTAGTTTCGGAGCCTATTTACTACAAACAAACAAATAATCAAATCTTTCCTTTGTATAATATTTGTGTAGAGAAGTATAGATTATAATTAACATACAAACATTCAGATTTATAATAAGTATTAATTGGACTAGGATTTATTGAGTCACTAACTATTTGGTTATGCGGAACGGTGTGTTCGTATCAGTAAGAAAGTAGGAACGCAGTCAGAACAGAGCTAAATAGAAATCACAAAGCCAAAAGTATTTATTAAAGCTTTGTATGAAACAAAGAGCTATTGTAATAAACACAATAAACTATAGTTAGTTATTAAATGTGTGAAGGAGAAAGAGTCTCAATCTACTTGTTAGGGTAACACAGATTTAATTTTATATTCCTACACTAACTAGTTAGTTAGTTACTTAATGACATATATATACTAAATATCACATTAATAAAATCTCAGAAACGGCTAAACGGATTTGGATGAAACTTAGCACACAGATAGTTTATTACTTGGATTAAGATACCTGCTCGTATACATGATACTATTTATTCTGGAAAAATGTTATGAATTCCTGTGAGATTTTCAAAAAATGAACTACAGCGCTGTTAAAGCCAAAGTAACGGTTAACCAGAACTGTATAAAACCACTTGTTCAGATCACAGATCTATTAAATGAACTAGTTAGCTGTTGCACGCGACTTCTCCCGCGTAACTTTATAAAACTATCTTTTATAGTTATAGGTGAAAAAGAATTTTCAAAATCGGTTCAGTAGTTTTTAATATAAATTTATTCATTACAAACATACAAATGTCTCTTAATGATATACGAGTATAGAAGTAGTTAGTTATAGATACTCGTAGAACACGCACTTATACACGCTTAATGATAGATCTAGACACGGCCTAGTAACTATCAGTAGTCCGATTACTCAGCACGCATAATAGTCAACAAGGCTCTGTGTGTGTTGCTCTTGCTAACTCGGGTTGTTTTAGTTGAGATTATTGAAAGACTAAATAATAGTCTGGCATTCGGCCTTGTGTAGAAGTTAAAAAGTAATTCATAAATGTGTTCCATATGGAGCACAATAGTTAACACTAGTAGGTATGTTTTTGTTATATTTGTCTAGGGATAAGTATAACAAAAACCTACCTAGCCTGCAGAACATTTCTTGATTACAATACATGCAATATACCTGCCTACTGCAGGCAGGTAGCAAAGCAACAACTTAAAACCGATTCTTTTATGAATAATTCGGCCCAGGCTCAAGCAAGTTTAAACAAGTTTAAATAAGACCTTCAAACACTACCACATTTTTCCAAAATTTAACATTTTAGATATTTTGAGTTTTAAATAAATTAGAAATAAAATAATCATATTATAAAATAAATAACTATAATAGGTATCTATACATGTAAGTATGAACTAGTTACATACCTACCTACGTTTTCACTTTGTTTACTTTAGGCTCAGATTAAATAATAGTTACTAATACGTAAACATAGGTACTGGTAATAGTTACCTATTATCCAACCGACGCAAGAGGGCATGTTAATTAGTTAGAAGTGGTCTGTGGACCTTGGAGGTGGCTGCTCTGAGTTTCTTCACGTCTTATTAGGTTTTTTTTATGTTAAGGTCAACACCGGCAGGCAACCGTCGCAGTAGGATAAGGGATAGAGAAAATGGGCTCATTTCTCTACCTTTTATTTAGATATTTCTCTTTTTGTCTGTCTATTTATTTTTGAGGCCCGAGCCTTTATGAAATGTGTGATTTGAACGCACAGCCCACAGCCCAGAGCCCGCACAAGGGCTTTATATTCCCAAAAGTCAGAGTTTATCTTGTTGATAGTGCGCGGGCGCACGCGTGCAGCGGGTGACGTCACTTCGCCCCTCGCTCCGCGCTCGCAGCGCACCGGTGCGACTGCGAGCGATGAGTCAGACAGAGACGACCTCTCCTCTCCTCTTTGTTTGTTTGCGTTTGTTGCTGGCGCACACTGGCGCAGATGGACGCGGGAGCACTGAACGTGACTTATCGATCACCATTGTTTACGCACTCGGCTTCTCACACCGTATCACCGCAGGTGAGGCATTGGGTAGATAGGTTACCAATACCAGACAAAAAGGTAATAGGTAACTGCGGTTGTAAAAATCAATCGGCAAATTATTTTAAACCTGAAGGTTAACGTGAATAATACCTATGTAGTTCGATATCGATGATCGATTGTTTGGTGCGAGTGCGAGGGGAGTGCGAGGGGCTTGCGAGTGGTAATAGTAATAAGTGGAGCGAGTGGTGAGGCATTAATTGAAGCGGCTGTCGCGTAGAGAATTGGGATGATGTCAGAGATTGAGGCGGCGCCGGCTGCGGCTGGAAGGTCATCGGCCCCACCACGGCGCCTCACCGCCACTCGTATGCACCTCTCGACCATTCATAACTTACAACATTTAGTTTCTTACTTAAAATAAGTTAAGGGAGTGTGAAGTTGAGAAGTGGGGAGATGATGTTGCCCCATAAACCCAATCCACGTTCACTCGGCGACGCATAGGAATGTAGCGACAGGTGGCGTGCGCGGAGGAAGAGCCAGATGAATTAGTAACAGGGTTGCGAAGCTAAAAGTGGGTAGACATATTTATATATGGTTAGTGGGTGTATTTAAAGAGTGCATCTGTTGTGTGTGTGTTGTGATGCAACAAGCAACAAAAAATTGTGCTTTACTTCACTTTGAACGTAGGTAGGTAAATCTCTACTAAATCTGGAGTGGGTTAGTACCTAGGTATATTTTAAAGATGACAAAAAGAATAGTAATCTGAGTTTCTCTCGAAGTTTCTTCTTAGGATCGTCATCTTGGCTTTTTTCCGAAACCCTGGTAAATTTAAATTTATAATGACGACCATAAAGAGTTTCTTGTAGAAACCTAAATGATAAATAAATATTTTGATTTTTGTCATCAAATTGAAATCAAAAGAAAGAAATGATCGAATGTAACTGTATTTGAAAAGCGTTAGTTATTCAAAGGGCTGCATTGTTTCGGTAAGGGATGCCTGGAGGCGCGGTGAAACCCCTGAAGGGGTGGACGAAATCTAAATTTCGTTGCGGCGGGATTGCGACAGAATCACGCCATGAATCCCTGAATTAGCGGTTTAGTGGACTGTATATCTGGTTGCGGCTGTGTGCGAACAGTATGACCGTCTGAAGGACAGGATTAGAAGTAGAAGGAAATGCACATACCTTATACCGGTGCTCTGGTGCGCTCTCCTGCAGGAATCTCTAAAACGTCCAGCTGGCAGACACTGTTCACATGTATTTTAAATGTTCAGCGATAAGGTGCGGATGAATCACTTCACTTCCGAGAACGAGTTAAGGGCGCGGATTAGGGATAAACCCATATATGCTTGGAAATACAGCTCAAGCGCGAGCGCGTTCCTTTTTCTTTTCGACCTCTCCCGCGGCGGTCATCGGTAATAGTGCATTATTTTGATAAGAGGGTAAAGAGGAAAAATGTGAGGGCCATAATTATTCGGAAGGTGGGTATACGTGAAAGAAAGAAAGGTACTTGACAGCCAACTATTCGATCACGGCGCAACCATCTCCCCCGGCCTTAAAGGGTCACCTTTAAAGATCTCACAATGCGAATGCGAAAGAAATGCGGTAAATAATGTTAAACGAGATGCGGTTATTTTAACGATATGCGTTAATTTATACGAAAGAGATGCGGTTATTCAAAAGAAAGAATGCGGTAATTTATGCGAAAAATAAATGCGATTCCTAATAACTAATCCTAACAACTAGATGATAATAAATGCGGTTACATAAACTAATACCTATCTATTACTAAACGACTATACTAAACTATAACTAATCCTATTTCCTAACTATTATTCATAAATGAGTAGAAATGCTACTCTGCCTATAAACGCGGTTATTGACTAGGCAAAGGACAAAGTCTAACTACTGGGCGCACGAAGCTTCCCCTACTCGTCCTAACAGTAACTACGCGCGTTGTTCCGTCCTTCGAAGGGTGAACAGCCTCCACCACACCTAGCGGCCATGCAAGCGGTGGCGCATTATCCATCATAATGACAACAACTGACCCTAGCGGAATGGGAGTGGAAGGCGTAGTCCACTTAGAGCGAGCTTGCAATTTATGCAAATATTCTATCCTCCAACGTTTCCAGAAGGACTGGACCATTTTATCCAGCATCGAATGTCTCTCGCGCAAGCTAGAAGAGTCTATTTGAGGTGCGGGTAGCGACAATAGCGGTGCGGTATGCAAGAAATGAGCTGGCGTTAGAGCTGACGGCTCAGCGGGATCGCCACTCATAGCAGTTAGCGGGCGCGAGTTTACAAGTGCCTCGACCTGAGTAAGCACTGTTAATAATTCCTCATACGACAGTATCTGCTTTCCTATGACCTTGAACAAATGAGACTTGACTATCTTTACCATGGATTCCCAACATCCTCCCCAATGAGGGCTGGCTGGCGGGATCTGCTTAAATTCGATGCGATCTTCGGCAAGCTCATGTTCAAGTCGCGGGCGATATTCGTCAAGGAAGTTATAAAGATCTCGCAAGTATGAACGACTTCCTACAAAGTTCGTGCCGTTGTCTGAGTAAAGACACTGAACTGGGCCGCGGCGAGAAAGAAAACGCTTTAGTGCTGCAAGGAAAGCGACTGTGCTCAAATCTGTTGCTAATTCAATATGTAGACAACGCGTTGTAAGACACGTGAAAATACAAATCCATGCCTTACGGCTTCTAACACCTCTGCCACGTACGGGCGTGTATTGCAATGGACCTGCATAATCGCAGCCTGTATGCAAAAATGGTTTGCTCACTTTATTAACGCGATACGCAGGTAAATCCGCCATTAAAGGCAAAGACGGACGCGGTTTAGCTCTAAAGCAAGTGTTACATTTATGTATGCGGTATCGAATTATATTTCGTGCTGCAATTATCCAGTACTTCTGTCTAAGTATAGACATAAGAAGCTCTGGACCGGCGTGTAAATGAGTCTTATGATAATAATCGATTATCATATCTATAACGTGGTCGCGTCGCGGGAGTACGGACGGATATCTTTGCGAATAACTAACGTCAGCGTTTGATAGCCGACCGCCAACACGTATAATACCATTTTTGTCAAAGAATGGGTGTAATTTTTGCAAAGCATTCGAACAGCTTTGGTTACATTTTAACTTAATTATGTCATCTGCAAAATATATATTCTGAAGCACGAGTATTATTTTATTTTCAGCGAAATTTAAATCTGAACTCGTTATATGCGTTCTGCGCGGTAGTAATTTCAAAAAACGATAAATATAAACAATTATGCGTAGTAACTTTGACCACGAAGAGGTACGAGTAGCGAGTACATAAATTAAAGAATCAGTCGAAGTAGCGGTCACTGTGTGTGTAAGCGGCTTTATATCTGGCACTTCTATCGCGGCAGCTGTGCTGCTGTCATAGGCGGAGCGCGGCATACTCGAACATTCTAACTTGTGTTCTAAGCATAGAAATTGTCTGCGGGCAGCGGAGTAAGAATTTCCTAATTTATATACATCATCTCTAAACGGCAACGCCACCGTGTATCTATCGTTATCCTCGCGCGTAGTGGTAGTACGAAAATGCATCTCACATTCAAGATCGTCTTGACTGTGGGCGGGCGGAGCAGAGACCTCCTCTGACTCCCGAAACCTTTTAACACTAGAAAGACGGAAAAAACAACTAACCTCCAAAGACGGCCAGGGGTCATTTGACCTAACACATTTTGTCTTATATATTCTTAACATATATAAATATGTATATAGTTAGCCATATGGAAAACGATGTATATAGAAATATATAGGTTTTCATTACAACAAATTTGTGTTTATTTCAGAAAAAAAGAATTTATTCGCTATGTACTGATGTCGTACAGTCACGACGTACAAACATTTTTCATTGATTGCAAGTTCCACATAACGGTTTTTTTTACATTGGTCAAACACTTTATTAGTTTTATTTTTACGGTGAGTTTGGTAGCAGTAACGCCTATTTCGTGGCTCAGAAGCTGTAGTTTTAACGAAATATCACGTTGCAACCAGGTCTCAGGAGCAGATTCTTTTGATATGTTACTCGCTTCGAGCGCCAATTTCAGAATAAAATTCCTTCTATGCAATCTTTTATTACTTACTTACAGGCATTTGTTGCAGATAAATCTAATGTTATGAAAAAATTGCAAAAGTCATCTTCTAGAAGCAGCTTTGCTACTGTATCTTGCCGTTTGGTCCAAAACATCTACGCCATACTTAGTAGCATTGTAAAACATACAGTTTCGAGGTTTTTCCATAATATTCAACTAATATAATATCACCTTGGTGATATTATATTATTATGAGGTTTATTTCCACAAAACGAATGAATACAGAGTACTTGAATTTGAGATGGTCTTCCTCTATTACTTGGTGACGTTGGATTTCAGCTAATGGTAGATTGCTGTCTGAGCCATCACTAGAACTTGATGCAGGAGTATATGAATCTCTATCTTCAACTTGTAGTAGTACTGCTACATTTTCACCTTCACTTTCCAATTCATCTTCTGGCAAAAAACTGCAAATATGCTAGTTTCTTCACTGTGAAGCCGAGCCATTTTCCAGAATAATAAACAGAAAAAAATTATAATCTTTCAACGAAAGTACTTAGTGTATTGAAATAATGAAACTATGATAATTAGAGTGTGTGTAACAAGACCAGTCAATAAAAAAATATTTAGTTACTAACAATATATGTTGAATGGGTCAAATGACCCTAGCCGTCTTTGTTGGTAAAAGCTGTTTTTACTAATGTTTGGAGGATCATATTGCTATGTAAACACTTTTGTTTTGAAATTAATTGTATTTTATTAAAAGTCACGAGACACGAAGTCATATAAATTAATAGTGATAGAATAATCAACTGTGAAAGTTTAAATTGGGGTCAAATGACCCCTTCCGTCTTTCTAGTGTTAAGGAGGTTGTCCAATGAAGACTGTTGCATGACGGTACAACAGGCGGATGCGGATTTTAACAATGACCTACTTCGAGGCATAAGGACCGGAGCTGCTCCCATAATTATGTAACCCAAAACAGTTTCTACGGCTCGCGGCATCCCATTAATATTACCCTGTACCGCGCCCGGTAATAATAAGTGTGGGAAAACATCAGCTCCAATTAGGACTTCTACTTCCGAAGGAGTTGCGAAAGTACTATCCGCAAGCGGCAATCCCCTTATGTGCACGAGTGTGGATTGATCAACCGGAATAGAAGGCAGCTGGTCCGTTATCCGATCGACAATAAGCGCCGATACGTCATAATGAACGTTATCCGAATAACGAGAAAATATTTTAAAGTCCGTTGCGCCTCTAATAGATTTCTCTGTACCACCGAAACCGCGAACAATCGTTTGTATATCTTTATTACAATTCAAACCTAAGCGCGCGCAACATTCGTTAGTTATAAAGTTACGCTGCGATCCCGAATCAAGCAAACACTTTACAATGTGCGAGCGCCCCTTACTATCATAAATAATAACTTGAGCGGTTGATAGTAATACAGTAGTTTGTAGCATACATTGCGCGTTCAGACCGCTACTATTGGCGGCATTCTCAACCGGCGCAGCGATGAATGTGTGCATCGACGAGACATTCATATCATGCGCATCAGTAGGCGATCTAGCTCGAGGCGTCTGTCTCGCGTTAAAATGTGTGGGCTGAGGGCGAGTCGGCTCGTCCATTTGCGATGCGGTTTGAACCTTGAAATTATGATTTTCAAAATGTAACGCGGAATGATGTTTTTGATGACAACTACGACATCTCACACTTGAACCACACTCTCGAGATTTATGTTTTAAACTAAGACAATTTATGCACGCGTTACGTTCTTTAACTACTTTAAAACGTAATGAAGGTGTTAAATCATTAAACTGCGAACATTTGTAAAGGTGATCGTGAACAATGTTTTCACAGAGACATGTCTTACGTGCAGGTAACACTGCTACATAAGTGTGCGGATTTTGTATACGATTTCGCGGTTTATATGTATTATTACTATTATTGTAAGTAGGCGGGCTCTGTGCGTTATGGAATATTTTATGCTGACTCCTAATAAAGTCAGTTAGCTGAATGAAAGTAGGTATCTTATACTCGCGATACTGTGATTCAAAAGCGCGGACGGTATCCAAATCAAACTTCTTTAATGCCATATGTAACATAATAAAATCTGACAAATCTACGAGTTGCAAATTTTTCAATGCGTTCGCGGCAGTTACAAACTGATCCATAAATAATTGGAACTTAGACTCCGAGGCGGGACCGTTTAATTTAACATTCATCATCTGTTCCAAGTAGGTATTTGCAATCGTACGAATATCCTGATATCTATCAATGAGACATTTTAATATAGTATCATAATTATCTGCGCATGGTGTAATACCCGAAAATACAGATTGCGCCTTACTGGAAAGCTTGCCCATCAGATAATATAATTTTTCAGAATTGTTTAAATGCGGATTATCATGTACCAAGGACTTAAAACCTGCATAGAACAAAGGCCAGGTACGTATGTCCCCATCAAATGACATAATTTCTATAGGCGGAAGAGCAGGCATCCTATATCTCATATCTACGCGGTCAGTTGAACCCTTCTGGTCGTGGTCAGCGCTGTCCACCCTCGACGGTACGGACTCGATACGCTTCAATACGCGTTTAATTCGACAGTAAAGGTCTTCGAAGGCATTCAAACATTGATAACTAGGTGCGGTTTCCGGGTCTACCAGGAGTAATGTTTTATTTAAACGATCAACAATACTCTTAAATTCAGAGCGCGTATCTTCTAACGTTTCTACGGAACACAAAAAATTCTCTTTATTTTCATCGTTAATATGAACCTCTTTTGACAAATCATACACTCGTTGTATATTTTCAAAAAGTGCATCAAGTTTCGATTGTAATAGCACAAGCTCATTATTATGTTTTGCGTCGGTTGCTTTTGTCTTAGACATTTCGTGCGAAAAGCGAAATAATAATAATACAAGTAGGTAGCTAAGAAACAACGTTCGGTGCGGAGCGCGCGAAATTCAAATTATTAAACTAATGTAGGTATATGAATACGGATGCGTGCGTACAAATAATTCTAATGCGTTTATCTAACTAAATCTAACGGGAATGCGGGTTAATTATACGAATGCAACTAAATTATATGAAATATTAATTTATACTAATAGGTATGAATAAACTCGACATCTCTTCGCGGTAACGTATAATAATGCGTTTCGCGGGAAACCTATGATTCGAAAAAAACAAAAAATATCCGGCTCGAAGGACCAACAAATGGAGGCGCGGTGAAACCCCTGAAGGGGTGGACGAAATCTAAATTTCGTTGCGGCGGGATTGCGACAGAATCACGCCATGAATCCCTGAATTAGCGGTTTAGTGGACTGTATATCTGGTTGCGGCTGTGTGCGAACAGTATGACCGTCTGAAGGACAGGATTAGAAGTAGAAGGAAATGCACATACCTTATACCGGTGCTCTGGTGCGCTCTCCTGCAGGAATCTCTAAAACGTCCAGCTGGCAGACACTGTTCACATGTATTTTAAATGTTCAGCGATAAGGTGCGGATGAATCACTTCACTTCCGAGAACGAGTTAAGGGCGCGGATTAGGGATAAACCCATATATGCTTGGAAATACAGCTCAAGCGCGAGCGCGTTCCTTTTTCTTTTCGACCTCTCCCGCGGCGGTCATCGGTAATAGTGCATTATTTTGATAAGAGGGTAAAGAGGAAAAATGTGAGGGCCATAATTATTCGGAAGGTGGGTATACGTGAAAGAAAGAAAGGTACTTGACAGCCAACTATTCGATCACGGCGCAACCAATGCCCCTATCCCTTTATTCCTTATATCGGAAGCACACTTGGTGGAACCTCTATGGCGTTGTTTTGTATTATTATTAGTTATGTGTTTAAAGCCACCTGGATCATTAGTTAATAATACCTGAATTATAAAAATAATTTTACCATACAGTTGCTATGAAAGGCTTCTAGTTAAATGAAATAGATTTTAGGACCGCTTGCACCGAAATTACATTATTACTAGCGTTGTATTATACCTAATATACCTATTATACCTATTATGTTCAGTTTCAGTTTATTTTTGTAGGTACCTACGATGAAGGGGTGTGGGGCACAGAGTTTCACCACAGACGTAATATTACTTTTATTAGTTAAACTTAATGAAAATTAAGTACCTATCAATGAAAAATAAAAATATAAAAAAATCGGGCGCTCGCCGTCGTCACATCGATAATAACTAGGTGATAGGTATTACTCAATATAACTAAGTAAATAATAACTGTTTTCTTTTTCAACGAAGACGAAGGCACCAGATAACTAGTTCTTATAACTATAAAAATTACTTATATTTTTTTAAGCTAGTCACATAGTTTTTTTTTTGTTGAGTGAGCGAGATCTTCATTATTTATTATTATTGTGATGCACACTGGATGCACACAACAAAGCATAAATTTACTTTGTTTGTAGGATAATAATTGTCACTGAGGGTGACTACTTACGTCTCTTTTCTACAATTTGTTTGTGCATTCAAGTTACGGATCTACCTGTTGTAGTTAGTAAAGGTAGCCGACAGTTGCGAAAGATAACACAACCCTAACACCTCGCGCCGTCATTAAAAATTAAGTCACATTATACCTACCTAGGTATACCTTCGTCCACGGATCTTAATAAATTGTGTATTATTCTGATTTCTAATCTAATAAATATAGATAATATAGATGATTATATAGGTATAAGACAACAACTAACTAATCTCAGACGGAAACACATTTCTTACCAAATAAGTTATTAATAAACACGCTTCTTAATTGTCTCTATTATATTAAGGGGAAGACACTTTGTTATTAAATCGGTTTTTTTGTTTAAAAGCTTCATGATCGGAATTGTTCTTAGCTATGATTTGTTCAGAGGCGTTTGAAGACCACAGATTAAATAATAGTTACTATCGATCAGACCATTACCTAAAAAAACAATGATTAGCGAAGGGATTCCACTAACTTACACATACCTATTCCATTGATGTGAAATTTTATAGTTATACTGCTACTTAGGTGGTATTTCTATGACATGGTAACCTTGACCTGATACCTGATAAAGCATCAAGTGGTCTGCGGAATAACCGACCCCTCAGCAACTCACAGCAGATAGGTAGGTAAGTACAGCGTGTTTGGGCTCGAAAGAAAGACGGCGATTAGTTTATTATGTCCTCACGGGTCTACTTTGAGGTTTCGATTAAATTCGTAGTAGGGGTTTTATGGTTACAGGTTAAGGTTTTCGGAATCAACTTAAAAGTGCCTTGTGCTAAAGTGGCTTAGGTGTCTGACCTTAATGGCATTGATTTACTTAGGCTGGGTTGCACCATCTAATTTTAACTATAACCAACGCCGCAACTTGAGTTAAAATAACGGTTAGGCCGAAAATGAGTTGCACCAGTTAACAAATAATCATAGCTGGTTAACTGGTGCAACTCATTTTCGGCCTAAAACTCATTTTCGGCCGAAAATGAGTGCGAATTAACTGAAGTTGCGACGTTGGTTATAGTTAAAGTAAGATGGTGCAACCCAGCCTTATTGTCTATAGGTAAGTAGATATAATTATATACCTAAAGTAGGTACCTACCTACAATTTTATTATTAGACCAAATATGACTTAAAGTAACTAAATAACAGCAGACCAAATCTTTACTAATTATATAAATGTGAATGTGAGTTTGTTTGTTTGTAAGTTGGTTACTTACAAACAAACAAACTCACGCAAAAACTACTGAACCGATCACCATGAAACTTTGTAGGTATACCTACACGTTGTCTGGGACACCAGAAAGGACATAGGGTACCTTTCATCTAGGACGCGGACGAAGTGGCGGACACCAGCTATAATAGTATACACCAGCTATTATAGTATACTAGCTGGTGCCCGCGACTTCGTCCGCGTTCTGGATGAAAGGTACCCTATGTCCTTTTTGGAGTCCCAGACAACGTGTATGCAAAATTTACAACACCATCTAGGGAATTCTGTTTGAAGCAATTTAGTACTCTAATTCATCTAAAAGTTAACAGATGGCACTACATGTTAGTTATAGTTTATAAAATTACGTGTTAATAAAATTAAAGCTGCTGCCCGCGACTTCGCCCGCGTAACTTAGTAAATTATGTACTTAAACCTTCCTCGAGAACCACTCTACCCATTAGTGAAAACCGCATTAAAATCCGTTGCGTAGTTTTAAAGATCTAAGCATACAAAGGGACATAGGGACAGAAAAAGCGACTTTGTTTTATACTATGTAGTGATGTAGTGATGATAGTGATACCTAATAAAAATGCTTGCGTATTCCGGTGTTATATGGTTCAAACTACAAAATTACTGCTTCACGTCAAAAGCAACCCCTATAACTAAGTAAGTAGGTATATCCCTTAGCTAGCCTATCGTGGTCGGCAGCACACTTCTAAACACTTGGACGTTTATTAATTAAAAAATAATGATTCTATACTGTGTTTATTCTATTCTATACTTTTAAAAGGGGTACAAAATATTTTGCATTGGAAGACTATTTATGATTCGTCTATAATTCCAATGATTTGAGTCATACAAAATAATGATTACCTTTTCTGCTTAGTGCTTACCTACTAAGTGAAGGCATTTCAGAACTATCTGTTCGAGATAACATCGGAACATTCATTGTTTTGAAACTTTGTTAGAAAATATTCTTTTAGCCAAATTCGTTCATTGGAATCTGGTGTAGGGTTGGGGTGTAGACTCAATAGGTATTCTTATACAATAGGGGCATAATATTGATGGTGGAGATGTACCTATTACTTCCAATTGAGTTGATTTTGAGTAAAATCACAACGTTAGCCATTTGCACAATGATGGGACAGCAGGTGCAAAAACCCTGGAGCTTACTAAGTAACATCTGGTGTTCTTTAAGTAAGCTAAGAAATATTACCTCGGCGGAAAGGTGTCGTGGTGCAGGTCGTTCCCTGTGTAAGCTGTAAGTTTGGTTTCCCTCGCATAGAAAGCAAAGCCGTCGGGTAAGTGCTGCTAGCGAGTGAATGCCGACAAAACCGGCCTCGCACGAGGTGAACCGGCTTGCAACTTTGATATTTGTACACAAAACCTTAGCCACATGCCGTCGCGACGGCCACCACTCACACTGAACTATATGCACACAACTTTTCACTGACAATTCACTTGTACACTGTTGCTTGGTTATTGACAATCGTAAAAATACTCGACATTAAAGATAAGCGACGCAATACATCCCAGCGCCAAAGCTGCCGACGGCTGACTGAATCACAAACGGCCGCCGCGCGGGGCGGGGGTACTAGAGGCTCCCCCGGCCTAGGCGCGCCGCGGAACGCGGACCGATAAAGCTTCAGCACATATCGGGCGGCAAGACGCTAGCGATTACAAAGTACTCTTAATAACAATAGCTTTTGAACTTTTTAGGCGTTTGGCATTTTTGAGATGGGAAAAAACCATTGAACCGTAGTGAGTTCAATGGTTTTTTTTTATTAAAGAACTAATACTTAATATTGTTATCGAGTCGAAAAATTTATAATCCCAGTATGAGTAATAGCGTTACATTTGTGTTGGAATTTAGATTTCTTGATTTTTATTAGAACAGAAAACATACAGCAACACAAAAACAAAAACTTTCATAAAATTTCAACATTTTGAGTTTGACATGTTTGAGTTATTTTGAGCTACGAATAAATAATAAAAATATTACATCAAAGAAGAGAGAAATTAAGTAAGGGAGTGTGTGTGTGTGTGTTTGAATTATACATCGAAATAATTATACACCGAATTATGACAATCTCAGAACAGTTTGGTAATAAAAATAATTTATTCACGCATATTATAACAAACGGTCTTAGATTAATAAATTGGTCTCGCTGCGCTTAACTAGATACCGCCGTCGTAATTGTCAAATGCGACAACAAATACTACGCCGAATTCGGCGTACCCGAGCCAGTCACGCTGCAAGCTGTCTGTTATGTGTACGTGCCGAATGTTTAATTTTGGGTATAATAAAATGCCAGTTTGCGTAGTGAAACTTTGTAAAAAGTGATAAAAAGTGACGATGTCTTACACACACTACAATAAAAAGTTGCCGCATTCACGGAGCTATTGTTTTTTGATAGTGCGGTATCTAGTCGAGTTCGATGAGACCAATTATTAATCTAAGCAAACTGCATTAGAGCAGCTTTTGTTGTAAAGGTAAATCTCATCGTCCGAGGTGTGCACGAGGCTATGAGCGGGAGAGTCGGCGACGGACGACGGAGGTGCGCGGGCGACTCGGAGGGGGCCGGGGAGCTTCCACCCGCCCCCCGAACAAATGCCCTTTTATATAGCTTAGCTTGCTTTCTGCCTGCTCTCGTATCGTGAGCTTCGCGAGTAGGCCGACTCTTGTGCACTTTAGTTTAGTGAAAGGCAACATTGCATTGCATTTGCATACCTCCACTCGGTAGCCTTTACAATCTAAACTCTATCAATTAGGAACAAAAACTAGGACGAAAACACAGCCTGCTATTACTCGTACTTGTATACTTACGACTTACGACCTGACATGGCCTAATATTCACCCTTTCATAGCTCTTTACGAATTGCAGAAATGAGCAGAAAGTTCGAAGATTAGAAGGCGTCGTCTCCTCGGTGTGATGACGCGGTGGTCGTAAGTCGAGTAAGGAATTTAAATGTTGAAAGGTCAGCGTGACGCAACGCAATATGGAACAGTTACCTTTAGAAAGTAGCACGTGGGCAGAAAGTGGATGCAGCCGCGAGTCTGGCCCATGGCGAGCGGCGCGCGTGGGCTACCTTTGTGGCCAACTGTCCATGACTATTAACCTTTCCAAAAAAAGAATTAATTGCAATATGAGGAATCAGGTTTAATGCAGTTCATAAAATGAACGCTCGAATTACGTGTGCGTGCACTTTCATAACACATAATATTTCTTCTAGAGCGCAAAGTCGCGGAGCTCAAAATATTCGATCGACACTCAATGGAATGAAAGTATCGATTTTATCGATGGATAGCGACAATTTTAATCTGAAAGATTCATCGTTTATGTTGTATATGATTCCCTGGAGGAGCAGAGACAATTCCATTTGAAAAGTCGATCGCTCGCCGCGTGACTTTAATTAGACAGATGGCCCCTTCACTGCATAACTCGGGGGAACATTTTCAAATGTTGTTTTTAAAACTTCGATATTACAACCGCTTAGTATAGTACCTACTTAGATATTATTTATTTTACGCTGTGTTTATCTTGGATACTTACCTATTTAATTGGGACCGGCGCTCCCGACGATAAGGATAAGAATGCGACCGATTAGATGGAAGCATTTCAAGTGAAATGTAAACACGAATGTCTTTAAATCGAGTTATAATATAACGAGTAGTACTTATATGTGCATTAATTTAGGTGTGTTCGGATATGTTTGTTTGTTGAGCTTATCTGCTGACACAGAGCCGGTAGGTGCAGATGGCAAATAGCGCCGTGACACTTATTCAATCCTCACGACGACGTTTCGGTAATCGTCCGATAAGATAGTGATGTTTTATCGTCCTCCTTCTATTAGTACTGTATTCGGATGATCCTTTATATGAAGGGGGGAGGGAGGGGAAGGAAGGTGTGAGGTATGTTCGGGGAATGTAATTTGTGATTTGAAAATAACATCCAGAAGTTGAGCCGGCCGTCGACGCCGTTTAAAAATAGAATCCGGTGTCCGGAAATGCACCTCGCGCGTGCTGCGTCTCACGCTCATCTCTTTCCTAATCCTCTCTCTGCGACTCTGCTACCGATCCGATCTATACCATTATACCATACAACAAGTAGGCTAGCACTTCGAGCGAACAAGACAACATTTCTGAGAATAAACTAATGTATAAATTAAATTACATATTGAATATAGATTACTAAAAAAAATACCGATACTTATAGAAGTACTAAGACCTATTTATCTAATGTGTATTGAAGTGTCTACCTACTGCGGTTCTTTACATTCGTAAAGAGTTGAATTATTGTCTTTTTAGCCGAATAGTATTTGATAAAAGAGTAAAGTTTGTACCTACCTATATAATTTGGAGAAAAGATTTCAACCGCACGAAGCCGGGAGCTGGTCATATAGCAATATAAATAAACTACAAATAAACTGATTAATTAAATAATCTTCTTATAATGTAGATGCAAAAAGTAAAGAAAAAGGTACCGAACGATGTCACCTATATTAAAGCAGTTCCAAGAACACTTGTGCAGTGCTAACTGCTAACGCCGTATTATTTATTTTTATGTACAACATTTCTCTCATAACACGCGCCGTATTAGTCACCGTCTGTCCGTCTGTCTACATCGAACATTCCATTTTATTTGGTCCAAACCAGGGATGTGTTATGGATATGAAATTCCGGATCGGATACGGATAAGTATAGGAATAATATTAATCCGGTTTCAGATAAGGTTACGGATATTAAATTGATTCGGATTCTCCGATAGTTTCGAATAGTTTCGGTTACGGATATTTGACTCGTAAGGAATTATAAAAGTAAAATACAAATAGGAACATAAATGATTTTAATTTATTTGCCGACTCAGCCAGGCAAAAACAAAAATATACTTATACTTATTAATACTTATAGAAGTATTCAAAAATATTGGAAACTTTTACTCATATCAGATTCGGTTAGGGTTACGGATAGATTTTTTTATCGGATAGCTCCTTGACTTCCCTGGTCGAAATAGTCACCTATAAGATAACACTAGAACAATAGATCGGCCGACAGGCTAACGTATTAAAGGGCATTGGTAAATAGGAGCTGAAGATGGTGGTTATGCAGTCAGACTGTATAACCCCTTCTTACATCTTGTTAGCGTCTGCTATTTGTGTCGACTGAAGTTGATTGAAAAGTGCTCTGTGACGTTCCAAAAGAGGTGTTCAATCGTTCAGATTCATTCGGTAGTGTGATATTGAAAGGGTATCAGTCAGTTGGTCTTGGACTGTCTAGAACACAATCTGACTAAGTACATTTGATTTTTGCCTAGAGCTTAAATAAGCTTACAAGATAGCTTACGAGTGATAGGTTGTGGTAGCAGTACCTTCAGTCAGTGAGAACGAATACATTTTAATCCAGGTCCACAGGTCGTTGGGTTCGGCGGAAGCGACAGATTGTCTGGCGCGCCAATATCCTTTGGGGTCCCGTCCACATTTAACTTTTTTATTAATATTGCCATATTGCCAGATTGACAGTCGAACGGTGCAACGAAGAAGGCTTAAGATGAAAAATGCACCGCCGTTATTACATTCGCTCGCACATATTTCAATGGGTATTGTTGCGGCAACTTTTATGCGCCACTGGGGAGGAACACCGCACTACCTCCTGCCTTTTACCAACATCGCTCCATTCATTTAGCAAAGGTCTCTTTCACTGGGGATCTTCAATTTGATTCCGTTACAAAATCTATCTGTATTTTGACACTAAATTTTATTTTACGCTCATTTATATTTTTTTTTTTTTTTCAACGCGGACAGAGTCACGGGCACCAGCTGCTAGTAATCTATAAGGACTGGAGAAAGCTAATTTTTTTTATAATGCATTAGAAATACATTAAATTAATAAAAAATACACAAACCACCGCATGTTTGACACACGCACACACAGAAATTACGTTTGTAATAAATTAATAATAATATGTGGATAATTGGATATTATGTATTATTATTGTTTATGGTCAAACAAATTATGAGCGACCACAAGTACCTACACATTATTACAACAACAAAAAAATAGGCTAAAAAATATAGACAATTTTGTATTTATAATATTTCTTCTATATTACCTATAATAACTATTACAATACTAGGTATAAGTATTTATCAGAAGAAATCGTGCGCTACTACGATAGTAACTCTTATTTAATCTAAGCTACTATAGTGTAGCAAACTCCTAGTCACGTTTCGAACTGAAGTTATACAAAAAATTAACTGAGACGATCTTTTAGTTGATAATATAGGTAAATGCTTACATTTGAAGTACCGTAGTAAGCCATAAAAAGTTTTATTAAATAAGGCGAAGGAAGCGTGTAGCGGTGTATTGGAGTTAATGTGGATTCATTTGGCAGCCGCGGGCGGCTTTACTGCGACTTCGGTCGGCCATGGGGGATATATGGCACTCCCACTGCCAACTGCTACGGTTTTAGCGAAACATTCTGACAACCTTATGAATCGCTTTTTAAAGTACATGAGGTCATGCCACCGCACTTAGTACCTACTATTACAGCCTGGTATCAAACGACAGCATAACTGCTTTTATTACAGTGGTATTTTGTAAGGGATACTGACAGAAGGGTTGCCCTAAATATGACTGGCTACTACTAAAACACCCATACAAGAGCCAAAATTGAAAAGTTCATTTCTAAAGTCGGGATGAGAACCCTAGACCCTCAAGGCAGAGCTCTAAGTCAAACATCCTATTCAATCGACCAGTAAAACAAAGAGTTAATGAATTTTCTAAATTTTCTAAATTTTCTAGTGTAATTGTTTGCAAGATAATTTCTGCGTATGGTTTCAACATTCTTATTATTTAGTATGTAAAAATTACATAACGAACTTATTACTTTTCAAATTAATTGAATGAATGAACCAATTTTATTGTACTAATGGCTATTGTGATGCCGCCAAAAAAACGTAGGTAATTTGAACAAAGTCGAGGACGAATCTCATTTATCTTGGAGACAAACGCGAAAAATGAGGATGTCCTCGACAATAGATTCGGAAGAATAATAGCAATTCAATGAGGCAAGACGAATAGATTTAATTTAATGGCATTCACTTTTCTCATATGGAGGAGGATAAACATGTCTTTCCGCACCTGATCAATAGGTACAGTATTCCTATGTTTCATTTAATAGTATTAAATAACCCTTACTTATCACGAGTGAAGTGAACAAAGAAATGCCGACCGTCAGTCGAGGCAACTATTTATGTGGTTTTGTTCCCCTAAGCGGAGTAAAAATAAAATAGCTATTTCCACCACTTGTTGGGCTTCGGTCGGCTTCTAGTGAGGGTGGTCTCCCGGGGCAGGCCGTGATTTTGCAGTGGGGCAGCGAAGCCTTATGCGATCCTCGACTGGCCGGTTTGCATATTGTAAAATTACTTGTTTTTATTCCTTTAATATTAATATAGTTAATAGGTCGTCCCCTCCCCAGCGACAAGGCTCTCCCGGAGTGAGCCTAATTGCTTTGTTAACGTGTTCATGAATTTAAATGAATTCCCAAACATTCGTGCCGTCTCCATTTCGACCTTTACATATTTCAACACACATTAGAGGAAGGAAGCATACCAAGATAAAAAAAAACATTTGAGCTCACAAAAAGACGTACAGGAGAGAAATTGTCGAGAATGCTAAAAACAAAGTTTGAGCAAAGTGAGCGCTGCCTCCTCCGCCCACCGCGAACATCTGTCAGACGGAACCTTTAATATGTATGGACATTTAAACTATTTTCTAACTTTGGAGAATACAAACGCCAATTCAGATTTCTTTTCCGTTACTTCAAAATAAGTTTGCTTTTTGACATGATACGCGGTCGTCTTGATACCAGTTTTTACTTTGAACCCGGGCGAAGCCGGGAGCGTGTAGCTAGTAAAATATATAAATAAAAGTTGGTACTTATTGAATACGATTTTATGTAATAATAAAAAATAAAATAGGAAATAATTCGTCTAGTTTGCCACTTGGGCGCGCTTTCGAGCCCTTCGTGATAGATTTGATATTTTTGCGAGGGCCGCACCCTCGCTATGTGCGGTACAGGAATTCCAACTTCCCAAATATTTTAATGAATATTTGGTCACCGATGGTAACCACATCTACTTCAACTTCACCGAATCTCTGTTTTTACTTTGGGCTTCGACAATTCTTCTTCGATTTCACTAATTATATCAATGATTTTTTAAGTTTTATATTATAATATCATTGAATTATATCTGTCTTAAACGCCAGTGCTAATCATAGATATATCCTAAATCCTAAAATTATGGTTTATGCTCTACATGTATATTGTCGACATAGGCAATACGTTGAATTCAACGTAGGTAATTACGTTGAAATAAAACAAAGCTTAATTCAGACTCAATTTGTAAACATCAAAATGAAGTCAGAAAAATGTAGGTCAAATAACTCAAAGCATTCAGCTGTTGTTTTGACTTAACAAATGCTTGGTTTTCTCAGAAGCCTCTAAAGTTTATCCATACGTAATTTAATTTCTTCTCGTTGAAGGCTTTCAAGCAGATTTTTTGTCTTGAGATATTTGGGTTTATATCACAGGATCTCGCAAGCCAGCTGACGGTACGTTCGACAGTAGGGAGCTATAAAAAATTCAAGCAATTTCGAAGGGAGTATTATTGGCGATTTCTCGACCCGGACAACATATGAGAGGTAATCCCATTATGGGGATAGGGCAGTAGGCATAAGTGTCTTCTGTGAGGGGACAGTCAGTGTTCTGCCAAGGGGCTTTATTATTACGAAACGCTGTGTACCGTGATGCTAATAAATTTATATAATCAATACATTTGATGCGGGTGTGTATATAGGTATAATATCTACAAAAATGTAGTTAGGTAGAGTGTGTTTTAGGTGTAGCGCACTTGAAAAATATTTTTGTTCAGCAACTGAATATTCTGTTATACAATAGAATATTAAATGCGTACGTGGGATAAAATCCGTGTGGCAGGTAGTGGCAGGTTGCAGGTGGCCTGGGAGGGGGGCAGCAGAGGAGGCGGGAGGGGGGTCATCAATCTGTCACTGGGAGGCAAATGTGTAGAATTTTATAAATGCACAGGCCTTTGCTGCGGACCAATCATTCGTGGAGCCGATACATATATATATCTCTTTCAGTCGATGGAGCTGGTATTGGCGTGTGTCTATGTAACACTGGACTGGACTTAGTTATTAAATTCCGGAATCAAGTGAACATCGAAAAAGTACGCAAGTCGGCAAGTGGAAATCAATTGGATTTAACCTTGGCGTTGGCAGTCGGCACACGTGAAAAATTTCATTTAATCCACACGGCGCTCGCCTATAGAAGGGACCTTTGAATTATTTACAAGGTCTCGGTCCCCCAACTCTTGCGGAACATGTTGCACCAAGCGAACTATTCATTCGGTAAGGGTAACAAGATACCATGTCAATGTAATTCACGACTTCATTGTAATTTAGTTCTGCGATTAGTACTAAATTCAATCTACACATACTATTATTTATTATTGTTTCAATGTTAATTATCTAAATTTCCTTAGAATAAGAGTGTAATCATTTGGAATGCTGTTTCCTTAATATGGGCTAATGTGCGAACTCTCGCACTATAGAGGTAAGACCTAGATAATTTGGTTCACAAGAATCATGTCGCTCTATTAAGAATTTTTATTGAAAGAACTACATACTTTGAAAGCACTTTGAGTGCTATATTCCTAAAAGTATTCCTAAACATCCTAATAACATCCATTTTATTGGATACACGTACAAATATGAACTTTATGTTAGGGTTAACTTTATGCTTCACATAAAGTAATTCAATCTAATCATACACACACACGCTGTGCTGTGGTGTGTATGCATCGATGTGTGTATGTAATTTTCGAAATAAAATGGACATGTTTTTAAAGGTTCATTTTTTTAATCCAACTGTAGTTTAAGTCCTTGAATTTTAAATTATTGATTGTTAATTTTACATTATAAATTTCGAGTCACATAATTAAATAAAGTAAGTGTAGAAAAAAGATAAAATATACCAGGGTTTTCTTAAGGACATAAAATAGTAGTATTTAATTGAGATTCTATTGGCTTGATCAGGCTGAAGGCGGCTGAGATGGCTTCGAAAAGTGATGCGTCTGCTTTGTGATAAATTCCTCGTATTCTGATTTTTGGGAATATGTCTTGACGTCTCGTTCACGGTCCAGAGAAATGTCATATTTGAATGCTTTAAGAACCCGTGAGAGATTTTCAGTGTGGCGTTCCTTCTTTAAGTTTATAAATGTCTCGGATATCCTTTAAAAGGCACCGGAAAACTTGGCAAAGAATCGAGCCTTTGATTTTATGGACGGTGCGATTTGTAAGGATTTAGCTAACTTGAAACGCTTCTGACGAGAACGTAATCCTGCGAACGAGACAGTAGGTACTGTTTTTAGTTGTGGCTTAAACCCATTTATTCACTTATATTTTATACCGACATTTTGTTTGGCGAATCCCGTATAGCCCACGGGTAAACTTTATCAAGAAACAATGGGACCTATACGTATAAGATATGGACGGGTCATGTGATTGACGCGAAAACTTTCCGATCGGACGGTCGTCCCGAAGATGTGAACGTATGCTGCTATTCAAATGGAGGGTATCCGAGACACGACTAGTTCGAATCACTTTGCCAGTTTGGGTCAGTTGAGGCGGAGATAAAACCTTAGACAACTGGTATGGAGATAGCTTCCTTAGGCCTGGCATATAAATTCCTAACGGAATAAAGTGAACGGAAGTTGTATAACCCCGAATAGATATGAAATATGTGTCCTCAATGGACGCCGAGGCAGTATTAAGGAGTATAATACCGTATTGAGTAGGTCGCGCTTGGAGTTGGCACGTCTTCAACTCGCTTCACCATACGCTCTCTTATTTACTGTTTGCGCAGCTTAATCACACTCCGTGGCTTCATTGCTGTATTTTGTCAGCCCACATGAACCAGGCATTAGGAGGAAATCTGATTTCTTAAGTGTGAAACATATTTATTTCAACACAACATTCCCATTACGGGTCCTACTTTAGTCTTTACAACTCATGTTGAATCAGTGAACATCGCTAACGCGCTTACTATGAATGCGGCTCCGTAATTACGGCACCTCATTCGTCGGTAGCGGAGTTCAGCGCCCTTCCTTTGTCGAGGTCGGCTCTTCAATAATAGCCCAAGTTTGAATACACACCCCAATTTTCAATGCCCTTAAAGAAATATGAACGAGCCGTCATTAGCTCGTGTCAAAACATCTTCTGTGTGTAGGTTACTTTGGGCTCAGAGAAGTCGCTACACGTTTCCCTGAAACATCAGAAACTAAATAAACATGACTCAAATAGCCACTGACACGTTACATTCTACAAACGCTCGGATAATGTGTAAACACACAAAAGATTTATTTATTTTCAGCGTAATCCGGCTCCAGTTGTACCGAGTACACACGTGCTCGTGATCCGGTTCACAAATCAACCGTAACTCTTACAATGTTTTCTTGAGCACAAACTATGGCACTCCTTGTGACTCCTTGCCGTTCAATAACCAATACGAGTAATGCAATTACATTTAGGAAATTAGATGTTTATGTTTTTATGTTGGGTATTCACACAAGTATAGTAAGATTCTCTTTCCATAGCTGAAAGGATGGAATGTGTTTGTGTTTCGTTTCAAAACATATATATGACGTACGTGTTTGCCGAAAACGTTTGTCGGTGATCGCAAACAAATATTCCGCTCACTGCATACAGAATGGCCAATGCTCAAATGCTCACATCACCCGCTCGACCTGATTCTGATTATTTAGAACGCTCGGCGTAGAACCAGCTTCTTTTTTGGTCGAGTTTCCTTTGTTATTCCAAGAATGGAATAAAATATGTAGTGGTCAAAAAACATGTCAGTCAAAGGACTGCAGGTTAGAAGTGAAAACTCGTTAGTTTTACAAACTTGTACACATTATTTAGGTTCTTAAAAATATGTTAAGTTTTTAGATTTTGGGTTGTTAAATATTTAGGAAGTATTTCTTTATTAGAAATTAATTTTATCAATTAACCATAACGCCATCTCACGTCGAACAATTGCATTTCAACAATATAAATATTTTCAGACAATTTTATTAGTCTTTTGCAGCGCCATTTAACGCAGAAAATGGTATTTCTTGGCTGATTGAATGAAAAATATTCACAAGTGTATTCTGAAATAAATAATTAATAGCTTAGAGTGTAACAAAATTATTTCAGTTATTAACATTTGAAAGGCGACAACAAAGTTTCACCGTATTTTATAAGTTTAATGGCTTTATTTGTAAAATAAAATGTAAAGGACCCCTACTCATATAATGTAATATGAATGAGTACTCGGGTTTTATTTCTTCAAATGAAACCACGAGCCTAGGTAGGAGACAATATTTATTTTATAAATTACAAACTTATTATTACGGGCGAAGCACTTCATTGGCGTGTCCGCGACATTATTAGCGACATCTAGGTCACCATCTAAAATTCTTAAATTAATAATAATTACATTTAACATAAAATAACATTGGATTAATGATACTTCAAATGGAAATTATAAATAAATTTCCATGAACAAGAATTGCAAATGCGGCAATCAAACTAACAGCTTTTATGAATGAATCACGTCGATCGATGGATCGGCCGACTGGAACTTTATTAGCGACACGTAAATTCAATTTGAATTCATAAAAAAAAAACTGTTGACTATTTTGCTAGAACCGAATTGAATTCTGGCTTATTTATGTAGTTTTAATTTAGCAAATTTAACTGCGTTTCGCAGTCACAAATTGAGCAGGCCTTCTCTTTCATAGAATATCATAATAAAAATATAACACCTTTGCTAAAAAAAATTAAATTTGCATAGGGCGTCTAACCCGTAAGCTTATTCTGGTAGCTGGTATTGCTTATATTTATAATCTAACTAATCCTTCTAGTGGACTGCCAGTTTCTTCTTTGATTAACGAGGCGAGTGTTGATTCAGTGAGATTCGAATAATGATGTTCTATTTCCGCGAGTGGAGCCAATGATCAATATTGCGGGTGATTTGTGGCCATGAAAGGTGGTTGCCGTATTGTGTTTCTTCGCTGACCCGATTCGAGTGCACATTTGACCGACTTTATTTACAAAACATGATGTCACCGTCACACTTTGCTCTGCCGATACAAACAGTATTATTAACCGTATTTAGTATCTATCTTACAAGTGAATACCGAAGGGATGAAGCTTGAAGGGCAAGGTGAGAAAGGGCTTTGGAATAATATCATACCCAACAACCGAACAGTGGGTTTTGTAGTCGTCTCGCACAATTTTAATACTAATAGACAATAAGTTTTGAATAGCAGAAGTTCTTTTCCTTTTAATCGAATGAGTATAAAATATAAATTTGAATATTACACAGTACAAATTATATATTTCTTTACAAATACATATCTTTACATAGTATAAAACAAAGACGCTTTTTCTGTCCCTATGTCCCTTTGTATGCTTAGATCTTTAAAACTACGCAACGGATTTTAATGCGGTTTTCACTAATGGGTAGAGTGGTTCTCGAGGAAGGTTTATAAGTACATAATTTACTAAGTTACGCGGGCGAAGTCGCGGGCAGCAGCTAGTCTTAGATAAATTATTTTAGAAATTATCTAACATATTTATAAAACGTTCTTTGGAAACTCATGTAGGTATTTAATGTCTACAACTTTCACCAAAAGATGTTCATCTTGTGTGCCAGTTGCCAATAGGGAGTGTGTAATATTATTACTATTACCTGAGGAGGTACTACCGCCATGTCAGACAGTCCACTGTGATAGTACTAGATTGTTTAGTAGAGGCCCTTATTAACTTTGGCCCGTATTTCGCATACGACAAAAACATCCAATTCAATATTAATATGGCTTCTTTGGTAGAGTAAAGTAAGGGATGTGAAAAAGTCAACCGTTTGAAATATTAGGTGGCTGTCAATGTTCAATGGTTGAGTTGAAAAATAGGAGGGAAACACCCTCCTCCGTTTATAGAATAATAATATTCGTTCGAGACGAGGCAGTATAAAAGGTTGTTTGTTGAAAGAGAGGAAGGATTTGTTGTGTTTGTCTTTTGTGATGACTTGAACTTTTTCGAGGAATATTGTTTCGTGATTGTTTGTTTTAAACGTTGCCTTGTACTCCTTCCTTGCAAAATAGAAACGGTGAGTACCGTTTCCAAAATAATGAGCCCCGATAGATGACTTGTTGGAGCAGCAAATTCCTTTTAGTGATTCTACTTACATTAATATTATGTTTATAATAAGTAAAATGCCCTTAAATGAAGGAACGTACAATCATACAATTCGATTGGGCGTTTCGCCTGTAACATTCGCATTTTCGAGATACTATATAAAAATCATCGTTGAGATTTAAATTCTTGGGAGAGATTTTTTTGCTTAACATTGTGTGTGCAAAATGACAAAATATATTCAAAGAGCAGTAATAATAATGTAATGGGATGGGCCAGATACACGACGACACTGACACTCGACACCAATGTCGATCGACACTAGTGTCGATTGCGTCCACATAGTAAGCCATTTTTTGTGTCGACATTTGTGTATACATCTATAAGTGTTCCGGTTCAAGTGTATTGGCTGTCTACGCGGAAGTCCTGTCTCCACGGCTGCAACATGGATACTGAGCGACACCGACACTACATCTGCAACTATGTGTCGCGGCAGTGGACACACATAGACAGTCGATGTATACACTGAGTGTCTAGTGTCAAGTGTCGTTGTGTATCTGGATCATAATGGTTCCAATGTCGCAATGGCGTGAGGTATACGTCTCTGACAATTAATTTATGGTAATTATTTCTGACAATTTACTCTATATTTGTACGCCTCTTTGTAAAACATGTACAAAGTCTAATATGTTGTGCTTTTATTATAGAGAACGGAGTGAGTGTTAAAGCAAACAAAGGACTTTTAACACACGTACCTACACAAACATTTTGTATAATCGAATTTTCATACATTAAGTGAGATGGAGATAAAATGACATGTTTATGTTTTTAGTTAAAATTGTATCTCTTTCAATTAATGAATATGCATTGGCGTCAAATTTACTCACAATAGTTAATTTTAAAATTTTAATACTAATGATGATATTTTATATTGTAGATGAAGTCGCAGTCCGTCTCTGCTGTTTCTCCGCTATTTTTTTCTAAACGAACCAACAGATTTCTATACGGTTCAAAGTGTGAATGTGCTTTGAAGATAAAATAACTTGTAAAGTCAATAGACTTCAAGATGCGTCATTTTGTAACTTCATATAGAGTTCTCCCACACTTATTCCCACATCTAAGCATTCACGATCTCCAAAGATGGTTAGATATAAATCTATCGTAATAACATTATCGGATTGAAATTTAATATAGTTTAAAATTAATAATAATAAATTCTATTCGTACACGTGAACATGAATAATATACATATAGAAAATCAACGTTGTTTCCATTGGAGCATAATATTATGTCGATAAACATAACAGTTGGTTTGCATGTGTAATGGACTGGACAGGCTAACTGGTGTCCACAGAGTAAACAATGTTTTATCGCATACTATTTTAGGCAATAAATAGAATACGGTTTGAAACATTTGGTTTGCGACCAGACCATGAGTTTTCATCAAACACTCGTACACGTTTCACTGTTTGTTTCCAGCATCGAAATTGTTGCCAATATTCGCTCAACGAGGCTAAATGTTCAACTAAATAATATCGCCCCGCGCCTGACAACTGACACACTGGGGGGAGAACTCCTGCTCTGCTATGTTAACTGCTTGCCATTCATCCTGCGAACATTGAAATTGGCTATGCAACAACTTTTCTAAAGATAATGAGAAATTCGCACGCGAAAAACCTATTAAGACCTGGTACATTATGAAACGCTTTATTTGTGGTTGAGCAATGGAGATTTTATCCCATCTAAGTATGTCTACAGCTCACTTGAATTTTCATAGGTGTTCTTGCGTGGTATAGGAGGAGGTAGCAGCAACTCGAACAGACGCGGAATACTATTATTGTCACTCCCTACTTCGAGTACATTAATTAAACCATTTCATGTTGAGCCTCAATACTTTTATTGACCGACCGATACATCAGAACTATAATTCCAACAATAAGGTGCGCGGACATACGACGACGACCTCTTTCGCGAACGTATTCGTTTAACTGACTGATACCCTTTCAATATCATACCACCAAATGAATCTGAATGAATAAACCCCTCTTTTTGAAACGTCACAGAGCACTTTCAATCAACTTCAGTCGACATAAATGGCAGACTCTAACACCATGTAAAAAAACAGCTGCATCTCGTTATCTTAACTGATAACTTACCGAAGATGTATCCACTGGAGTTACTTTATTGGAGTAACTTTTTTCGTCAGATTTCGCTGCCGATGCTGAGTAGTAGTTTCTTTGAAGAATAAAATAACTTATTGAAGCTCCATCAAGTGTGAGGTATTTGTAGAAAAAAACCTTCATGTCTCTAGCTGTCACTAACAAACTGTTGCTCGCCTATTCCTGTCTACCGTTTCGTCTATATAATACATTTTCGTTGGAATGCGTAGCCGATATTAAGGTATCCAATATCCGCTCCCATTATTGGTAAACGTCCAGCCTTTTCCGGCTTTTATAATGCAATATTGAGAGCCATAAAAAATTAATCTCGCCTCCCACGCCATAATGGATGTAGGTACGTTTTTTATACAATGTCTAGATATGTTGTTTTTGAGTTGCTCTGTGATAGTGTTTCGCTCGTTAAAAAGTCAATAGTTCGCCAGGTATAATGGCACTTGCGAATATGTGACCGAGACGTTTCCACTCAATTAGGTCGCTTCGTATCAGTTGAGCTCAATTCATTAGTGATAATTAATTGAGTGTTCGGATCAAGTGTTAGCACGACTTGGTAATTGGTATATGTTCTTAATGCAACGTGAATTACTATACTGCACGTATGCAATTTTTTTTCTCGTTTATCGCTATTTTCACTAGTGGAAACTCTATCAAAATCTGTTGAGCCATTGAGAAGAAGTTAGCGGAAAAACAGAAGGAAATGGAAAGATTATAGTACATTTAGTAATATCTATAGTACATGAAGATATAGCGGAAGATGTAGCTTTCTATGCGTGAAAGAATTTTTAAATCGGTTCAGTATAGTTTATGGGTTTATTCCTTACAAACATACAAATCTTCTCTCTTTATATAATATTAGTTAGATTAATATAGATACATGGGCATAGAGCTGCCTACCGTATGGAATGATTTGAGTTACTCAGCCATGTTAGGTGTCATATGTTGGAACATCGTTTGTAGATTTAAAGGGAATTTTGTAATTTTGTTGTCCAATATAATCTGAGGCCTCATAGAGGTGGGAAGATAGATAGTGAGGGTACTTAGAAAATGAAAGCCTTGTTTTCAATGGAAAACATTTTCGCAACGCGAACGAAAAGGAAATGTTCTTTCGCCAGCTTCCCACAAAAGGTTTAATTTACCGCAACAGCATTAACTCACAAAGGATCGAGTAGGCGAAATAAAATTTATTTGCTCGGCTTTTATTTAATAAAGATTTCAAATCGACTTTCCTCAAGTATCTTCTTCATTGTTGGCGGCTAATTATAGAGATTAGCCACATTGATGGAAGCCAAGAACCGAGGCGTCCGGCCGTAATGAGAGCGGCGTAAAGGCGGTTTTATGTCCGCGGTGTCACTATTTGTCTTAGTAGGCTTAACCGGGTGCGAACCGCGAACAAAAGTGCGCCTTAATGAACAAGCCGAGGACGCCTCTTCGCCTCTTCGAGGTTATTTACGAGGGCTTCAATAGAGCTCCGCCATTCAGGTGTCTACAGCTAAGTGTTCTTTTAAAGGTGTTTCATTTGCTTTCATTTATCCGCGCCGCGACCAAAAATGTTTTTGCCAAATTTAGAGAAACATGGCTAACAGGGAAATTCTGAAAAATCGATAAGTGAAACACGTATAAATATGGTAACTAGACTGGGTGACGGGCCAATGAATGGTTTAAAAGTTTTTGAAACATTATAGAAAAACAATTCAAGGATATATACTTCTCTAAGGATATTTCTCAAAGATAAGATCCTGACAGAACGATTTCTATAGACCTAAAAAATGCCCTAACTCAAGATTTTCGTCAAAATCGTTAAAGCCGTTTGCGAGATCGTCGTGGCATACAAGAATTCCTCGTTTAGTATTATAAGATAGAATATTATATTGACCAAGAAACTCAATCGCCAATTTACTTTCACTGCATACAGTTGTTAAATACGTTTTCTGCCTGTTCAAGAATAATCTTTAGTCCAAAACATCCTAATATAAACTTAGTAATATTATCAATGTCGTTAAAATCTCGTTAATCTTTTGTAAAATTTCTTGTATGAATACGAAATTTGCGTTGTTTTAATCGCTAATACTCTAAACAAGTTTAGTATGCGCCCCGTTCGAAGACCAAATTAAAAATCGATTTAATATCACGCCATCGAACATTGTCAATATCCAACGAGGTTTGCAATTATGTACTTTAGAAAGCATTATTTTTTATTTAACTAAATAATCTGTGATGATCATTTGTAAGAAAAGTAGTCGAGAGAGATACTAATGTGCTTTCTTGTGAATATGAATACGGATATTACGTCAAGATACAAGCCTCTAACTACGATCAGTGATTTGCCTTGAAAATGAGAAGACCAACCGGGATTTCAATTTGAGATATTTCAGCGACAGTCCCGTATTAGGTGAAATATGATGGTACTGTGTAAACGTCATGATATTATGAAGTGATTTGTCGAGATTAGCATGAATTAGATTATCCACGTCAGCCTTTACACCTGTATCCTCACTGTGTGATATTAACTAATTGGAAGGACCTACACAACATTTCGAAAAAGAACACAATATAAGTTCCAAGAGTAAAACGCTTTGAATAATCATAATTTAATCAATATACCTACGTAGCTACAATATTAGCTGAAGCATTGAACCCGAAGCTCAGAATTCAGAAAGTTGGTTATGTACTTTTGTCTTATTATTAGACCACACCAGCTTTGCTCTGCTTTACAAAATATACAATAAGCAACTGGCGGTTTCAGCTCACGGAAGTTCCGACCACCGATCGTACTACAAGTCTCTAGTCAGAGCTGCTTAGGTAATGTTAACAATTCGTTTCTAAAGTCTAGCCGCCACACAATCTGGTGTCACATTTGAGGTCTCTTTGAGCTAAAGCATTAAAAAATAAATTTTCATGAAAGAAAGCGGTTTGACTTACTACTTACTATAAAACAGCGTGTTCTAAAACATCCTGAGGATTTCTATAAAACGTTGAGCAGACGTCTGAGAAATACTGTTTCCTCGTCTTCCGCTGTTCCGCCAGTAGTCGGATGGGCTATAGACGTCGAGTCGAGATTGTTACGTCACACAAACTCGAGCTATTGTATGACCATGAGTCTTAATATAAATTTTTCAACATATACAAGTTTCGCATTATATTTGATATTTTAATATTTATTTCAAAAATATTTTTTATTTTTAAAATTTTTAAATTAGTTTCGCCATAGCTAAAGTTTTGCCAAACCGTGCTGGTCTTACCCACCGCAAAAGAAGTTTCCACATCAAAAAGGTAAGCGTCCTTATTGTTGTTTACTTTTGTCTACACGTTATTCAATATATATAAAAAGATTTTATATTTTATCGTGTAAACACCAAAATTCTTAGCAATTCGTATAGAGACGCGGTTCTGTATTGATCGGGGATTGTATGATATTAAAACTCGTCTTCGGAGTACGCAGATTTATAAGCGAGGTCGAATCGCAGGAATTTTGACATCCTGCGGAAGTCGACCAAATTTGACATTAAAGAAACATTAATTAGAAACACTTTTAATAAAACCCAAACAGGATTAATATACGAGTAATGTAAACTAGAAGTTTTGACGGCAAAGTTTCAAGATTCAGAATCGGCAAACGTATTTGTTATAATTCTTGGAGTGACAGAACCACTTAAAAGGCCAACAAGATGGCTATTAGACGCAATTTGCGCCGTATTCATGACACGCTCTTGAAACTGGTTCATAATTATTATCGTATATGATGTATTTAATATCATAATGCCCCGGAACCTCGGCAGCGTGTAATTTCCTACAAATAATTTAATTGCTGGTATGTAACGGTGATGGTCAATATTCTTCGAATTTTTACATAGTAACATTGTTTGGATATAATTCTACATATATGACGGGACAATTACTATTCATGACAGTCGACCTTTCACACACACACGTGCAACACGTAATCCAACGCCGGAGGAATATTTATGATAGATTTATGGATTTCGGCGTGGATTACAAGTGTAATTTTTGTGTGTGCTGGACACACATAAAATTATTGGAGAGTTACATATTTTCAATATCGCTGTTTAAACGAACATTCTCTTTTTTATGCTAAAACTGAATATATTAAAAGATAACATCTGTCACAGTATTCATTCACGCTAATCTCCGAAACCGCCAAAAATTTTCAATGAAATCATGCGAATGTATATTACCTTCTGTTTATTCTCACTTAAAACAGGAGGCATAATTTAAAAAAATACGCGGATATAAAGTCGCGAGCAAAAGTTAGTGTGCAAGTTGTAAAGTCCGATTACAAACCATGGGCACGGGGGAGGGTACAAGGTAGGTCGCGCGTAGCACGGGGTGACGGGGTGGTAATCAAAGGAAATATTCGATAATTTTTATTCAGCCAACGTACAAAGTAATACTTTGGATGCAGGTGCTGCCGTCACAGGACCGTATTTAAACAACGCGTTATATTTGTGGAGATTTTGGTCCGGTGTTTCGAGTTGTAAGTTTACAGATGCGACTGTGTCCCGATTTAATTGGGATCAGTTACTGCATGCTCCCTTCCACATTCAAAACTTTGATCGAATAAGTTTAACGATACCTATTTCGATAACAATATATTCGAAACAATACAAACTCGCTAACGAGCAAGGCCATTTCCATTTAGTACATGTTAGAGGCTAAATCTGCCGCCATCAGTTGGGCGTTATGTAAATCACGCACGAGAGCGCTATCTATGTCTTTTTAGATAATATATATATGACATATGCGATGAAATTGATCAATTAGTGAGTTTCATGGTACACATTACTTTGTGAAGGTTGTTTAAGTTGGACCCGCTCATTGTACTGCGCACAATGGAGACCTTTTTCCACAGAGACATAAAGAGAGCAATTAACGTGACCAGTTCTTTCCTCTATTCATTTCGGGACACATTATCACACATACCTCACATCCTTACATTTCGTTATTCACCTCCTCTCATGATACGATCTTGGTTCACTGTTCTTTTTATTTTTTAAAACTTTTCATCCATGGCAGTTTTTTTTATTTTCTGATATTTACAAATACAAAGTAATATTAAAGAGGATTTCATTGTGTTGTCGAGTCTGTTAGGATAATAATTAAGGGTAGAATTTAATGTGAATAATTATATCTTGTTTTAATATGCAGATAATTTGATATCTGCCTGTGATATACTCACACTATTTAGGGCGAGAGAACAATGTATTATAAGTTTTGGTTCAATGTGCAAGGGTTAGGAGCACTTGGTACTTTACTGGAATCGTGGTGATTGATGGCTGACACTCGACGGCTTATCCCTTGATTAACGAATGCAATATCTCAAACTACGAATAGCGGCGTCCAAGCTTCTTCTCACAACATCTTGTCAATATGTAAAAGTGTATTATCTAATAAAAATATTCCCGAATGTAATTTAGAGAAATCAGGAAGCAAATTTACAGAATATGAGGTTAAAAAAAATGTATAAGTTAAGATAATATTTCGAGTTTTCGAGTGTAATTAACGGCCATAGAATGGCGAAGTTCAAAGTTATAGATACCGGAACCTCTCGTTAAGTTATAACATACACATACCTACTCAAGTTTTGCTTTGGTTTTCTCGTCAACAACTTGTCCTTGTTTGTCAACTAATAAATTCCCATTGTTCATGGAAATTAGAATTCATCTGAAATGTTGTAAGCAAGGAAAGATGACGTAATGTCTTTGTGGATGTGACAGGTTAATTAGATTCTGATTCCGCTGTACCCGCAGCCGCAGGCCTAAAGGAATTACTTAACAGCAAGATGTGCTCAAAGATTCCATATACTTAGTATAACACTTTTCGCCCCACACGATTAGATCTCGGACTGATTCTATTGGATTTTTCTCTTTGTTGACCCTAATTTTCACTTCTGAACATTCTACTATCTAAGTACAGCCATCTAAGTCGCAACTCACATTGTATTTAATATATAATTCTTGTATTTTATAAAAATACTATAGCGTTTGCACGTGATTTCGTCCGCGTAACTATTTATAGATAATTATAAAATTTTGCATATGTTACTCGCTGATATGTAGCTTCCCAACAGTGAAAGAATTTTTCAAATCGGTCCATTAGTTTCGGAGTCTATTCAATTCTTGAATAGACTCTTCTTCGTTTGTTGATTATTATTAACTGTTGATTTTAGTGCGAAATCTAACTCGGTGTCTTAATTGTCTACGCGATGAGTATTTTGATAAATTCGAGACGATTAACTTATATTTCAACATATTCTAGTTGTAACAGGAAAAGACACGAAGTCTCAAATTGGTCTTGGAAAATTTTAATGTCATTTGCAAAGTAAAGAAGTTATATGTGATAAGAACATAAGTCCAGGTGATAAAAAATAATGATGTGTGCGCTTAATAGGCTTAACTAAAGACGGTAACTTTATGCAGCTGCTGTGCTTTTCAGATGTAGAATTAGTTAAATCTTAAAATCAAATGTAAAAGTTACACCAGAGTTAAGCCGTGTCTGCACCAACTTTACAAAGCATGGAAAACTTTACCTACTGGTAACATTTCGAATTGTGATCACCGGCGAGAATTTATACTAATATTATATAGCTAAAGAGTTTGTTTGTTTGTTTGTTTGGTTGAACGCGTTCACCCTCAGGAACCACTGGTTAGAATTGAAAAATTCCATAGTCCATATTGGATAGTCCATTTATCGAGGAAGGCTGTAGGCTATATAAAATATTTTTAACGCAGACGACGTCGCGGGCAACAGCTAGTCTTTGATAATGAAGTTGATGCATCTCACATGATTCTGTTTATCCGATGCTCAACAGTGAGACACAGGTCAAACATTGGTTCCACTCACACCAATTGATGTATTATAAATACTCCTCTTAATCTTAAGGACTACGTGTTTTAAATTTAACTGAAAACAGTTATCCAATTACTCCATACATTTCCTTATTGTGGAAGCTTCGGCCAGTGTTCCGGAAAAAAAAGCGGATGTTGCATCGACCTCGCGGTCGAACTTTTGGCAATGGATACAAAGCCAACAACGAAAACATTTATACAGGAAAACTTTTACAAACTTCGTAGCACTACAGAACTCCTAGTACTTGTATTACTCGCAATGGAAATCTGAATCTGATACTATATTGAGTGAAAGATGAAAAATCTGTCGCCTTCCAAAAAAAACAAACAATCTTTAGTGATTCTTAGATTTTCAATATTTATGATATTATTAAGTATCTATTAAATATTTATTTAATAATTAGCTTTTGCTTGCTACATTTCGTCCGCGTATCTTTATAAATTATGGTCTACTAGCTGGTGCCCGCGACTTCGTCCTCGTTGATGAAAGGTACCCTATGTCCTTTCTGGTGTCCCAGACAACGGGTATGCAAAATTTCATGGTGATCGGTTCAGTAGTTTTTGCGTGAAAGAGTTACAAACATCCATACATACATCCATACATCCATACAAACTTTCGCATTTATATTATTAGTACGGAAGTACGGATAGTACGGATTAGCTGGGCCCGCTAATCCGTACTATCCGGTATCTTCGTCTGCGTAAAGTTAGTACTTCATTAATTAGCTTTTATGAATTTTCATTTAATTGGTTGACTTGGCTGATTTAAAAAAAATCACCTACATTATCAGCGAGAAACATAGAATATGATTTATAAAGTTACGCGGCCGAAGTCGCGTGTAACAGCTAGTACATGGTAAAATTACTAAAAAAAACAAGTTCGCTTGAATGACTATTCGCTTAACTAGTCACGAATCTAATTGGTCAAGATATATTGGAACTCAATTCCCAGTTATTTGTTATCGCAAGGAACTAGTTTCAACTTTGACATATATTATGATGCAAATATTAAAGTTGGAGAGACATTCGAGTTACCTAGTCGCCAATTTATCTTTGTTAGTCTTTAGCAGCAAGTTAGCAAAACGCCTGGAATATTAGAATTGCCGTAATATTCAAAATACACTGGACCGTTTAATTCATTGCTTTCGTCTCCAGGGATTGGGAAGAGAGCACTCGAAGACAATGGTTCTGTGAAATCGTCGATTGCCTCGGCGTCCGTTCAAAAGCGTCGGATGTTCCGTAATTTTTTTTTTTACTAATAACTAATTTTTACTTTTAACTGTGACATAATTTCACGATAACTACAAAACTCTACATTTTGTCCTTAAGATTGAAGTTCTTTTGGAATTATTTAACATAACAAGTTGTTCAGAGACACGTCCAGTTACTTTGCATTGACTGGATGTTATCAATAACAATAGGGGAAGATTCTTAAGATTGTACTCACAGAATACCATAACGATAGCAATTAAAGCTCGCCGGGGCTTGCCTGTTTCCGAGCTATTTTCTCAGGAGAATAATATTCAAAATAATATTTATCTATACATTAAAATTTAATATATTAATACACGAAGTGACAAATGACAATGTCCAATTTTTAATGGAGGCTAGCCGAAGAGCATTAAAAAAAGCTAATTAATATTGCTGACATTATACGATAAGTAATTGTTATATTAAATTTTGCGATATCCCGAAAGAAATCAATGCTAAATAAATATAAATATAAGACAATATAAAGTTAAAAGTAATAAGAATGACATTTGATGTCAGCATGAGCTCGCATGCAACACGTGGGGTGCAGCGCTCAACATCAAATTGATGGCTGGTATGTGACTTGTTCAAGGATTATATGACTTTTCTGAAGCGCTTCGTTGCACAAAGAATGTGCTTCAGTGCACTTTGAACTAAGGCTTTATATTATTAGTTCTTATTATAGATACTTACTGCAGTGAAAATTCCGAACTGCATGGGTTTCGCCAAACGGTCAAGCGGTGTCATACCTAAAACTGCACATATCTATTTACTAAAAGTGAGGAATTAAATAAGACAGTTAAATTTTCACGGTGAACTAGTATAGGTGGAAATAAACTGCAAATTAGACCTTAACCATAATTCTAAAAAAAAAACCATAATTCTAAAAAAGCCAGAACCTTGGCTTCTAAAGACATTGTGTGTCATCTTATATTGCTTATTCTGCGTTTTGCCGAATAAGTGTCATAAGTTTTTAAGTCCACTTGTAAGGAGGGTTTCACAAGTGTACCTGTATTGTTCGCCAACCGTCACACTCCAATAAAAAAAAACAGGGGTGTCCGAGAAAAGTTCAACTTGTTGAATGGTAGTTGCATTCGAATATCGATCCTACCCAGTCTCCCGTCTCCTCCCACTCTCCAGTCAATCCCCTGTCGGATTCCAGTGGAGTCTGCAAAAAGTGGTTTTGGTCCGACCGCGAAATGTCCGTCACAATTGACTGGAACCACACGGCCGCTTCGTTCCCTAAGAAGGCTAAGGCCTCTTTCACCAACTACAAGTAAAGTGAAGATTAATTACTTTTAGAAATAATTTTATGTTTCATTAAATTATGCACTACGTTTAGTGCATCCTACAATAGGCAATTTTTTTATTATTTTCTTTTTAATGTTTATGACTTTTACCATATATTTTGTATATATGTAACAAACATAGGTATATCAGCTCCATCATCCCCGGTGACCGGTGACTTTAAATGGCGGTTAGCCTACTTGACAGATGGCGAAAGAGGCCCTCAGGGACGTCACTCTATATCGAGCCAAAGCCGAAGACAAAGTTAAGATTGGAAAGGCCATTTGAATGAATACTAAATATCGTCGAGACAATGCTGCGAAACACAAACTAAATCTCGTAACAAAGTTGTTATGTCGTGTTCGCTTTCAGAGGCTCTGATTTGTTCAGCTTCTCTTGAACTGACGCGACTAAAGTGGCCTCTTTACTTATTCATTTGAACTTCTTCTTTCATTTGAATTTCTAATAGCAATATTAATCGAATGTAACATTGAAACGCAACTTGTAATGTCACTACTTCTATGACCCAGGTCAAAGCCAATTTTGAATTTCTTTTCCAAAGTTGGCCCTGCCGCGAATCGAACCAGAATCTAACCAGAGCGCTAAGGCGATTTCCATTGGGAAATCTCGTCTTACTTGACCCCTTTTCGATGAATTTCATAATTAGGTTTCCCCCTATTCACAGATGCTAGACTATTTTTTATACAGTTTTTGTGATAAAGGTGTTATGTGTTTTAGTCGCTTTTAGTTTTAGACGTATTACGCGGTAGCCATATTGCGATGTAGGCAAAATTAGGTACTATTAGTCAAATTGAGTTCTAGACCGCCAGACCAACCCAGTAAATATAACAGTTTTCGCGATCCCTAGTAATAAGATATATTATTTCGATGCTAATAATATTATTAAAGGCCCAACGATGTCGATTTGAACATAGTGATGTAGTTGGGAATTTGTGCATTTGAAAATCCAATATCGGAATTCTGAAACTAATTGAAAGGATATTAAATTTACGGTGAGCGTAGAGATCGAGTGAATTTATCAAATTTACTCCATTTGATCAAACACACTGACAGCATTGCAATGAAAATCAATTCCAAATTAAATTAATTATTCTTTACCTAATATTAATAGGTAATTTACAATGATGAAGTTCACGACACGTGAAGTCAATTATGATGTTAACTGATACAGTCATGTTTTACTTAAATTTACAAAGAAATTAAAAGAATTTCTGATAAATTTTGAGAAACTGAACTAATAGATACCACAAGGTAGCTAATTATTAATGGCAGATTTAATAAAATGCTTCTGACGTCGAGGTTTGTGATGTGACTGTTACCTAGACCAAAAACCTATGGAAAAGTACGGCAGGTGAATAAATAATAATCTATTCTAATATTATAAATCTAAAGAGTTTGTTTGTCTGAACGCGTTAATCTTAGGAACTACTGGTTCGAATTGAAAAATTATTTTTGTGTTGGATTGTCCGAAGGCTATATAACATTTTGAACGCAGACGAAGTCGCAGGCACCAGCTAGTAAAATCTATACTAATATTATAAAGTTGAAGAGTTTGTTTGTTTGTTTGAACGCGCTAATCTCAGGAACTACTGGTTCGAATTGAAAAATTCTTTTTGTATTGGATAGATCATTTATCGAGGAAGGCTTTAGGCTATATAACATCACGTTGCGACTAATAAGAGCGAAGAAACAGTCGAAAATGTGGAAAAAAACGGGGAAAATTATTCATCTTTGAGGGCTTCCGTTGCGTGCGCTGCGAAAACCGATCGAGATACCCAAATGATTCCCAAAATAACTATTCCACGCGGACGAAGTCGTAGGCACCAGCTAGTAAAATATAAAATAAGGTAAATAAATCAATAAGACTGCTTTTCATTATCTTGCCTTTCATATCTATCTGGACATAGTCCTCCTGGCAGCTATATTAAATTGACGCCTAAATGAAATTTGACGTAAAGAAAGATTCTGGCAACATTGTCTTTTGTCATTTATATTTAATCTTGTTCATTCCACTATGCCTTTGTTTAGGGAAGGGACCAGGAATTAATATTACGAAAAATTCACTTAATGGAAAGAAGAATGAATAAGTGGTAGAAAATTACACACCATTAAATATAAAAAAGCGTATCTTCGGTCTTTGAGTTAAAATTTATTCAGGGGCTACAAAATGTGACCCTGTGCTTGACGTATTGCGTTACAACCCAGTAGGCCCACACCAATTTTCATTATTTCTCCAACACTTCATACGAGTATATAGAGAATCGGTTTCTACAATTTTTTAATCTGCCGCCGAATATGTCTAAATATTTATTTTCAAAATGATTGTAAAATTGATTTTAATTTTTGATTTCTTTTTGCTTTACTCCCAAAGTCCATTTGAAATTTATGTTTTACTAGCTGGTGCCCGCGACTTCGTCCGCGTTCTGGATGAAAGGTACCCTATGTAATTTTTGGAGTCCCAGACAACGTGTATGCAAAATTTACAACGCCATCTAGGGAATTCTGTTTGAAGCAATGTAGTACTCTAATTCATCTAAAAGTTAACAGATGGCACTACATGTTAGTTATAAAATTACGTGTTAATAAAATTAAAGCTGCTGCCCGCGACTTCGCCCGCGTAACTTAGTAAATTATGTACTTAAACCTTCCTCGAGAACCACTCTACCCATTAGTGAAAACCGCATTAAAATCCGTTGCGTAGTTTTAAAGATCTAAGCATACAAAGGGACATAGGGACAGAAAAAGCGACTTTGTTTTATACTATGTAGTGATAAACCTTCCTCGAGAACCACTCTACCCATTAGTGAAAACCGCATTAAAATCCGTTGCGTAGTTTTAAAGATCTAAGCATACAAAGGGACATAGGGACAGAAAAAGCGACTTTGTTTTATACTATGTAGTGATGATGGACGATTTTAATATTTAAAGTCAAGAATTGTATTGTTTGTTGAACTTTTTTAATGTTTTTTGATTACTTATAAAGTAAGGCAGATTTATTTTGCAGTAACAAATCCTTTAAAAGTTTTTTATTTGTTTGTATTTAGAAAATCATTGCCCACCGGTAAATGTTGATCAATGACAATAACATAAAACAAACAGGCAGACAGTCTATTTAGTTTGGAATCCAAGACCTTTGCTACAAGAGACAGATGTCGCGAGAACTGAATAAAAAGAATTTTAACTTATCCTCTGATTTATAAACTCAGCCTCAAAAACTCGTAATTTTTTGCTTCTTTATACATTACGTGTTATACATAAATAACGATATTTCAGTAAGTACATTTACACCTTTATTTGAGAAAATATTTTGGTTCAAGATAAATTAATTGGTAACTAAAGCTCCCGAAAAAATTACAAAAAAATAATTCGCTGTTTTTAAGACTCCAAAGTATACATTTTGCAGAATCTGAATATATTATGAATACCTACCCATTCGTGAAACTTTTGCTCTACAGACCTATATCTATAGACTTTTTTCCTCAAATCGAAAGTCAATTAATTGTATAAAAGCCCACGTGAGCGCAAACCAAAATTAATTACGTCGTATTGTTTTGAAATCAACATATTGTTTGGTTTTAAATGAAATGGACGCGAGTACAGGATAATAAAAATTTTTGCATTGTTTTACCATCAAACAAAATTACCTACCCTTTTATTACTATTTGACGCACCCTCTAACAAATGCAGCAGCCAAAGACAATGCTGACAATGACGAAACCTTTGGTCTAGTGGCTAGTAACCCTAACTGTTAACCAAGAGGTCGCGGGTTCGAATCCCGCTAGGGGCAAATGTTTATGTGCTAACATTTACCTTTGTACCTGAGTCATGGATGTTTTTATTAACAACTGGTTCGAATTGAAAAGTTCTTTTTGTGTTGGATAGATCATTTATCGAGGAAGGCTTTAGGCTATATAACATCACGTTGCGACCAATAGGAGCGAAGAAACAGTCGAAAATGTGGAAAAAAACGGGGATAATTATTCATCTTTGAGGGCTTCCTTTGCGTGCGCTGCGAAAACCGTTCGAGATACCCAAATTATTCCCAAAATAACTATTCCACGCGGACCAAGTCGCGAGCACCAGCTAGTGTAGTATATCAACTGTCTGATATACATAATACAAGCATTAGTTGCTTACTGTAGAATAAGATGGTGCTGTGTGGAATATGTAAAGATATTTATTTATTATTATTATTATTTATTAATGCTTCGTAAGACAATTATTATGATTGTGGAATAAAAAATCCTTTATTGAATAAATGGATTCTGATTTTGATTAGTTAAGGGTGAGGCTGGGCCAGGGAAGGTGGGGGGGAGACGTGATGCGATCCAACGATTATTAAATTTCCAAGACGACCTAAATCGCCTTACTCGGTGTAATAAGAGATCGTCGGCCGCTTATTGTTTCACACTCGTACTCAAAACATACAGATTACCTTTCTATATTAAATGTTTATTAGCCCGCCACAGATAAACGTAAGAGTTTTTTCTTAAAACCAAAAATTCAGATACGTAAATCATCTTTGTAATACATATAATAATCTGTATATAAAAATTTCGTGTCACGCTGTTTGTCCGCTATGAACTACTGAACCGATTTTAAAAATTCTTTCACTTATATAAAGCTAAATTATCAGCTAAAAAATTCGCCTATCGAATGATGCACTAAACCGAGTGCATAATTTAATAAAACATAAAACTATTTCTAAAAGTAACTAATCAACACTTTACTTGTAGTTGGTGAAAGAGGCGCTAAGTTAATATCGATCGAATTTCGTGTATGGATTAGATAAGCATCTACTAAAGAGGATAACTTTATATTATTTACATGTATAAATACTTAAGTGTATCTTGTAACTATCTGATAAGCCTAAAATTAGGTAATATATAATTGATTTATATATTAAAAAGTTATTATGGAAATGGAAATTGAAGAAAAGTGCTTGTTTACAATATGAGTACATATAAATATGTGGTGCTTATGAATAAGTAATATGGCGTCACGGGGCGCCACAGCAGTCGAATGATTGACATCAGCGAGCGCAGGATTGTGATGGCGTATCATTTACCACATCACTTTTTGTTCCTTCCCGTAACACGCCAATCGGCTGTCACGATATCGTACATTTTCTACACGATCGTGTACAGCCTGCGAACGAAAGAAATCACGACTCTACAACCTCAAAGATAGAGTTGAAAATAGAGCAAGACGTTAACACGCCAGCAAGTGGTGGCGCGTGTGCGAGGCGTGTCCAAAGTACATAGCGGATGGAGTAGCTCATCTGTTTGCAGACTTCTCAAAGCGTTTGCTACGCTCAGACGTGTTCTAAACTCTTTGGCATTAGAAACATTATTTGCCAACAAGCTTATGTCAAGAGAGTGTAAAGCGAGGGAGTCGCTTCCCTAATTTTGTGTATCAAAACATTATACTTAGGTACTACGACGAGAACTGGATATTCGTTGCAGAAAATTGTGCAGGCCCCCGTTCATTTCATGTCAATATCAGTGTAAAATGAAACATTATAATAAGTAATTATGCTAAAAAATTAAGATGTGAACAAGAATAATATGCATAATAGAAAGATACTAATTTGGACTGGAAACTTAGATGTTACTTAATTGATAAGTTAAAATAATATTGCCTAATAAGTATAGGTTTATAGTTAGGCTGTAAACTCCTACTTTTTTGAAAATAGAATGAAAAGGCAGTACTGTTTGGTGAATGTATCGCATTCCGATACACAAACGCGATATGACAAGGTTAACCGAATCGTTGGTGATTTCACAGTACAATGAACCAAAATTATGACGCTCCTCGTGACAACTTTACGATGAAAATTGCTGTCACTTATACTAACTCCCGGTAGTAGGGCCCGTGCCAGCATTAGGTATTACTTAGAGCGCAGGTTTCAACATCCTTCGATTTAGCTGGTCCTTTACGACTTGGCATTATTTTTGAAAATTACTAATTCCATTTTTTTCCTTATTCACTGTAATCTGTCGCGTTGATCGGACATTTAACAGTATGTGTGGAAAGTGTATTGGACATGTTCAGAAGTGCAACCTGTGTAGCATCCTGCTAATATATTGGGATATTTAGCTTATCACATCCTGTGGCATCTTACGCTTGAGTCTTAAGTGGTCTCGCATCCATCAAAGTTGGAGCCAGTAAATTTGGATGGTTGGAAATCCTTTTTCTATAGATGCTACTGTATATCTAAAGATTTCCTCGCTGATAAACAAACAAATGTTTCCTCTTTATAATATTAATAAGTATAGAAAACTTTCAAAATTTTCTTCGAATATTCTATAGGTACAACTTACCTATAGAATATAATTCATATAATATAATTAACATTCTGTCTAAAAACGGTTAGGTACCCTTGGGTTGGGAATTACCAAGGATTAATCTTTACTCTTTTAAAATACTTAGGTATACATTGAAGAGTTCAATTTGGCAAATGAAAAAGGAGATTAATGAATTCTTGTACTTGGGAATCAATTTTTCATTCGACAACTGTCCGGATTAATTTGCCTCTCAGACTCTACATTAAATCTGTATAATGTTCTTACAGGAGTGAATATGCTTGGAAACAATATTTCAAACTGAGCATCGGCGCTGCGCTGGTGACAAAGTTATAAAGTTCCATTTGGTCTCTATGTAGAGCGCGGTAAGGTTGAAATTTGTTTGTGAATGCATTTACTAAAACAATATTTCGTTGTGCAGCTCCTAGTTGTCAGCTGATATCTCTTCATAGTCGAGAAGGAATGAGTCCCGGGAGCTCTCGCAGAGTGGGAGAGGATATAGGATACTCGATAATGTTCATAACGTGACAAAGTAATATACATCAACAAAGTTTTGGTATTTTCCAGGGCATGGGTTGCGGTTCATGTCGGCTGAAATTACTATTTTAACTTTATTAGGGCCTCTCTCACCAACTACAAGTAAAGTGTTGATTAGTTACTTTTAGAAATAATTTTATGTTTTATTAAGTTATGCACTCGGTTTAGTGCATCTTTCTTTACCAAAGTTTTACTTAGGTAACAAAAATTGTATTTTTTAGGTTGGTGAATAAATAAATGGATATTTCAAGTTAATGTGATTGCAAAGAAGAACAAAATGTAATAAAAATAGGACGGTCATAAACTCGGGCCAAAGAAACTTTTCTAGTTTCCGACTAATTATTAGACTTGTGTAACTCGGCCTTGTATTTGCCAACTCGAAAGATTCCGATACAAATATAGGGAGTTATGAGGAAACAAGTGATTTCGCAGATAGATGTAAGTAATTAAGTTAATTAAGCAAGTGAAATATAATATGATGGCAAATTGGCATCACCGCAAACGTTACTACGGTAGGTGAAGTATTGGTACACAATAAATATGTACTAGTAATGTGCCAGCCTGTCAATGACGTTAGTGTTAAGGCCGCCATTCACGGGCACTCCATTTCGCAGCGCTCCATCCATCACTCTAAATTCATGCATTATCTCACCGCGAATGTAAAAAACCACGTGAATGGTGTGTGGTAAGAATTTGGATGTCGTCCACCATGTAGAGCGCTGCCAAATGGAGTGCTCGTGAATGACGGCCTTTATGGTTGGCTTTAGAATTGGTCCGTAGGTAGAGGAGGAGAGAGTCGGCCCGAGGCAACAGAAGCTCTTCTCGTTTTGCGGCCAACACGCTATTGTTTCAGAGCGCGCAAAACAGAGACAGGTTAAATTAAGCCGTCGCCGGTGTGAGCTCGGAGGAGACATTTTTAAAAGCAATAGGGGAATCGCGCTTACGACAAGTAATAGTGATGGGTCCTTAAGCAACTGAGCTTAGATAAAGTTTCAATAATTGATGTATATTTAATTAACATTTAATTGTTAAAATTATTTCTAAAAACTTTTTAATAGTTGGTATAATAGGGAAGCAGGCATGTTGACGGTCCATTTGACGTTGGTCGACTAGAGAAATAAGACTAGAGTGGCTGTAAGTACGCTATCGACCTCAGCAAGATATCCAACTCACGTATTGAAATGCAATTACACGCGGACATAATTAAAGGTCGCATATATGTAACCTGCCAAGCGAATACTGCTCTTATGAATAAAGACTGAAAGAGACTTTTATTTTTCATGACTTACATATGTATGTTTCTCCATAACTCTTAAACGAATTAACTGATTTTCATGAAACTTGGTAGATAAATATTTAGACATACGGGGCACATGATTGGCTACGTTTTTCACGGGGGTGAAGTCGCGGGCGCCAGCTAGTTTTAAATAATATCTGCATGTATGTTCCATTATTAACAAAGTTTGTATTAAATTATTAATACCGTTGTTTGTTATGACCCTTTCGCTAAATTATGGTTTGCAAGTTCTCATGAAATGAGATCACTCATAAAGATGGCCTGTTCAATTGTCTAGTGCAGATGCAGCCGCTAGTAGTAGCATGGTCGTACTTGTAAATCACTGTCTAGCGCACAGTCCCCTCGTCACTCTCTATAGAGCGCAATGCATTTACTAACAACTAGTGGCAGATCTCTCAGCGAGAATTCAAAATCATAAATGTATATCAATACTAATAATAAATCTGTAAGGGTTGGTCATGGAGTAAGTTACTTTGTTTTCAGAGCTATTCGTGTTTATAGGCTCTGTACATGATACTGAAACTAAATTGATGAATTTTAGAATTTTCTTTTGTATGTATGTTCCTCCATAACTCTTAAACGAATTAACTGAAATTTTTCTTATTAGCAAACCTTCTTCTAGAAAAAGTACTGTTCCCGAGGGATCAACTAAAAAATAGAAATAAAAATTTCTAGGCCTGACAAAAAATATTGGCAACCTAAAAAAGGGATGCGAACGAAGTCGCGGACAAAACCTTGTGGCATGTAAGTATATTAAGTTTCACTACAGTATAATATGCCTTATACTCAATTCTGATAAGAAACAGAGGACAAAGCGATTTATGAGTTTTAGAAGTTGTAATGAGAAAGTTGGCGAATTAGCAACAGTCATATGCAGGCAGACGGAAACAACTTCGAAATTCACGCCAAACTAAGTAAGTAATAATCATGTTGTACGCTGCACACTTTTGTAGAGGCTAATCATGTTGTTATAACGAAAATCAAGAGATTCATCCTCGTCCGTGGTTCCCACACTTGACATTTTAATTTAATTTGTTTGTTTTTAGTTGTATTTTGATTTTATTTGATTTTATTTATTTATTGGACGTGACATGTAATGTGATACTATAAGTATATATTTCAATTTATATTTTCAATCATATTTTTTATTCTCATTTAGTAGATTAGAGTAGATTTAGGTTTAGTAGATTGGATGTTGCTTGGAGCTTTTACTGGTGCATGTTGAGCTTGCGGCGGAATCCGCCAAGTGCTAATTATTTTGAACATTGTGATATAGTTTGATGCCTGCGTCGTTGGAGGCCTTCTAATAATAAAATAACATTAAAATAAAATAAAATAGCATGACTGTGTAAAGTTGACGGTGGGATAACGATTTGGAAGAGGCTTTGTATTGGTGTGCAAGCGTCGAGAAAAATCCTCTTTGTCTAACTGAAGCTTACACGTCAACTTATAAATCAAGATTAAGTTCATTTTGCACTTTTCGCCTTTACATAAACAATCAAGTATAACTTATTTTAATTCTTTTAAACTGGCTAAGTACTAAACTCCCTTGCCTACCCTTTGGTTTAGAATGTTATCTTAGTTGTTATTTAGTTCTAAGACGATGGACACCTTTCATCAAGGAAAATGTCCACCTGCCAGTCTCATGTTATAATAGAACAGGCAATTTTACATTTTCTACCAATTTACTTTCAAGATAATTTAATTTGCTATGTATAAAATTGATTGCTTAGCACGTTTCGTTTACACAAACCTTCCAGTAGGTTTGTGAACCTACCACATATATTTATAGTGAAAAATCTGCATACAAACAGACAAGATTACTTACCGATTTTATTTTATACTAATAACATAAGCAGATTCACTGGAAAAATATTACATTATTTACTTAATAAGGATGAAATTAGCGCAACAATTATTATAAGTGATCGAATGGGGATCCAAAGGTGGGAGAGAGGCGAGGCGTGAGCAAATACGGGCTGTCAGCAAACACGGACCACTGGAGCTTTGATTAATTTATACAGTCCTGACTAATGTTAGCTATATCAACTAACGACCATTCATGTTTACCAACCAATTATATTACATTGTAAAGAAAGTTCGCAGAGTTTTCATATTTTTTTGTATTTCACAACGATTTGTTTGCTGTTTGGCAAAGTGTATACAAAACTGTGTTTTTGGTTTTTTGGATAATTTAATTTTTCATCATTTTTCAGGCTCAGAAATGAATCCCGGAGGCAAAAATCTGAATTTTCGACACCTGCTTTTCTCCGCTTTTCATCGAGGTCAAAAAGCTGCTGAAGCAACGTGTATGGAGAAGGAGTCTTAGGCGTGTCTACTGCACAAAAATTTTAAGAAGGTTTAAGTAGTTAAAAAAAATGGCTGCTCGCGATTTTTGGCGGAAAGGCATCAACAAATTGGTCGAGAGGTGGGCCGAAGTCGTGAAAAGCAACGGAGAATACATAATTGATTAATTTATTGTTATAATAAAGTATTGTTTTTTGTTCAAATAAATCTTTGTTATAAAAATTCTACGAACTTTCTTTACAACCCAATAGTTGAGCAGCGTTATAATTTAAAATATTGTTGGAAAAAGTCAGTGTGTACGGTGTCTTATTACCCACACATGTAAGTGGTCGTTATCGAGTAGGTGCCCCTAAAATTGTCGGCCATCTTGAAATATAATCTGTGCCTCCAATAACTGTCGCCAAGTCGATATATTGCTGCTATCACCTACCACTTGTAATGCCCCTCTTATATACAATATTACCTATATACTGTCTCTCGTTCCCTTCCCGTCTCTACATTATCATCATTGTATTTATCGCTTATGTGAACATTACCCAGGAGACAAAATTTACGATCTTTGAATTTATCTGATTGTAATACTATCGATAATTCAGATATTTCTTGTCGTCCCAATATTTGGTAAATAATTATGAAAAAAGATATGTTTGGTCACATGATGTATTTTATATTTAAGCCTCTTTGAAGAATAATCTAAAATATTACAAATAATATTTAACTATCGATGGCTTGTGCAGGATTTTGTACATAGGAAATAATTATGTTTTTAATTTGTACTTACTTTCATGTCAAATATGTGGAAATTGTAAAATTATATCATTCTCTCAAATATATATATATATATATATAAAAATATAATATATATAAAAATATATAAAATTATAGCATTGTCAAATAACTATCTATCTGGAGCACCTGACATACAGATGGATTAATAGCGGAATTCCAACTGAAATTTATTACTAAGCAGGTACCAAGTAGGTACCAAATTTATTACTAATCATGCAAAAAATGTAAGCTTCTTCAAAATGTTCCACTAAATATAAAACAAAACTTTACAGTTTTGAAAGTGTGAATAGTTCGACACCAAACTCGTACAGTTGCTGGCGATAGGCGGACACGGGCTCATGTGTCCTTCAAAGAGGAACCTTTTCAAGCTTTTTGTGAGAGGCCACAAGTATCCATTACAGTGACCCACTTCGTCCGCACTAACATTTTCGTGCTCGACTAGAGATACAGTGAACAATCCAAACTAAATTCGGATACCTACAAAACTGAACCGTTCAAAATGTATTCTGAACTTTGTCTTGTAGTGTACGATGCACAATCAATACAGCTTCTGCGAGACTGAATATAGTCTAGAACGATATGTGAAGTAAATAGTTACTAGAAACTGTTATTAGCATAAGTGTATACATTGGAAATGGTTGTACGTTAGTTGGGGAAACTCTATTTGGAAACCAACTGGCAAAACTAATTGAGGTCATCACGGTTACCCAACTCGATGATACCCTTAACGGTTATTTTGCATGAGTAAATATTACTTTTATGATAAAGGCTGACATTTAATTTAATTTATACAATGGGTTATGTGAACCTACTTTCACAGAACTACATGTGCTGATATCTTCACGGAGGCCTTTCTTAAGAGGGTGGCAATGCCCATTGCCGCCGGTAGGCCCGGAAAAATCAAATCTACGTTTCTGTATACTTACAAAGGATAAAGGATATCGTACGGGAAACATTGTGGTCTATACACCAATGTACGGGACAATAGAAAGTTTGGGAGGCTTTCCTTTTGCTCACCGACGCACGTCTTCCTGAACTGCTCGAAGATAAACGTCCCAAGTTTGCGAACTGCTGTAAAAGTCATAAGAGAAAGTCTTTAGGCGTAGAATTAAGCTTTTGAGATTAAGTTAAGTCTGGTGTAATACAACTCATATAAATTTTCAATTTTTCAAATTGGTCTAGTAGTTTCGGAGCCTATTCAATGCAAACAAACAAACAAACAAATCTTTTCTCTTTATAATATTAGTATAGATAGGTAAATAAATATTCCAAGAGAAAACAGTTCATGTACACCTGTCCTGATGTGTTTGTCAAAAAATTTCAATTTTTTCATCTGTTTAGTAGCTATCGATTCATCTTCCTTGGCACTTTCAAAATGAGGTCGAACTTCGATCAATGGGTAAACACTGTTTGTGAACACTAGTTGACACCTATGTTTTGTATAATATTTTATTTGTAGTAAAGAACATTTAAGAACAAACACAAACGTCCCCCGCTACAAACCGGCTCCAACTAACCATAATGCAGGTTGTAAAAAGTCGCGTTGGTCTGAAAGGTTAGACCTTCAGACGCTATGTTTTGTAAGTTAGAACAAAGGTTTGGTTGCGGAGAGGGCCACACGTGGAAAGTGGAAACTCTAAGTTTTCGTTGGAGTCAACGAGCCGTGTTTATTTATATTTACCAAGAGCAACAACAAACAAGTTCACCATCCGAATTGGACCGGATAACGTTCGGGACGAAACATAAACCACTTTCTGCTTTTCACTCTAACATTTGTTTGTTGCTAAGTGGTGAAGGCCACATAAAAATTAACAATGTTTTCCTAATAAAATATTATATAATAAAAGGATTTCAATGTTTTTTTAAATTGTTTAGCTTTAGTATCATGCTTGTGTCTATGTCAAAAATATTAAACGCGATCATCCAAATAGTTAATATATTATACTCTTTAAATTAAACGTAATACATATGTCAGAAATGTATGAATCGTGTATCAGTATAATATGATATTGCAACTAAAATAAATTTTGATATGTTTTTTGTTTCAACTTTTAACCAATTATTTCAGTTATAAAATCCGTTTCCTAATTAGACTTATAACTTTTCGTTACAAATAAATTATGAGTTATGCGATAGTTAAAGTAAGAAAAGTTGAAGAACATTTTTGTTTTCTTTGCGAAAAACTTCTACATCTCAGAGCACAGAGCAGAGCACTGATTGTGTAGATTCAGAATTTACAGAATGAATTAAAATTGTTGAAACTTTAAAATCTAGCTTCCGAGGAGAGTTAACGATTGATTTATAATAATATTATAATAGGTACTAGAATACGCATAAAATTATTATGTTGGCTTTAGTATATATCTATATATTAATAAAAATACGTTAAAGCTGACAAAGGCAAAAATAATAGAAGAATCTTTCTTTTCAAAATTTTTTTTAAAATTTATAATCATCTGACTTTAATTGGGAAACAATTACTTATTGAGAAAGAAAAAAGATAAGAAGGAAATTCTTACCTTATGGAAACTTTGAACTACATACTGTGAATTTTTTTTGATTCCATCTCAAAAATGCCGAAAAATTTCACTTCAAAAATGTTGTGATAATGTTGTGATAATATAGTCTGCTTCTACTCGTATGCTATTATAGTGTTGTTTAAACTGATATAGAGAAGAGGGGTGTAGGCATTGTGATCGCCGCTTGCGGTAAATAGAACAGCGCGGTCCTGTCGGCGTGTCGGCTGTAAGCGCTGTTGCCTCATGTACTACGAGTACAATACAATTGTATTATGTTTGGTTGACATTCTTTTACAATAGCTTGATTGATTGCATTTATTGTAGTAGCGTTTTCAGGGATGATAACAATTATTTCAAAAACTATTATTTAAATTTAGTAGAGGCAGGGCACACTGCGTATGGGCAGCCCCAGCGTGCGTATGAGCATTTGTAGCACATATGGCGTTGCTTGTGTCATAGTCGACGGTAGCCATTTACCACCAGCCTGTCTGTCGACCTTAACATGCAATAGACAGTACTAATAAGTATACAAAAAACACATGATGAATACAAAGTCACGAGCGATCGGTAGTTTATACTATATTGTATAATATTATAAAGAGGAAATTTAATATTTGTTTGTTTGTTTGTTTGCATTGAATAGGCTCCGAAACTACTGGACCGATTAGAAAAATTCTTTCGCACTGTTGGAAAGCTATATTAACAGCGAGCCACATAGGCTAAATTTTATAAAGTTACACGGACAAAGTCGCGTGGAACAACTAGTATTAAATTAAATATGTCCTCACCAACATCTAAAATACACAAATTGTGTTGAACTTTGGGATAAAATTAAACAATTAGCGAATCGAGTAGACACGAGGCTAACTAAGGAACTTTATTTGAATTTATTGCGTCCACTAAAATTAAAAAAGTTTCCAGTATGAACCGAACGCGGCGTGTCAGTCGCGGGCTGCTGGCAGTGGTGGCGCCCGATCAAATAAAATAAGGAAATTTCATTAAAAAGCAGTTTTATTAATGCTGAAATTCCTGATGTTCGAATTTCGCTGATAATCCTGTTTATGGCGACGCGTATTAGGGCTTTGCTTGAATTATATATTAAAAATTACATAATATGTAGTTTGTATCTTTTTCTGAATTTTGTACAAGCTTGTCTATATTACTAATATTATAAAGAAGAAAGATTTTATTGTTTGTTTGTTTGTTTATTTGAATTGAATAGGCTCCAAAACTACTGGACCGATTTGAAAAATTCTTTCACCTATAGAAAGCTACGTTATCAGGGAGTAACATAGTCTATATTTTATAAAGTTATGCGAGCGAAGTGAGCGAAGCGAGCGCGCCTGCAACAGCTAGTTGTAAATAAAGACGATTCACTTTACTTAAAAAAATTAAGTAAAGTTTAGAAAACTTTTATTGAATAAAAAAGTTTACATTATAAATAAAGATACGAAGAAATAATCAAAGGTACCAAAGACTTTGTGTTTCGCTCACCCTAGTTAATAAACAGAAGAGTATCATCAAGAGCCAAACGCAGGCACAACAATGAAGCCTATTTTATTTCCAACAATAAGAAACACTGCAAGCCTTTATTCTAAAACAAACTTTATTGGTTTGTAGTAAAGTTTAAATTAAATACGTGTAGGTTTGGAATGAGTTTTGTTTTTCGAGTAGCGTTTATGTTTACAGAGAGGAGCAGAGGCCAGAAGGTATGTAGTACGTAGCCTGAGCGCGGTGGCTGGAGCCTTCGCTTTGCCTTTGATGCAGCCACACTCTGCTGCTTCATAATATATTCCACTAACCGCAAGCCTAAATTAACAACTCCGCCTAATGGCTGTGTAGTTAACCTACCTTCGAACATAAATTTATTTAGTAACATTATCGAAACCTCCGTATTATTCAACTACACAAAAATAAATAAATTTTAGTTTCAGATTAGTAAGTTATTATAATTATGCGCTTCGTTTTTAGTATTTTTTTAGATCTTCAGTAAATCTTAAATGTAATAATTTATGAGAATATTGGAAGCATTTGTGGCTGAAAGAAATGAATGTTTCGCTGTCGACATGTTGGAACTGAGTCTTTCATTTCATACATAGATTTTATATAATTATCTCTTGCTATAACTCTGAAAGAAAACACTGCGAAGAGACATAAGAAGTCTTGCCACGATGCTATAAAGCGTAATGGGAGCCTTAAATAGCTTGTTAGAGTTGCAAGTTAAGTAACTTTAAAATACATCTAGTATTTTAGAAGCAACTAGGACTTAACTTAGTATAACTCGTGTTGATCTATGAAAAATACGTTGAAAATATATTTTGTATAAAAGAGAAAAGGTGACGAACGAAGGGAAGTTGAATTTGAAATGTCAACAGTCGACTTGCATGACGAATGACAAATATTTTCCCAACGTGGAAGAATTCCTCGAACCTGGGCTATATTAGATTTGAAAATTTTGTCTACATCGAGAATGCGGCGACTCGAACAATTCCACGTATTGGAATCAAATTTAATACGAAGGGAAATGTTTCAGAAAATTCACTTGCATTTTACTCTTGTCTGCATTTCAAAACACTACTGATATCTTTCTCCAATTTTCTTAATCTTTTTTTGTCCAGCGATATCTCAGTAAGATGGACGCTTGTCTGTCGGGACATCACACGCAGGTTCGAATCTTGGTTGGATTTCACTTTAGAACTGTGTTCGATATATGAGGCAATCAATACCTGCTTACGTGAAAGTCATCTGAGGTAGATACATTCTAAATGGTCCTAGTGTATCTGCTGAACTTCCTATTCTTTTTGTAAAGTGCGGTAGACAGGCTGACTCTTGATGGTAAACACAAGCTACGTCACAGGTGATACATTGTGTCTCATGTCTCACATTATCTCAAATTCCAAAACAAAACAGAAACACGTTATTTCACTTTGTTATTATGTAATGTGGTGATTACTGCCACCAGACTGGCTTGTAGTAGTAGTTTTTAGTACTAACTAAGAACTACTAGATTGAACCTGAGACTGTACCGATAGGCTAATAACACGATACGAGCCTGTCTCTGGTGCCGGACAGTTCACACGCTTTGTATATCCGAGGGTGATTCTCCGAGACTATCTAAAGCTGGCTCGAGGCCAAATCGACGAATATTTACTACTCACTTGCTCTTATCTCCTCATTCAGACACATGTACATTCGTCTGTGCATTCATAGACATTAAACGGGCATCATTATGACAATATTTGGACTTGATTTAACATTAAGAAATAATTAAATAGTTCTATTTTGTTGTCTTGATAATTGATAATCCTGATATTAAAGGTATTTAGTGGCATTAAGACCATGGTCTTTATCATAGGTACCAGGGCTAATACAGTTCTGGTGGTGTGAAATCAATAATCGGATATCTGTTTTGTCGTAATTTTATCTATAAATAATTATCTATACATTATTTTCCAAAGTTACTCTGACTGACTTGATAAAGGTCAAGGGAACAAGGTGTTGATTGTGGGAAAGATTTCTTTTGGTCACACCTTTTTTTTTACAAGAGGAATCCATCATGGATACCCTCCGGCCTGGGGACAGACCACCAGCCCGTTTCGTAATTGGTCAAATGTTAACAATATTTCTTTTGAAATAATTTTGTAAGCCATAACATATTAGGGTTGTTTAAGAATTAGTTAACTACTGTTAGAGAAACAGTAGAAGCATTTGAATATGATGATATTGGAATGTATCTGCATAAAGCCGAGCCAAGTTGTAGAGGTTAAGCTGAAACTGTAAAGGCAAGTCTCCCCGAAGCTGCGCTAGTTCGCTGGATTACCATAAATCCACAAACACTCATAACGGAACACGTTAAACTAACTTTCATGTGCTCGTTGCTTGTTCGGCCCTCTACCTACCACTATGAGTATTACACTACCAACTAACTCAATTTGTTCAGCACTCCTCATATTTAGACGGAGCTCACGCGGATTCTGTAAGGCCTCATCCACCATTTTATTACAAAAATGCTATCTAGAATTCTAAGAAATATGGCGTATTATACCCTGTGCAAAACTCATTTATTTCAAATGATTTTTTTTAAATTTTTTGAAGTGAAAATTTCTTTAGGCGCGTTGGGCATTTTTGAGATGGGATAAAACAATTGAACTCGTGACACTGTGATGTAATGTAATGAAATGTAATTTTGTGAAGCTTAGTTTTCAGTTCTGACGTGCAATTCATTTACTGCATTTACTCGTAGATACTTAACTTACAAGATAATTGGCTCCTAAAGTTCGAATTTGATGAGTACCTACATTTTTCTTCCATCTAGAATTATTCTAGACTTTGGTTAATTATACGAGTTACTACACTCCCCTTGTTTGACACGTTTTATTAATAAAGCAAAGTAGAATTAAAAAGAAATTTATGTTCTGCAATAAAAAAGAAAACTTTACCGAACTGCTGTTTTATGTCCAGTACTTTTAAAAATTCTTACTTTTTTGTTTATCTTGTAACGAATACGATACGAATATGAGTAGCTAACGAATAAAAATATGCATTTATTAAAATAATAATTAATTACCTCATATTAATAATATACTGTATATTGTGAGTATCGATTACTCGGTAAATCTTAAAGCTAATTATTACATTAACATGGCAATTAAATAAATAAATAAAGAAAATTTCATTGGTTTCGGATGGAACATAATATAAGCCGTTTATAAGATTAGCATGCACAAACGCATCAGACAGACAGATAATTCAGAAAACTATTTCTTTCGACTCGGTAACATATTTTTTTAAATATTAAATACAGCCATGGATCGTTTACGAGTTATGTACAGATGTCTGTAACATATTATTTTATACCCTTTTTAATTTTATTTACTTACAACATTAGTCACAATTTCTCCCAGTTGTTGATATTGTAAAAGACAAAGCAGAGATTGCTGTACGGAAAAACAAGCGACAAGCGAGCGTTTATCTCAGTCGCAGTGACTGGCTCTCCTCCGGCTACGGGTTACCGCGATACAACCGTTTTGATTCTATTTATTTTCATTTTTACTGCAACAAGTTTCACAGAGAGTCGTTCTCGAAATGTGTGTGAGAGTTTTTGTTCAATTAAGTTGAAATAAGTAAGCTCCCGTACAAAATGATTGTGACTCAATTGTATGTGGTGACCTGATGAAACCCTCCAGCGGGTAATGGGTCGGACGGACCCGTTTCTAATTCGTCGCGCCTCGTTGGCATCGCGACGTCCTTTCATCTACATTTTCTGAACATTATTTGATTTTCACTGTTCATTGACCACACATTTACACAACTGATATACAAAGCCGGGATATCTTACATCAAATTAGATCAGCGTTCACCGACACACTTTTATGCACATACAATGGGAGAATTTTTTAATCTCTTCCATTTCATCGATTAAAAAACAAGTGAAAAAGAAAGAAATTGTACATTGTTAAATGCCAGACACTTTATTGTTCATTAGGTTTATTGTTCACACTTTATTTTCCAATAGAGAATGGATTCTCGAACAGTCCTATTAAGTATAAGATCCCTTTTAAAACAAAACGAGAATGCACCGCCTTAATTATACCATCCGGAAGACGAATATCATTCAAAAATTACTTAATATCACCGATCTCACACGACAAAATAAATGTTTTAGTGCTCAAGTCAAATAGACAAATTCATGGCACCTCTCAACGATTGTGCATATGCAAATGAGACTACATCTGCCATTTCAATGTTCTGGCTTATAAAAGCGACGGGCTCTGAATGGTGTAACACAATGGATGACACCGTGCAGTTTCAGAAAGTGGACGTTCAAACAGATTACCTTCAGTATACATATTTGTGAAACGAACGCGGCGTGTGTGCAAGTTTGCGCAGAGAACCGAAGCAGCGATTTTGGTACTAATGCGACTATTATCACGTACCGCATCTCCGCCAACAAAACGACACGAACACCTCCGTTAACCAATCGAATATAACTTCTAACACTGTCATAATAAAGTTGAATATTATTTATAATATATTTTATTTTTTCTCAGCAATCAGAGGGACCCTCACGTAGTTGTTCTTTGGGCATAGTTTCGGAAATGTTTCCTCCCCTATTTGTCTAATATCTGAAAGAAATTGCTTCGGATGATACAATTACAAATAGAATACGCAACAAAGAAGGGGATTACGATTTGAGATTTGTTTCATTAGTTTTTCTAGTATTCGTTTAATAAGAACCTATGTTTCGTTAAAGGCTGTCATTTGTTGGTTTCTTCGTTTCCTTTCTTTGTAACGTCGTGGTAAATACAAGTTGGTTACAGCGATATTACAGCGATATCGCTGCAATAAAATTAAATCGGAAGTGCTCAAATTGAACACCTTGTATTGACCATCACGCTATGCATTGATTATTCATTTATACTATCCTGCGTCAAGCGTTCGTTCTGATTGATTATTTATTAAATTTTGCCATTCCCTTGTGTTTTATCAAATTCTGAAATATTATTTTTTGTAATGGCTTTTGACGTCATGAATTAGCCACCCTCATTCAATGATTGCGTTGTCCCTTACGCTTTAGGGAAAATTCGTCAAGAATCATTGCTTTTATTAAGGCCCCGCTAAACCCGCTAAACCCCTAAACATTATGATTGTTTGCCGTAAAACTGCAAGTAAACCAAATATCACATCAATGTAAAACTTAAATAATATTATATTTTAAACCTTTTTTTAGTCAATGTCAAGACAGAAACACAATTAGTGGAAATTGACTCGACACTTTTATTTTTTAAAATTGAGTCATTTATTCGATATTTTTTCTTTTATCTCAGAAGCAACTTTAGTTACATATGCAAAATAAATACTCATAGAAAGAAAATGAGGTTTATTAGTTATTCTCAAGACAAAATTTACCTAGAACGATTATTATTGCCATAATAAATTAAATTTGATTTGAGACTTACGTCCTTTAGTTCTATGCAAGAAAAACAGAGAAATGGATCATTCGATATTCAACCTTATTCGAACCGTATTTGTGTTTGAAAGGGAATGCATGCGAGTGTTCCTCAGTACCGCGCTGTGCGCCCACAGAGAGCGTTTTGGGAGCGTCACCTTAAGAAATTACACACAAAATTGAATCCTTATAGCTGAGTAATAGTTGCAAATGCAATAATCGCAGGAAATATAACTAGATATATTGTTTAACTTCCAGACTTCACTTTGTACAGCACAGGGTTTTATAAAACTTCTTCATTCGTTAAATCCAGATAAGACAACTTATTTATTTTATTTTATTTCGATGACAATTTTGTTAACTGGCATTTATTTTATAAAGCGACATCTATTTACAATAAATTTCACCTTAGTGCCATTTCTTTACATAAATATATTGAAACACAATATGTTAAAAAACAATTCTCGCTAATCGTGTTAGGACGCAACGCGACGGCAACGCAACACATTTTTCCATTTTGCCCAAATTAAACTTATTTCGTTCGCGTGCTCTGTTTCATTTATTTAGTCCGTTTTCATTTGTATTACTCGGACGTGAGTTGACAGCTTTCACTGAAACCGTTTATATTATCATCAATATAAGTACCTACTTGCACAACGTTCAGATGTCTACATTATATCCGTGTCGAGGGGCCAAGAGGCATCCTCTGTTTTTGGAGGATACTCCACCATGAAAGCCCGCATATCATTTAACTTCAAGAAAATATAATCATTATTTACAATCCACACAAAAAATAAAAAGACTCATCAGCAGCTGATGGAAAGATTCATTAAAGTTCTCGAGAGTATTTTTTTTTTCAAAATCTGAGTGACGATTGTGACACACATTAGTACCTACATCTGTCGAAACGAAACTAGAAAGATAAATTGCTGGTCGCATATTACTTTTGTACATTAGTTTTGTCGTTTTGCGTCCGCAACGCGTCATACATCAGTTTGATACATGACTGGGAACAATATAGCTTGTCCGGACGCTAATGATGTGCACCACGTGTACGCTGACACGATGGCTCTTATCTCAATAACATACGAGATAGTTTTGCTTGCTTAGACCGCAGCATGAGGGTTGTTTGAGGCCAAGGGGCTAGAAAGCCTTTTTGTCGTTGAAATAGTGTCGCGAACCACTTTTGTTAAGCAGCGTCCGGCATTAATGAACCAATGACGAATCTCAGATAACTTTATCATCCATCTTTCGCTTTTAGATTTCCACTCGATCCAGTTTTTATTACAGGCTTATGTAACACAATCTTGCTTAAAGTTAGAATATTTTTCTTTTAAAGAAAGCAATGAGTCTAAAGACTTTATAATAACAGATCGCAGCGTTCGGGAAACTCCGAGACATCTTCACATGTGTGTTACCAGTGACGACATATGGCGCGTAGTCTCTCTAACCATAGGCCTCACAACGAGCTATGGAGCTATGAGCTAAGGGCTATGCCCACAGAATCTTAAATTATATATATTACTAACTACATGCTCTCGGCTTCGCCCGAGTTCAAAATAAAACTATCTTATCTTTTAAGTTGGACAAAATTATACATATGTAGTTACAAAGTTTTATCAAAATCGGGTCAGTAGTTCAGGAGTTCACTGGCGTCAAACTGAAAAGAATAGTTATTATTTTGAACCCGGGCGAAGCCGGGAGCGTGTAGCTAGTATCTTTATAAAGAGTCAATGTAATTTCAAAGTGAAAATTGGAAGAATTTCTATTTAAATTGGTCGCTTATTTGAAAGCTTTAGAAGATTTCCATATTTGAGGAATATTAGCGTTTCGCAGGACGAGAGAAAAAGTTGAATGGTAAATTGGAATGGTTCTTAATGAGGAAAATTGGAGCCATAACTCGGGGTACATGTTACAATTATGCGACGTATGTTTTCATGCATATTAATGTTAATGATCAAATTATATCTAATGACTGCTACGCAAATTTATGTTTACCCTTATTTAGTTTTTAACAAAAATGCTCGTGATATTATTTATTTTCACAAATACAATAAAGGAACCACAATTTTTGTATTTGATGGCCCAATTATTCAGATAGATTATTTTATAAGCTATTTAACATCATGTTAGCGTCTGCTATCTGTGTCGACTGAAGTTGATTGAAAAGTGCTCTGTGACGTTTAAAAATGGTGTTTATTCATGCAGATTCATCCATGTTGTGCATTCATTCAGGTAGGTATGACATTGAAAGGGTATCAATCAGTCAGTCAGTTGTCGCGAAGGGAGGTCGTTGTACTATGTCCGCGCGCTTTATATATAGTTAGAATAAAATTTTATAAAAATAAAATTAACCGTAAACATAAAGTGGTTTTAATGTACCCGAAGTAGAGGGCGCTAACAATCACATTATGTTCCTTAGAAACAGAGTAAAAACAAAAAGTAAGCTAAGTAATTCGGCCAGTTACCGAGTTCGGTAGCCGGACAAAAACCGAGAGGGAAGCCGATTTATTTTATATTGAACGATGGGTGAAACCGCGGGCTACAGCCGGTTATTTATATATCCTTAATATTATTACTGTTTCATCATCTAGATGGACATTGACATATAGCTTACGTCCATTTAAACGAATATACCTTGGTTTCAAATTTGAAATTGGTACAGCCTGCACCAATAAACAAACTTACAAGACCTGCGCTCTTCATTTCATTCTTCGCAACGTAAGTGCAAAATAATACATTAGCGCTCTTAGATTAATAATAATTGGTCTCGCTGCGCTCGATTTGATACCGCCAGCGTACTTGCCAAATGCGGCAACAAATACTACGCCGAAGTCAGCGTACCCGAGCAAGTCACCACACTGCAAGCTGTTAGTATAATAAAATGGCAGTTTGCGTAGTGAAACTGTGTAAAAATATAACGAAACTCTCTATGTAAAAAGTGATAAAAAGTGACTATAATCCAATAATAAGTTACCGCATTCACGGAGCTATTGCTTTTAGATAGCGCGGTATCTAGTCGAGCGCAGCGAGACCAATCATTAATCTAAGATTAGGGCTGTAGTATTTGTAGTTAATAGCATACTCCTAGTCATGAAATATGGATAGTTCCATAAGGTTTAGGTAGTAATTTGTGAATCGCTGTATCAAAAAGCCACGAGCTGTTGAGCCTTTGAGCACCTCCATCAACCTCCATCGATCACCGAGGGTCCATTTTCATATTAAGATTGCTTGTCAAGATACGCCACTTGTCCTGTCGACGACGAGACGACGTAGGAAAAAAACCTTTGCATAATTTACCCAACATATGTAGTCTATATTTACGACACTCCTAGCCGAGGGCGACCTCTGGTGTTTGACAATAAATATATTCAATCTATTCATATGAATCGCATTGTATGTATTTTACATTTTATTGTATGAAGAAAAATATTGAATATTGAGTAGTAAGACGCGTTTTTTCGCTCATAGCTGCATTTTTTTTAAATTTCAATTTTAAAGTCATCAATCTAGTACAACTGTGGATTTCGCATGCAACTACATACACTACGAACTTTATGGAACATTTAAAAGTAACATAATATGCGTACTGTCATTTAAAACCAACCAAACATCTGTCATTTAAATAAAATGTGACTTTACGTCAACACATTGGCGTTTAAAATGAATAGTTAGAAGTTGGTCGTTATTACCTTTATATTGACGCGCGAAGGCAAGACTCCGCCATGATTCGGTTTTAGGTGCACTTTTTATGTGCCGCTTTGTGACGCAAGTTCCACAGTTGTACTTCGATGGTTAAAGTGCATAAAAATTAAATTCAGATATAAAAGACCCTTCATTTGCAAAATTATTATTGTTCGAAGCTATCAAAGTGGTTACAAAATCACCAAAAATTGGTGCCAAATGGCCGATGGTAATTACCAATTGCGATTCTTAATTGAGATAGTGGTAAACAACAAAATAATTTATGGGTCGATTGCACTTTTTATTTGTTTATGTAAAGTCAACAGAAAATAAAATATTTATTTATACATTCCCATAAACGGTGCGAGTTGTACGAGTGTTCAGATTTCGAATATCCACCGGTTTCGGCATTCGGCAAAAGGAATGTATTCCCTACAAATAATTTTTGGTTTCCTCTATAATCGCTTTGATCTCGCTTCCTGTGTAAATGTTGGCTATAATATATCAATGGATTTAACGTCTCATATTTTTCTACTCGTTTAGCTACATTTCCTTTGATAACACACCTGGTAGGTTTTATTTTTATGGGGATAAAGTTCACTTTCTAACAATCTTTACTTTAAATTTCTTTTGACGGAATTTCTGGCTGATAGCCAGTGATTCACCTGTTTATAATGTTATTAGTCTTTAGGCGCGTTGGGCATTTTAAGATGGGATAAAATCATTGAACTCGCGACATACATGTCATGTAATGTAATGTAAGCATTGATGTAGCTGATATTAATTTAAAATCTTATATATAAAATTCTCGTGTCGCGGTGTTTGTTGCCAAACTCCTCCGAAACGGCTTCACTTCTAACGTGCAGTCCTATGACTGATATGTTTTTTGACATAGTTTTGTCAAATATATTATACCACTTGAGATGTTAAATTATTGGAAACAATAAATGTCAGATGGCATGAAATGGACCCTTCTCAATAAACTTCATGTTACACCTCAAACGGAGCTAGGAAGTTCCTTAAAAGTTCACCATTTGGAGAAGAACTCTCATTGTTCGCGTTTCTTTGGTTTCAAAAGCGGACACAAAAGGGAGAGGGTTCAACGGGAGGTGGTCGTGCGGGTGGTTCCCTAAATTTCGTTAGTCTGACCTTTCTCTAACTAGATCCGACTCGTCAGTGGCGCCGCGGTCTTGTTAAAACTTGCTTTTTAGACGACTTTTCGAAGTGTTCGATATTCACAGTAGGTACTTTCATGAATAGATTACAATAGTTAAACTCGTAAGGTACAACAACATTTTAGAAATTTTAATGACACTTTTAATAAGAAGTATGCATTGATATTAAATGCAAAGAGAATTTTTTTGTTTCCAATCGTTAGACTTCGGTTATGGGCTTTTCGACGTAATTAAATCTTTTTTTATAAATTTTCTTCCAAAAGATCACGTGTGCACTTGTACCTTTTCACAATTAACGTAAAATATTTTTAATAATTATTATGTAAGTATTATTGCTTAAGAGTAAAGCAAGCCGCCGAGTAATGAGTAATGAAATGGTTGGGTAAACAACCGTACTGTTTTAAAATGATAATTAATAGAGTAGTGAACTTCAGTGCGAGTTAAAGCTAAAGGTAGTTAAAAACAGTGCGTGCCCGGCGGCCCGTAAAGCCTTTCTTTCACCCTCGTCTCCACGAGTCGTAGCCAAAGGGCTCATTCGCTTTATTACAATGTTTAATATTAATAATCCACTGAGTTAACTAGTCGTAAAACATCTTCGTTAACCTGTACACTGGTTTTGTGGGGCTACTATTTGTAGCGAACTTCACTCTGAAATATTTTTGAAGCCTTACTTCTCCCGGTGAAAATGGTAGGGGAGCCCACGATGTCGTGGGGCGTCGTGGGGACCTTGAATTTTGAAGATAAGATGGTAGGAAGAAAAAAAGGTTATATTATATTTTTCTTTTCAGCGGTGGGATGTGTGTCTACACACGTTCAAAATTTTGTAGACGCTGTATTAAAGAAAATCCTCAAAATAATCGTCAGATTAAGAACCAGCACGATCAGGAATTCAGGCTGAACCGTCTATATGAAAATCTGACGCGCTCGAGTATTACAAAATGGCAATCGCCAAAAATCTTTTTTGCATTTTCAAAAAGCTGCCACGAGCTTGAGTTACATCTAAATCGTCTGTATTTTGAATGGGAGCTCCCATTCTGAAAATCACTTCTGAAAATCTGACGCGCTCGAGTTGTATTTAAATTTTTACCCAACCGTCAGATTAATACATATCCGTTATCGGAGACACGTGGGAAATATACTTTGGTAATATCTGGGACTAATATCTTAGTCCCAAAATCCCCTCTTGGGCTCCTCTACTAAAAATGGTAACACTGCCCATCAGCCTTGTAAGCGCGGAAGCCGTAAGCCGTTAGTGAGGATAATCCACAGTTTATTATTACAAAGGCTTTCCCAGCTTTTAATCTTGCCGTAGTGTTGTGTAGGCTACACGTACCTAAACCTTTGGTCTGCTTGCCAATTTAATATTCTCAGCGTTGAGAGAAAGTTATCAGAAAACCATTAATGTGTACTCTCCTAATGTAATGAAGCTGTAACGAATTTATGGTGTTGGAACAAACACAATTAAGTAAATTAAACGTGAAATGAGATAGAGCGATGCTATACATCATGACTCTGGGCCATTTTGTGTAATAGATTTAGTGGTTCCAGAGATCAGAACCTTTCGAGAAGTTCTCTTTGTCAAGAGATTACTTCATGTGATTTAATTTTTATTTTAAAAATTTGTTATGATAATTAATTGTAATTAGTATAAAAGGTATTTTATGCCATTTTTTTTTGGTATAAATCTAACAGTGTCAAAATCAAAATATCAAAATAACTACTTAAACAACTGTAGAGTTATAAAATACAAAAATAATTCAAAATCAAAATATTTATTTACCAATTAGGTTTTTTAAGAAACTTTTATGATCGTCATTATCAATTTAAAGCAAAGATGACGATCCTGAGAAGAAACCCCGAAACAAACTCAGGATACTTTTCTTTTTGTAATCTTTAAAATATAAAATAACAACAATTACACTTAATTTTAACAAAATTAAAATATATATTTGACCGTTGTTGTGTGAACAATGGATTGTCGACAATTCGAACAATTCGACGCTTAACTGCAAAGCTCAGAGGTGAGAGGAATACTCCATATGGCGCTTAATCTGGGCTTTATCAGAATTAGGCGCTGCTCTGATGGAAAGCACCGCTTTTCATGTTCAACATGGATTATCTTTCAAGTTACGCCTAAATTCAAAGTTAATAAATCAATTTACAAATGTTAATCTATACAATAAACCTTATGTACACATTAATTTAATATAACTACTCAATAAAGCGGGTCGAATAATTTGAAGCAAGAGTCGGTAACATCCGCGCTCGCGCTACATCGCCGCGTGAATGTTTAATGGCAGAAAGACGATTTAATTTCGTGCTGCGATGTATAATGTACGATACGGAAGCCGCGTTACACGATACGATACGATTACTTCAAATCGTCATTTCATTAATTTTATTAATTGTCACAAGTAACAACCCAAAGACATTGCACTGTATACCTCGTGTACCTATACAACCGTGTTCTGTCTTTCATATACTTTCACCATCTCTGAGTACAGTGTCAAGTAGGCTAACCGCCATTTAAAGTCACCGGTAAGAAAGCGAGTAGCATCGCTCAAGAGTAATTTCAATGAAATTGAAACAAGATACATACTCGTAAAATTTACTCGCCAATTAGCGTTACTTGAACAGTAACTAATCAATACTTTACTTGTAGTTGGTGAAAAAGGCCCTTATATTATTTTATAGTTTTTGTAAACTATTGCATACAATATTTTGAATGTCTCCCACATTCAAGTAAATGGCGCAGCACATCTTACATGTACCTACTAACAGAAATTTTGTTTAGAAAAAGCGAATAAAAAAAGCTAATTGAGTATGAAAGAGAGAGGTCGGCGTATAAGTCGATTGTGATCGGTGAGCTTACGAGTTAATAGCTTTTCAGACGCGAAAACTTAAAAAGAAATTGTTCTGTCCTTCCACGATTTTGTAAAGTGCCATTCCACGATTATGGTGATAATAATTGTAATTTTTAGTTAAATCTAAGGTAAAAATATTAATTTTCAATTTTAATATTTTTCTTCTGAGTTTTAGCTTTACATGAAGTTTTATAAGTATCGGTTGAGTGGTATGGTAGCAAAAGTATGACATAGACAGAATACTTTTCGTATTTATAATGATATACTATAGTTTTACGAATAATATATTTCTGCAGAAGACGTTGAATTTAAATCGCAGTATGTTGTTACTGCCTTTTTCCTTTTGATTTTGCTACCTGAGTATCCGAAATCTTTTAGTGAAAATTAATGGTCAAAAGTGAATACTCAATTTTTTTAAAACACTTGGTTAACCAAATAATTACAATAATATTATTTGTAAGTCAAAATACGCAAATGAGTTCATTTTAAATAGTTTTAACAACAAAGAGACCACACGAATTTCGTATGCATATGTAAAGTAGATTTTCAGAGATTTGCATTGAGATTAATTACTACTTAATTAGTGAGTTAATTGTTTATGGTTAGGCTAACAATTATTTATATGTCAATTACGAAAACTTATTTGAGATTGTGCATCAATCATAATTATACGCTCGTCTTTCTCGATCCTAGAGTTGCAAAGTTCCAAGCTTCGATCTCAATAGGCCGCCTGTGAGCAACAGTGTTGTTACCGTGTACGACGGAGGGTGAGAGTTAGGCTCGGCCTAGTTGTCTAAGGCCCCGTGTTCTAGATAGACCAGTATGTAGGTATAGTATAAACTAACTCCGACCTATGACATGATTATTGTTGGATTAACAATCGAATCTCTTGGTGAATTTCGAACTAGTATCAATGTATATCTCTGAAATGAAATTTCAGATACAGTAATCTCAAAAAATATATATGAATGAAATTTTTAAAATTTCCGAAATTTGTTTAATTATAAATAATTAATTTATGATTATCATTTTAAAATTAAATTACAAAATAAATGCAAGTTATTGTCTTATTTATATTAAATTAACTTACTAGTGACCCGCTTCCGGCTTCGCCCGGGGTGCAAATTTTATCAAAATCGGTTCAGTAGTTTCGGAGTCCATCGCGAACAAACATGTGACTATATAAAGATAAACAGGTATTACTCTATTAGCGCTGTACAGAAGATTACTGTATTTTTTCTTGTACTCGATACAATTCCTAATTCTCTTAAAATGATAACATCAAAAATGTGTTATTATTGTGAATATTTATGAACTGTAATTCCAAAAGATTTACCTTAACAATAAAGCGACACAATGTACCAGATGTTATATCCGCGTTTGATCCGGGCAAATCTCGGCTCATTGTCGCGGTAATGTTGTAATGCTGGCTACTTTTACATGACACCCGAGTTGTGTCACTTTTATTTATTTTTCAAATATTGGAACCATGTTTGCCGCCCTTGTAGTATAAAATTCAAGGACAAAAAATTTGCATACTGTTTAAGAAGATTTAAGTTTTAAGTCCAAAGCCATTTTTGAAGTGAAAACTTCTTTAGGCGCTTTAGGCATTTTTGAGATGGGAAGAAACACTGTCATGTTACGTAATATAGTCGTTATTAATTTTAAAAAAAAGAACGTTTTTTGATATGGGATAAAATAATTGAACTCGCGACATGGTCATGTAACTGGGCAACTGACAGCTCTGTATATAAATACCTACTAAGCAGACAATTGCATATGAAAGTAAACTTACTGGATATGATAACAAGGATCAATATGGTATACACCTCTGACCATTAATCTAGTTAACATTACATCAAACCTTTTTAATTTTAAAATGTGCTACTTGGTTTTGGCAGGAAATATTTTGCTTAGCGATTTCTTTGGATTTCTTTGCATTAATTAATGCTCTTAATATTAATAACACATAATAATATAATAATACTCTTAGGTAATATTAATATTCTTAATAATACTTAATGCTCTTAATTAAATTAGTTGTATTCTCGGCCCTATTCGGATATGATGGTTGATTGTAAACTTTTACTCAATACTTGGAGTGGCGCGACCATGTGGCTATAATAGTGTAATCTTTGAAACTGACATAAAACTTTAGTAATACGAGCATAAAGCGTTAGATAATACTCTGGCGCCAGATGTCGACAGATTTTGATGACCCAAACTTTCAGACTGTTTTATTAACCAATTCGACCAACATATCTCACAAAGTTGTTTTGAGTAAAATAAAAAAAAAACAGTGGCACTCCAAGAGTGCAGACAGAAGTGAAAACTTGAACATAATATATACGTGTTTATTTACAATTATTGATCGCAAGAAATACAAGAGAAAATAATACGAGTATATGATACTGACACACAATGACAATTAAATAGAACATAATTATTTAACATGAACTTCATAATGACAGTCCATTAACAAGGTTTGATGTTGATATGAAACTATATTATTGGTCACATGTGTATACCATATTGATCCTTGTTATCATATCTAGTAAGTTTACTTTCATATACAGTTGTTTGCTCATTGTTTTTTTTAAATTAATATCAGATACATCAATGCCTTATGACACTGTCGCGAGTTCATTGATTTTATCCCATATCAAAAATGCCCAACGCACCTAAAGATGTTTCCACTTCAAAAACTAAAAACATAAAGGCCTAACAGAATTATAGCCTTTAGGACATAGTTCGTACTGCTCACGCGCTGGTAATAGCCTCTGCCACGCCAATATCCTGCGCGCAGACTATTTCCCCAACAATTTCCGATCGAATGTCACTCTCTAGATAAAATTCACATAGCACTTACGTATGCACGCCGACTGATATACACAGAAATGACGAGTTACGACAGTCGAGAGCATATATATACATTTGCAAATGTAATGTAGCATAAGGATCCCATTAGAATGCAGTACATCTATACCGCGTCATCAAGCATCCAATTGTATCAAACGCAATAGTAATATGCATATTACATTCACGCAGCAGCCTACCACGTTCCTGGTGAGAGCAATCAAATTTACTATGGTTTAGCAAATAACCTGTTTGTAATATCGTAAAGAGTGAAAACGGATTTTGTATGTTTATTTATAAGTAGAGGAAAATTTCCTGGAACCACCGCACACATTTGAAAAAATCTCACTGTTTGAAAGTCAAATTATTCCAGATGGAAATAGGGTACATGTTGTAAGTATATACGAGTGCGGGAATTTTGTTATTATTGTTAGTCATCAATAATTATTAATGCAGTTAGAATTATGTTATTAATAAAGGATTAAACACAGTACTCATTACTTCTACGAGTATGTAGGAGCTTTCTGCACACGGTTCGGGTTGTTGGAAATTTTCTTCAAACTCGCGAAATGTAAAATTAAGCTGCCATCTAACTTTCCATGTTGCTACTACCTAGATCTCTTCAAGGAACAAAAATACTGTTGTTCTTTCAAATATATAAAAAGGGAGCAATAGTATCAAATGACACTCAAAAACCAAGTACATTATCTACGAACACAAAAACTAGGCTCTATCCCTATAGGATCTTTCTCTACTTATCGTATAGTTACAGTGAATATTGATTCTTCTTCATCAAAACAAAAAGTAAACTGATATTACATTAAAGTTGTATCTCTGTCTCTTCATTGGTTTCTATATAATTCCAGCATTCACAATCCTTTGTAACAAAACAGAAGATACGATCAAATGCACGTCTCTGTAAACAACGGTCCCTTGTTGGCTAGACCTTATCGCTCCAAATAATATAGGTAACATTCATTATAATAACGATGCTTTGAAGTCACACATATCGCACGTCGATGTATTGTAATCAAACGAACGCGAACTGAGTCTGCCGACGACACGTTTGGTTTGTAATATTTCGCTATTGCGTCGTAAGGTGTGTTTAGATTCTACACCAATGAATTACCTGAAAAATTGCCTCAACACAATTTGCGAAAACTAATAGTGTACATCTGAACCGCCATACTTTCTTTTTATATGAGAAAATTACATTTTGTGAACTATTTAATCTCACGTTCTAGTCAGAAGCACGAAATAACGCCGGCGGAGTCACGTTGCGTGACGTGTTGTCAGTCTTATGATTCAACGTGCGACCCGACATCACCTTAAATGTTATATTTTTCGTTCTAAAATTGCGAAGAAACATGGAATTATTTTGGTACTGGTCGTTAGTAAAAAAAGCAATGAACTTGTAGGAATTGTAGTGAATTAGAGGTCTGAAGGGTTCCTTAGTAAAATCAGTGTAACTGCATTGGGGTGGGGTCTAATCGGATCGATGGAGGACGCGAGCTGAATATTACCGGGCAGTGATTACGGCGACGCGTGACTTGGGCCCAGATCGCTCGCAGATTGGACACTATACAACACTCCGACCACCTTTAACCTAAAGTCATTTCTATTGACACTCAACCTTTAGTACGATTTAATCATATTTAGTGATTTTGATTCAATCAATGTCGATCTATTTTATATCAAATACATCAAGGCATGGGTCTCTTTTTTAGGTAAGCAGATAATCTTTACTGGCGTTGCAGTATCTAAAACTAAACATTTTGTCCAAAGAGTGCTGCAACGGCTTCTATTGTAAATGATATTTTTTTAAAGACCAAAGGTTTGATTTTAGTGGCAATACTCTCATCTAATGTGCAGGTGCATCCTGCAAATGTTATTTGCGACAGGAGAGAAGACTGCTACATTTATTTAATGTGTCCCTGTCGTCGGATTCAATATTTGCTGTATCACTTAAAACCGTATAAACCGAATGCAATTTGTGTCAGTGGCATCTTATGGCGGTTTTATTGCGCCAAAGACCGCTTCGCGAAATATACACGTTTGTTAAGTGTAGTAATTTTCATAATTTATGTGATGAGTGAGTCCCAGGCCCGGGCAGGGCAAACGGCATCGTTTATGGACCGAATAACGTTTTCCCGGGGAGAGGTATCGCTTGTTTATTTTACAGCAATCGTAAAAAGCGTAACATATGAATTATTCACTTGATGGATGCGAACGAAACAGTCGCTCTCGTACGACTTGATGGACTAATGTAGCCAATTTCTATTTCACGTGTTTTTCTCTCTTAACATGAGTTCTTTTGAAGGTTCCACGTCTCATTTTTTAATCAGTCTTGTGTGCTGTTATTTTAAAAAACAATAATAAGTAGATTACAGTAATAACGAAAGGCTTACGTAGCATTCAGCGCCTGCGTACTCTTAAGCCTATTGAAACCGATCTCAGCACTACTTTCGCAAACCCTTGAAAGCAGTCTCCATTGCAACTAAAAGACTTTTCACTAATTATACGAATACTACTTACCTCGAGCTACATTCACAGTATTTAAGTGTTTGAATTAGAAAAAACTACCCTGCTTTCACGGAGGGTATAGTTGCTTGAGTACCTCGACACAGTTTTGAAAATTCAATAGTGCTATAGAACTTTGCTACGCTCAATAGGGTTGTAAATGTTTATGGTTTTTATATTTACGAAGATTGCTAATTTGAAATTAAATTGGCAGGTAAAAAATTCGATTGAACGAACTAGTATAATTATGTTCTGTGCAGTCATGATGAAGCAGGTTAGCGTAGTCAGAACGGTAAACTTTTTAGTCAGGTAAGGCAAGGTGACAGTGGACAAGGTTTATCTTTAAATCAGAGAGATGGCTACTTTGAGTGAGGAGTTCGGCCTGGGTACCAGAAAAGATGAGACGACTTGTGAGAGGATCGCCGAGCCGGAAAGCAGCTTGCAGTCAGTCAAACAACTGATACCAATCAGGGAAGTTACCGGCTAGAGTTCGAGAGCAAACTTTCAACTTTGTTTAAGGCGATCTACTTTTTTTATTTACTAGATAGAAGTTAAGCTAACTATCTTTAAAGAATACTAAAGTATTGTCCAGATAATGAAGTAGGGGGCAGACGTCATTTCGAACACACAATTTGGGTAAATTGGAAACTTTGCGATATCAAAATTTATATGAAACCATTTGACTCGCTCGTTTGGCACAAATGACGCATCATTTGTCAAAATCAGTTAAGATATTTAGGCGGGTGCTGCTATCGCCGAATGAACGGTCAACATTTATCAAGACGAATATTAGTGAGGCTGAGAGAATGACTTTCTTATATTTACAGTCGAGAGATAGTTAGTGCATATGTTTTATATTCATTATCAAAAATAATAAAAACAAACAGCGGACGAAGACGCGTGCGACAGCTCACACTAATAAGTAAAGTTCTTTTTATAGTTGTTTTAATGTTGAATATTGTGTATTTTGGTGATATACAGTTTTATTAAGTTGATAGCGGAATGAGAAAATGAGGTATACACATGTAATCTCGCAATACCTCCGTGGGATTAGGAGCGATCCCTTTTGGTTAAAATACTGTCGTCTTATCATTCGATCAACACAAAAACAATAGACTGACTTAGGTTTATTATTAGTGATTCAATGACGTTCAGCGTCTCGCCTCTCATTCGATTCCACAGAGCATTAATACCTTAAAATATGGATGATAATTTTATTAGTGATAGTATCACAAATACTGTAATGTAATTTCGCTAAAAACATGATTTTGTTTTGACGTGATTACCTAGGTCTTTGAATTTGACTCCATAGTGGGAGGCAATTAAGAAAACAGACGATAACAAAGAAACAATATTGTATTTTCCAAATTTAATTACAAAACTCGATAGCTCAAAGAATCAAAGGTTTTTTTTGGTATATATGTTACTAGCTGGTGCCCGCGACTTCGTCCGCGTTCTGGATGAAAGGTACCCTATGTCCTTTTTGGAGTCCCAGACAACGTGTATGCAAAATTTACAACGCCATCTAGGGAATTCTGTTTGAAGCAATGTAGTACTCTAATTCATCTAATCTCACTTCGAATAATGGAAAAAGTCTGTTAACAGATGGCACTACATGTTAGTTATAGTTTATAAAATTACGTGTTAATAAAATTAAAGCTGCTGCCCGCGACTTCGCCCGCGTAACTTAGTAAATTATGTACTTAAACCTTCCTCGAGAACCACTCTACCCATTAGTGAAAACCGCATTAAAATCCGTTGCGTAGTTTTAAAGATCTAAGCATACAAAGGGACATAGGGACAGAAAAAGCGACTTTGTTTTATACTATGTAGTGATATTCGAATTCTTTGGACATATACCTATAATACGCTCAATGGAAATATTACTCATACTTAAAAAATAATTAGATAAAATTCTGATTCGACTTTTGTATAACCCATAATTTGAACCTTACGAGACTGTTAATTTTCAATGAAGTTAATGATTTATTTCTATAAAAAATATCAATATAATTTTCCAAACTAGATATCCAACTAACGTAAGTTGCGATAAGATAGTTTGTCCATAGTTTTAATGTTGTTCACCTCCGTGTTTGTGCTGCTATTAAGGTCTCTAAGCTCGTTACGGCGCGTCACCGAGCCTTACCGTGATTGAATTGGAGATTTACGAGTGTTTGCCCAATGGCCGGGAATATACTCTGCGAAGCCGAGTTACGAGTATTTTGTTGTTGTTAAAGAAACAGCCTTCTCGATCAGCTGTTCATTAATTGCTAACAAAAAAAATGTGTGTATCAGCTCAACATCAGTGGCTCCACAGATCTTCGGAAATGCGCGCGGTCCCACTAGAGATATGGCACCCTTAAAAAATAGAGCGTGCTTCGGAATTGTCTAGCTCGACAATTCATTCAACCTGCAATTATATTAGTACTTATGTTTTGTTTCAAATTAATATTGCTGTAGATTTATATTAATGAAAATAAAATAAAACAATATGCGTAAAAAGTTGGTTTCGTAGTGCCTAAGATAAGATGCAGTCTTGATATGTAGAATTGTAGATGCATAGTAACTGCACAAGTACATCCTGATAGAACTTTTTTTATAGAAGAATATTATCATTTAGAAAAGTTTTATAATGAGCTGTCCCGAGAAACTTCAGTTTCCCTTATTTGAAGTTGGATTTGGATTAGGGAATAATACCTGGTGTTTGGGAGAATGTATGTTTAATATATTTTGTGTATGTTTCATAATACGAATGTAATATTGACACGGATGAGGGCACAGCCGCGGCTCGGCCCTTTGATCCTTCGGTGTCGCGTTGGGTTCAATATACAATCAAATATTTTCTTTTCATCTTGTAAGGAATTATTTCCCCCCGAAAATATATACGAAAGTATATTCAAGCCTAAGAAATATCAAACTTTTTTTATATAAAATACACTTCTAGTGCTTACCGTGGCTTTTAATGGTCACCGAAAGGAGAAAACAAACACTCATATGATCCTTTCCTTTATATCACATGGAAGGGACGGAGTGTTCCTGTTACACGATAATGTGGTGGGCAACGTCCCTCGGGAGACGTCGGGAATTCAATAAACGTTACGCATTCGCGATTAAAGGCAATATGAAGGCGAATTAATGAAAATTTTTACATATATACCCAAATGACTTCGACCATGACTTTTCACATCCAGACTAGAGCCAGGAATCGAACATTGGACCTCTGATACAGAGCATTAAACCATTCGTCCAAAGATCTACAAAGATCTACATGCTCCCGACTTCTCCCGGGTTCAAAATTAAAACTATCCTATTTTTTAAGTTGGATCAAATTACACATAGTTAGGAAGTTTTATCAAAATCGGTTCAGTAGTTTCAGAGTTCATCGAGAACAAACACTGAGACATAATTTTTATATAATTATATAGAGAGATAGAGATGTGAAAAAGAGCCCAGTTGGCCCACCGTTGGACACAACCCTGATACAAAACAAACAAGCAGAACGAGGCTGAATATAGATGCGACTCACGCATCAATATGTATCGGAGTCACAGCTTCGAGATTCTCACGGGGATTAATCTAAAGTCAGATTGAGGTCACGTATCATCCATCAATGTTGCTCCTAGTGCAACCAATCTCGGTTTACCTATTCGCATTAATACACGTGGTCTCTAAAAGTTACTGCTTCTACAAATTCACTATTCGTTTTAAATACACGAATATTTATTATGCAGGGGCCCTAATTTTTCATAAGATATAAATAGTCAAGATTTAGTTCAAGAATGGTTCTCTGTTTACTACTGGAAGCCATATCACAATAATAAGCGTTTCGGAAGATAGTTTCGACAATTGACAATTGATTGACACGTTTGGTCTAGTGGCTAGTAACCCTTTTTTTAACGTTGGGAAATCCTCTTTGATCCTCTTGGGTTATGCCGGATCCCTATCACCTAAAACCCAAAGACTTTCTAGCGCGGCCGTTGATGGGCGGAGTCGTGGGGACGCTATGACACGACTTCGGTGCCCCGTCACGGCTATCCAACGCGGGGAGGCCTGTGCTCTCTGTCAGAACCTCGGCGTAGTGGCTAGTAACCCTAACTGTTAACCAAACGGTTGCGGGTTCGAATCCCGCTAGGGGCCAAATGTTTATGTGTTAATATTTTACCTTTGTACCTGAGTCATGATGTTTTGTATTTATAATATGTAATATTTATAAAAAAAAGTAAACTATATAGTATATCAACTGTCTGGTATCCATAATACAAGCATTAGTTGCTGACTGTGGAACTAGATGGTGCTGTGTGGAATGTATGAAGATATTTAAAATATATATGTGTGACGCTTTTTTCGTGGCCACCCCAACCAAGCATCACTTCAAGATGCATTCACACTTTTTTAACAACAATAGCTTTTTGTTGGAAAAATCTACTTCTTAGAGTTGTCTTTTGTTAACATTTTTTCTTATGTTAAGGTCGACAGACAGGCTGACGGTTCATTTGATAGTAAATGGCTACCGTCGCCTATAACACAAGCAACACTATAAGAATAAGGAAGGGATTGGAAATCAAAATAAAAAACAGTGGCACTCTGGGAGTGCCGAAAGAAGTGAAAACTTAAACAATTAACGTAACGTAACGTGTCGGGTACGGTAACAGTGTCGCGAGTTCAGTGGTTTTTTCCATCTCAAAAATTTCCAACTCGCCTAAATATTGTAAAGTTACAGCTGAAATTGAATTCGCATGAGAATTGAATAAACTGAAACAAATTAAAAGAGTCTAAATATAAATATTTTTTATCTAAAAAACCGAATTGGTAAAGTGAAAGTACAGACGAACTCAAAATATTATATTTCGAGTAGCTTCGGTTTCCTGAAAACATCAAAGGATATTGTTTCAGGCTTTCAACAACGAATAGCATTGATATTGAGCCACGAGTTTACTAAAGGCTGTAAGTAACTTAAAAAAATGTAGTCTATACTTACTTAATCTCCACTAATATTATAAAGAGGAAATATTTGTTTGTTTGTTTGAATTGAATAGGCTCTAAAACTACTGGACCGATTTGAAAAATTCTTTCACTGTTTGGAAGCTATATTATCAGCGAGTAATATAGGCTATATTTTATAAAGTTACGTGGACGAAGTCGCGTGCAACACCTAGTATATTATAGTATTAAGCCTCACTTTTTTGTCTTTTCTGTTTGTTATGTAAACAATAAAAGTTGTAAATGGATTTTGTTCCTGTTTGAATAAGTGGAAAGAGGGAATTCTGAAGATTGTTCGTGTGTGTAATTCATGAATATGTTATTATATTTGGCGAGTTATCGCGGATATTGTCTAAGATGTTCGCAAAAATGTTGGTAAGAAATGGCCGTTTTTCGCGTGCGCTACCAAAAGCTTTTGATAAATCTTTTGCCAATGTATGTTCTATAAACTTCGGCTTTACATTAATCTACAAAAAAGTCTTTGTCGGTACATCTGTATTCTAAGGATAACTAACAGCAACCTACTTTTGTTTTAATAGAAGCAACACATTTTTACGATGCTGTATTATGAAACCATTCGATCACGTGTCATTTGAAGTAAAAATACTATTGATTATTTAAAATATTTATTTTATTATTGTTCCCTCTTTCATACACTTTTTTGTGTTTTCTGGATATTTACAAAAATAACACCTGATATCACCATCACCTGAAAGAGTAGTGTAAAGTTAGAGAGTAGGGGTAGGTCTGGCCTGTTAAAATTGGATTGAAACTGTTAAAGTCGATTGAAACTCTTAAACATTGTGTAAGCAAATACTTCTTTATTATAAACAATTAATAAACATTTCTGTTTTATTAATTAACCTTCTCTCTGACTACCAAATTTTCAATTTGTCATAAAAAATTCCTTCATTCAATTTTAAACTATTTTATTTTCCTAAATAAAACTAGCTAGTATTAAATTCAATACCTCAACATGGCCGATATTTTTACGAGGTCCCTATTCCCGATTCCCGAAGTGGAAGTAATGCGGCTGCGAGTTCAACAAAGGATGCAATTAACGTTTTATCGCCACCTCTGGCTGCGATCGTAAATTCTGCGATATGGATACCGAAGCCCAACAGTTTCTTCTTCGAAACAAAATCTCTCCATATATAAAATTACGTGTCATGTTGTTTGAGGTCAATGAACTCCTAAACTACTGAACCTATTTTGATAAAACTTAGTAATATTATGGTCCAACTTAAAAGATAGGATAGTTTTTTTTATTTTGAACCTGTGTAGCTAGTGTTCATATATTTCTTTTTTCACAAATTTGAATGAAACATGTAGGACTCTTTTCAACCCGGTTAATTATGTTCCAAGACATAGTTTTTTTGTCAACTTGTTTTTGTTAAATTTTTCACCGTAATTATATATAGTTTTTCTGTCAACTTGTTTATTTTTTTACTTTTATATATTTTATACATTTTTTTGCTTACAAAAGTAATAAACAGAGAACATTTAGGTTTATATTCAAGACACACTTCTTGTAGGTGCCGTCGTTTACCTTAAGATATTGAATATACAATTTACAAAGAAACCTAGCAAGCTATTAGTTTCTGAAGAAACTCGTTATAACAGAATTCACATGAACGACTTACTTACTCGTAGCATAGTTATGTTATATGTAAGTTATATTTTGTACACATACAAAGCTTTGAAACCGGAAAAGTCCGACGTTTGAACCAGGTTCAGCTTAAACTATCTGTGGAACATTAGTTTTAACTAATGTTAACTAATGTTAATGTTAGATCAAACCACATTCGTTAAAAAAATGATTTAATATATTAAATGTACATATTATATGCAATGTACATAAAGGAAGTTTAAGAGTACCTTAAAAGTCAGTTTTATTATTGTTGGTTATGCGGCGCTACTTTATAGTAAGTAGTAGATACTTACTCTCAAGTAAATATAATAAGTAATATCAAATTATTATTAAGATAGTCCATTAAAACATGTCTAATGAGCTATCCAAATTTAGTTCTTTAACTCCGGCTATTAATCTAGGTTGAAAATAGTCGAGAACAGTAAGATAACATTTGCTTTTGACTTGAACACTATTTGAATGTATCCAAGGAAGACGTCGCCTTTGCAGGTAATTCAATCAAACAAGGAAACCCTGTATTCCCGCAGGCGTGTTATAAGAGAAATCTCATTGTGAACATGTAATAACATTAGGTAGCTTAACTCCAAACAAATTCTACTTACACAATCTCACGAGATTTCCCAGTAATGTGTTTCTAATACAAAATACAAAGGAATCGTTCTGTGGGGCGAGAATACTTTTTCATTCTCATAACTTGAGGCAAATAAACATATTTAGTTATCCTCATTTGGCCTAACGAATCGTTACCGCTCAACAAGACATTAAGGAACGTTCAGATAATTACCAGTTAGAGCGGTAAGATAAACATCCAACTTGCTTTTGGGAAGCGAAGGTTTGCCTAGAATAGCTTTTTGAGCTGTCATTTCAGCCGAAAGGAATGTTAACCGCTTTGAAGTATATTACCTTAATGTTTCTTCTTGGTAATACAAGTGAAGAAATTATGGTAAAATGTATTGTCACGTTGGCTTGGACCAGCCATTATCATTTCATCTTTACGGTTGTTAAATCATGATGTAGGTAATCTCCCTACATCATGATCAAGGATAGTGAGTTGTTGTTGTGACCTTCTCGGTTCCGAAATGACCTTTTCGGAGCAGATGCAAACCATTTTGGCCATAGACCTAGTCCGAGTAATGTTATCCACTGTTAGCAGCTTTTTGAGTCCATCAGTCCAGTAAGCAGATAATCATTGGTCTCCACTCCAAGACTCGTCAACCTCAAAGCATTTCCTCTGAACGACAGACATGCTCCGCGCATTTTCACTTCAGCGACTGCTCCTTCGGGCTTTATCGACCACTTTGGTTTTGCAATGAATTTCTGTATTCCGGGTTCCTCAGAAAGAAATTTTCTGTTCAGACCTCTTCGGGGAAATAAAAAAAATCCAATAAAAGTGAAATTATTTCCTCTGTAAATATCTACATAAGAAGATAAAATGAGTGTATAATGCTGAAGGGCATATAGTGTGACAGCCCTATTGGCAGCCGTGTGGAATAAATGTTAGGTAAGGTGTGCGTGAACACAAATTGAGGGATCTCGTGGCCTCACTAATGATACCCGTGGTGGCTTTCACCTTCGGGCGTCGACTCCACTGCTCGCTACTTGCGTACATATGTGGGTACAGGCCTTAATTAAACACATGATTCCAACATTCACACATGGGATCTGTGTCTACAGGATTCTACTGGAAGTAAACACAAAGTAATAAAGTACAAAGTAACGTAAGGTTTATCGCCTAAAAGAATTATTACAAATTGTAATATTACAATTACTATTTCACAGTAGGTACTTTTTCATCATAATATTAGGTATCTTCCAATTACAACGTGTGTAGGGATTAATGTTATTTTATATTAATTAAATTTAATTTATATAAATTTTATTATAATATTTTTGGTAGCGATGCTAGCCACCTGTGTACCGTCAGCCTGTTTGTCTCGATCTGTACATAAAAGTAACCAGGTAAAAATTCTAATAGCAGTCTATAGACTGATATTTTGCTATTAGTGTTGAATGAAGATTTTCGATTTGCATTAGAACGGTCGTCCGTTCTAATGCAGTTTTACTTTGAGCGCATTCATCTAGAAGGGCCAAAGGACAAAAAGCGAATTTCAATAGATGTGGGAGCATTGTGCTCTACTCAATGGAGGATTTTTCTAATGAGAGATAATAATGGCATCTGTGTAATGCAAAATCTATATTCCGTAGACTGAAACTAATAATATGGGGATGAAACAATATACAATGACGAAGATGACATAAAAGCGTTTCCAGTTAAAATAATATCCGAATTAGCAAAGTCCAAATGTAAGTGGTCTTTAGAATCAATTGAATCTTTTGAAACAATGGAGGGAGTGGAGAAGAGGACTCATTAGGACCGTCCTGGAAAAAGTTGGCTTTACACTCGCTCGATTTGTTCCTGAACGTTGTCAGAAACACTCCTTCATTATGCCGTTTGATCTTTCCGTTTAATGGCGTCATTACTCTCTCACTATTATAGCGTTCACTCAGATCAAATGAAAACATGAATAATAAAAAACCAATAAAGGTGAAGAGCATTAGAGGTCTCTGCTCTGCGTCTCCGTTCGATTGCTGGCAAGGTCAAGCAAACGATTGGCGTATATCCTCAGTATTTTTAAATATTATAAAGAAGAAGATTTGTTTGTTTGTTTTTTTTGAATTGAATAGGCTCCGAAACTACTGGACCGATTTGAAAAATTCTTTCACCTATAGAAAGCTACGTTATCAGGGAGTAAGGTAGGCTATATTTTATAAGGTTTCGCGGACGAAGACGCGTGCAACAGCTAGTATTAAATAAAAAAATGCCACTATTTGTGTATCTTTGAATGTATGCACGAAACTTAACGCTGCGAACGAATTGTTTTTCTGTTTACTTCAAGGTTTAGAGGGATTTATGAGGATGGTTCATGTGTATAATTCATAAATATCTTACATTATTTGCCGAGTTAACGCGGTTTTTGTACAGTCCTTGAAACTATTTTTATCTTGAAAGTTTATATAATTTAACGTATAGTACATGGTATTTTCTCACGGAGAAAGTTTCTATTCTTTGAGGACAGCAAGACAAGGAGTAGGCGCTTGCTGCACTGAAATGAAGACGTAGAGGCAAATATTTTGTAGTTCAATTGCGCGTGTTGGTGAGAAGGTGAGGTGGCTTCGCTTGTATGCCTTCCATTTAATTAAGCTCCGTAATCACAGCACAAACTCACTCGGTCTTACTACAAAAACATTAAACACACTTTAATCAGGCTTAAAACACGTGTTAAAAAAAAAACTTTACTACAAAAGAGTGTCTAGGCATTGTTTAGGGTTTAACAATGCTTGAGCATTATTTAAATTTAACCACCGCCATATGCTAGTTTAACGAGTGTCTATCTAGTTAACGGCCTCTCTTCCTCTGACGTATTGTGTCAAATTTCGTTTTGCGTATACTTAATAGTTAATATTAAAGATTTCTTTTGATTTTATAAATGAGTATGGATATTTTAAATTTAATTGACATGGAGGATATGGATTACATGGATAATTTTTGAGATAGAATACATCGTGAGAGAATTAATCCATTCGAATATATAACTTTGGTAACAAGATTATTTATTTAATAAAGGATGATCTACCATGTGATGCTAGAGGTGGATCCTGAAATAAAAATTTTATTTAACAATTTTAACAAATCAAACTTTACATTTGACCACATTTGACAATTACGTCTGTGTTAGTTACGTTCCATTATGCTCAATATTTTTTGGTATTACGAAATTTTATAAATAATCTAACGTATTTGTTGTAATTTATTACTTATTCCAATCTTATAATTTGCTGATATCATTAATATAGTCCGTAATAATAGCTTGTGAAAACCAAAATTCATCATTATACGCCTATCAGATCTGCGTAAAATGAAAACGACATGAATGCAGGGCGAGTGACTGAATGAATGTTTGCCAAGGTTGCCATAATTCAATAACATTCACGTACTTTAACACTATCTACCGAAACAAGCGCTAAATAAGGTTTTGTGGTAGGGACATTTTAAACGCTCGCTGACCAATGCTTAAATGCTTAATGCTTGTCTAACTAAGCATGTGTTTGAACAGTGCTTACTGAATCTTTTGTAGTAAGACCGACTACGTTTACATCTGCTTTGTGCCGCAGACCGTACACCGCATGTATTCGTCATTCGTCAAAAGCACTAATAGTTATGTGTATCACCTATCCCCTTTAAAAGTCAAACATCAACAGTTAGGTTACGTAATCTCGTTAGTAGAAGTTTTTACTTTGGACATCCCGAAGCTTTTACACGATGTCCAACAGTGGACACAAAACATTGTGAACTGATGATGATGATATTATATTACATGTGGGTATTTTCCAGATGAAAAATTACTTTTCAATCCGACTCTAATATATTCCTTTTCATCTGGTGTTGTGTTAAACAAGAACATTTTGTCTCGAACGTTAAAGATGTGCCAGTTGAGACATTGTTGTTTTTTATTTACTACGAATTCAAATCAAACATTCTCATTCTCCCTTTGAATGGGTTCACGTTGCGAGACATGGCGAAAGATGAATAACATTCCTTACGCCATTGTGGACGAAATAATTGTTTGCTTAGGTCACAGGAGATACGGTCAGCATATGACTAGGGGAATAACTAAATTCCTTAACTTTTCAAACTAAAGCAATGAAAATTAAACCTTATTCATGCGAATGAAAAGTATATTTTCCACCGTCGCATTCCAACTACTTGTGACCCTCTGGATTTGAGCCGAATAAACACCCACGTAATGACGGTTGAATGATTCCATTTGTCTTTTGGGTTTTATTATTTTTGCACCCCACTCGATTCTTGTCTTTATGTTTATGCGTTTAAGAGTGACATTGCGATCGCGATAATCCTTTTTATGATTATTAAGATAATTCAAACTTAAACAAGAGTTCACTGTGTTGTTGTTATGTGAAACACTTGTTTTTCCTATTCGAAAAGCTATCTTCCATGTATGGAGGGTAGAGGTAAGGAGGACCAACTTACATGGGTGTTAAACTGAAAAGTGGTAAGCATTAAATAGTGGCTCATAAATTGACCAGAATGGCGCTAGTGTAGCATGGGTATTTTATATAATTTGTTGGTTGCGTAGTTCATGAAATAACCCTAAATAAAATTAGTGCATCACACGACCCAATTCTACTACAGCGCCGCCTAATTGAGCATATTCGACGGACACTTTCTCATGTATAGAGTTGCTCTCCTTACTATTCTCCAATGATTTGGGATTCGTTGATTTCCCTAGATGACGATAGGCACTTGTCGTCAAACGGACCGTCAACGCACGTCACGTTTAGTTCAAAAATATAAAAAAAACTAGCTGGTGCCCGCGACTTCGTTCGCGTTCTGGATTAAACGTACCCTATGTCCTTTCTGGTGTCCCAGACAACGTGTATACGTTATTTCATTCGCAAAAACTACTGAACCGATCGTTCAGTAGTTTTTGCGTGAAAAAGTTACAAACATCCATACATACATCCATACAAACTTTCGCATTTATAATATTAATAATAGGATATTTATTCAGAAATATTTTTGGTGGAGAGTAATAATAAAAACTTTGTACGAACCCCTCAAATGTAGGAAATTATTTGTTCTAAAAAGGACGGTGACCATTTTGAATATTTGTCCGCTTTTATTTGGCCATTTAGGCTTTGTTTTTAACGGGAGGCGTGTAATTTAAATTAATTATCTGTGACAAGCACCTCTGTCGCGCGCGTGTGTAAATCCCTCTCTGTATATCAAACAACCAGTATGTAAGTATATGAGCCAAATTTAAAGCTACATTAAAAATATTTTTGTAGTATTGCCTTACGATTTCTTGCCGTGTGGCAGCCTTCCACGCTCTCACAATATCTAGATTTTTAAAATATTACTTAGTAACGGTCTGAATTATATTTTTAGTAAAATTGCATTACAGCATTGGAACTTATCTTTTTTATATTAATAGTATTACTCCCAGGTAGGAAAGACGCACTGAAAAAATATACCAGGAAGTTGAAATCAGAAAAAAAAAAACCAGTTATTGTTTGGCCGTGTAATATTATTATTTATATTCCAATATACTTCGTCACTACGTTGGAAAATATTGTCAAATGTTGTCAAGTTGTCAAATGAAGCCAATCGGGTTAATAGTGACGAAAAAATAACGCTATCGTCTATTTTCAGCTGAATCATGATAACTGCTGTGAGTAAACAAAATATGTTATGTTATCTAAAAAAATAATAATACAATTTTATTAAAAAATACTGTGATGTTTTGACGTACAAACAATTGTTGAAATAATATCATAAATAAAAAATAAATTCACAAATAAATCAACTAAATTTTTTTGTTCGCTTCAATGAAAATGAAAATATTATGCATACTTAACCAACACATATGTATATCTTTATAGGCGTTTATTTAAATAAAAAATAAAACTGTTAACAATGTCTATAATTTGTGTCGAAGATTTTTGATATCGTGATTCAAGAAAATGGGCCAGAAAATTTTCATAATATATTTAGATTTTAGTCCTGAAATACGGGGATCCTGACTTAGGTTAAATAACTGATTTAAGTATAATATGTGAAACTAGAAGCTGCCTACTGCTTCAGTTAGCTATTGTGATAGGTGTTTTCCGGCGGCAGAATATTCCGTCGCATGAATGCGAATGGGACGAATTAATTTAGGCGTATCGTTAAAACGTTTGTTTAGGAAACGTTCAATTTTATACCAATTCTTGTGCGCTCAAAATATTCTAGGGATTTCATTTGGACACTTATTGCGGTTATTAATTTGCTTCACTTGATTCATTGTTGAGTTAAGATATTAGCTGTCGCACGCGACTACGTCGACGTATTTTGAGTTTAAATTTTATTTATTTTTAAATTAATTCATTTGTCCTTTGATCCATATTCGTAATTACTAATATTATCGAAGAGATTGATGTAGCTTTCATGGAGACAGAATTTTGGTTACATTTTCAATTTTTATCCCCCAAGGTTAGTCTAATGACTAACTTCGAGTATTTAAATGTCTTTAAAGAAGACTTAATTCTCATGAGTTGACCTATAGCTTTGACCATATAGCTACATCAAACAGTAAATTAATATTCTGAATAGACGGACGTGTGAAATTGGATCCGAAGGTGGAATCGATGTATAATTGAATCCCCTTTGTAACATATCCCGATAACCTCACTCTATAGTAATGTACACATTAACTTGTTCGAGTAACGGCAAACAGGCCGTTTCAAGTAGGTACACAATGTGTTTCAGTAATTGTTTCGCTGCGGCTTTGTGTTTCGCAAACGCCTCACAGTATCAATAAACAATCAACGCAGTTTCCATTTCAATCTTCACCACAAAAAATGCGAAGTCCAAGATCGTAAACCTTCGGCCTGCAAAGTGGTAAGTTTAAAAGCGTCAAGTTCATAATGTACGTGGTTAAACCATCGGGAGAGCATACACTTGAGCAGTTGAATCTATTGCGGCCGCTCTGGATAGTGAGACAATGGAATAGCCCACGTTGTATCGATATTATATCTGTCTCGTTATATAGTTTATAACAATGAATACTGCGACAATGTGCAGAGGGTTGATTAAAAGAACTGGCGACAGAAGGGCTTATGTCATGGCAATACCAGGGCAATACTCAGAAAAGTTGTAGCTCCAAAACATGCCAGCCTCGCAGCACTCTTTAAGGAATGGCGCTCAGGCGAAAGTTGTGGCGAAGCTGTAAGCTAAAGAAGCTCGTTTCAAGTAAACGAGTGAAGCGTTCACATAGAGGGAGGTAAAGGAAAGTTTTCTCATCATTGAATGCGCCGACATCTGAGTTTGCGGTTACACTTGACTCGGTTTGCTTTATTACATGACATGCGGAGCCGCACAACTTACTTCATTACATTTCTTGGGCGCCTTCGCTTTTGCCAGAGCGGATGCCATTCTACTTCAAATATGATGTGAAGTGTTTGATTTATGTAATCACAAAACAAACAAAAAAATATTTTATTACTCGTTTATTGGTTGACTATTTTTTTTTATTAGAGATGGGCTTGCTCTTGGCCAACAACTAAGGATGTAGCAAGGATGAGGCCTATGATGGAGCGAGCTCACCCAGAAGATGCCTATTCACTCGAATTTTCAAAAGAGTTGGGCTATATGAGCTCGGAAATACAGACGCCGGCAGGGAGTTATTGTTAGTGTGGCGACCTTCAAATGAGACCTATTTGGAATTTCCATCTGTTTCCGTGTCATTCTTTATTTAAAAGAAGAAGGCACGGAAATCAGTCAGTCGTAGTCAGTCGGCGTTCAACTCGGCTTAAGAAAGCACGCGCTTTCTCGCTTCGCGCCACTCACGATTTGTCAATATGTACATATGTGTAATTGTAAATATATAAATATTATAAATAAATATGTGTGTTCTTTATCCGATCCGCCCCACATTAGCTTTAAAAGCTAAAACCTTTTTCGTGAGCCGTTTCCTGTATATTTCCCCCGAAAAGATAATAAGGTAGTTGAAATATGCGATTTGCAGAGGCTCCCGGTATATACAGGGTAATTATGATCCACTGAAGTCCGTCCGTCCGTCCGGCCATAGTTGTAATATTCCATTTGTATTTGTCTGAATTGAAAAAGATTATGATTTTGACAAAATTAATTTATTTTAATAAGGAATGGAGTAATGGAACACTAGGTTTGTAAACGTCGTTATGGAGATCAGAAGAAAGCTCCTTTGAATTAATGAATTCTATTATTCCCTTGAATTTCCTTATTCTATTCTTTACGAACAATGCTTAAGTATTTTTACAAAAAGTCTAAATGTGAAACTCTGCTATAATAATATCCACCGGGTAAACATTGTTATAGAACCGTTATTCTGAAAAGGTCAAAATGTGGCATAATGGCATAAAAAATATGTTATCTTTTTTCACTTTTCAACGAAATTTTTGATGGCAACTCTTTAAATTTAAATTATTTTAAGATATATCTACTTCACAAAATATAATAGACAGTCACATAGACAGTTATAATAAATAGGTCATAGGATTGGATAAAATGTTTAATGTTCTGTTAGTAGGTAACGTTGGCAACTTCATGTAGAATTTATTCTAAAAAGAGATCAAAATATAAATAAAATTAAGTTGAGTTTTCAGAAAAAAAAATCCAACAAGAATTTACTGATAGAGTGGTCGGCAAATGACGCGAGTTTGTGTCAAAATACTCGACTAGAAAGTTATGAATGTTATACGTGAAAAAATTGCTACACGTTATTTCAGAGAGCTGACAATTTCAGCGAGTGTCAAAATACGAGTATGAGAACCTAAATGGTTCTCATATTTTGACATAAACACAAGTGGTGGAAAAAATCTTCTACGGACATCAGATGCCCAATGAAATGGGAAAATAAACAAGGTTAGAGTGATAGAAAAAAAGAGTTTTTCCACGCTAGGGAAACCGTTCAGTAAGTGTTGGGGCCAATTTCTTTATGCAGATGAGCCAATCACAGTGGCCGCTATTTTCCTTCTCTATCTGCACGTCAATTTATACAGACATACAAAAATATTTGCCTTCATTTTCTTGCCATTTCTTTAAATTCCTCGTTAAATATCTAAACTAAACTATATACTCTGTGCCATTAGTCAATTTTGTTTTTATTATATCGAAGGTTTTTTCGTATGCATATATTGCGGTCAAGTATCTAAGTAACGAATAGGTACTTTTAATTCTCAGACTATATTTTTGGTTCTTTCTTTTTTTATGTTTCATTCTGTATCTGATGCCTGTTGTATCTGTACCAATCTGTAGACGAAGTCGCGTGTAACAGCTAGTATATTATATAGATATAGATTTCATTAAATTTTAAATGACTCTTGTTTCATGTCCGGTTAGATGTAAATTACACAATGAAAAGATGTCTAAATTGAAAGTAGCATGTTAAACATTTGGTAATTCGTTAAACATTTGGCAAAAAATGGTAAAAAGTATCGCGTCTACGTAGAGTGGTACCACTTACGGCGCGACAAGCGATTGATTTACGATGTACAATTAACCGCGACAACGCGTCCGCTCAACACTCTCCACGTGTCATCCTTTTGACCCTCACAATAGAGTGCACAATGGCTTGCACCCACTCGGCTACGGCGCACATTAGGGCGCGATGGATTGTACTACCCTTTTTAGGATTCCCCGCGTAACTTCACTTTTGTTTCAGTGTTTCATCCTGAAAAATGTTTTCGCATACAAAAAGCCGACACGTAATTCAGTTTAGTACGAATGAAGCGTCGCAATCACAATTCCGTGGTCATTTTTTTTTCACCTCGCCTCGCGTTCTGACTAAATTGAAACATTATCGAATTAGAAGACACATTTCCCGATTGCATTTTTAATTCATTTACTTTCAAATGAATTAAGAGTCAACTTCCTCTTTTTGTTGTTGCTATTTGCTTTTAAGTTTGTTCATAAGTAATTTGTTTATATAAAAATTTACGAGTATTTAAAACAGATAGTAAAACACGATAAAATTTAGTTAATCTGCCTACGGCTAAGAAACCTGTTTCTACGGGAAAGAAACCTCCAAAGTTGCTCTTTTCAAATAAATAAATTAATGCACACTATGCAGACAATCCGCATTTTTATCAATAAGATGGATTACAATTAAAGAATTTTCTTTCGATAAATGATCTAAATTTAGATAGACCGTTATGGCGTTATGAAACTTTCGGTAACGCATTGTATTAAGTACTGTATGTATATATACTAACTTTTAAAATAATTACTTTTTCTCTTTTTTAGAAATTTTCAAATAATTTTGTAAAACAAATAAAAGTAAAAATAATTTATTTTCTAGCGCTCTTAATTTCCATTTAAGCGATATTGAGAGGTAGCTGAATGAGATGTCCAAGTTTGTATTACTTGTTGTTAAAGTAATAATACGGGCTGAAGTTACACATTCATTCATCTGAAACTGGTCAACTTTGTAACAACGATAAAATTAGGAGAGAGCTTAACAACGGGAGCCGTGTAAAGTGAAATTGTCACGTCCATCGAGAAGTGTCGGAGGCAGATGCTCACTCCGTTTTACGAGGGGCCCGCAGTGTACAACTGCCACTTCGAATGGACAACGGCTATAAAAATAACACAATCTTTAAACAACATCATGAATTATTCAAAATTCAGTTGTATTTTGCTTTCAGCCCAACGCTTTTATCTGGTACATACAGATGATGTTTAAAATTATCAAAAGTATTACTGAGAAAGCCCTAAACAATGAAAATGCGAAATTTACAACATAGATTTACTTCAATACTTTATTTCGTAAAAGCGAAAATACATCTGTTTGTCTGTCTATAATGTTTCCATGTCTGTCTGTCTGTCTTTCCCAGACTTAACATAAAAAAAGAATACTACTAAAAATGTTTAATATAATATATGATATGAATACAGATGAAACATAAAAAGTTTAAACAAATGTTTGCGATCTGAAATATTTGGTGGCAGTAGACGCAATCAAACTATGTCAACACAACACGAAACCTTGTTAAATAAAGTTTCAACAATTTTTGTGTAGCAAAGTAAAATGGATCTTGCACCTATACGATCACCGTTGCGGGCGAGTTGTCTATAAAAATAATAGACAATTCGCCCGACCGGCGAAATACATTCAGGCGATTTGTCCATTAACTCGCTGTTTTTCTAGCGTTGATTTCAATCAAAATGTAAATCCATATAATATATTCTATCGGTGAATTTGTCTTCACTAAGCAAGCTTTTACATTTTACATTTTGATATATCTTCTTATATATAAAATTCTCGCGTCACAGTGTTTGTAACAAAACTCTTTCGAAACGGCTTGACCGATTTTTAATGAATTTTTTATGTATATTCGATAGGTCTGAGAAGAGGTTGTATAACTATTTTTATACCCAAAAAAAAAATCAATGTTTGCGGGGTCAGCTAGTGTATGGTGTGTGTGTGTGTAGTTTAATGGCCAATTTAGATCAGGTAAGAAAGATATCTAAAAATAGGAGTAATTTTACTTATTTTCTTAAGACTGATTTTATTTAAGTATAATATATTAAGTAACAGTAAAGCCCAACAAGTATAAAAAATTTAAATAGTATCTATCGTAAAATGTTTATTCAATTAAAGGATCTGCTTGGACTGATTATTTGTTTCTTTTATACTTATGAAGTAAATTAATGTTAAAAGGAGTAAATATGAGATGTCCTGTCAGTTCTTCTTCATAGCATTCCAAACTGGTAGTAAATGCTTAAAATATTTACCATTTTAAGAGAAAGAATTTATTCATTATTAATACAGTCATCAATGTTAACCTACATACCGTAATGTGTCGTTAAACCCTTCAAGTCCATAAAGCTGTGTGCGAAAGCGCTAATTCTCGTTTGACGACGTGCGGCACGAGAACGAGTCCTCTGGAATTTGCGGAACTTTTTCATAAAGGAAGATTAACTTAGAATATTAGCATGCGCCATATTAGTCGCCGGACGTCAAGTCACGTCCAATGAACTAGCATGACTCAGCTCCTGGCGTCTCACTACGGTTGCACAGGGTATTATGTCCTGAGACTTTTTTGTTAAGCTTTTTTATGATAAACAACGAGAAGCGGGATAACGTCTACTCTTTGGTAGCTGGCAATCCTTGAGTAATAAAAAGCAAGAAGCAACCCTTACTGATAAAACATCATGTAAGCTGTCATTAATTTGCCATTACGCTGGTGAGGTGCCATGTCAAGAGGCCAAGATTGATCACATTAATTAGTAAATGACTGTATTATTCAGAAGAAAACAACTTATTCTGGTAGCTAATTTCAATTTATGCTAACATGGTATAAAAAGTTATAATAAAATATAGAGTTGATTGCTATTCAAAATAAAGGAAATTGTTTTTCGGTCGCTCTAGCCCGGAGCACCCCGGAGCCGGTGGGAAGCTACGAAACCGTAAACAAGTTGATACAATATTATTGTGCATAAAATTAACTCAAACGAGGTTCTCCGGACGAACTTCGCGAAGCCATTTATTCATAAAAAATTATACATATTAGTGTTATTACAACTAACACAACAAACTTTGGCACACTTTTGTTACATTCGTCTTTACTAGTAACTCCAGCTTAGTTTTTTTATAAATAAATATCTTCACACATTCCACACAGCACCATCTAGTTCCACAGTAAGCAACTAATGCTTGTATTATGGATACCAGACAGTTGATATACTACTTTTTTGTAAATACATATAAACATCCATGACTCAGGTAAAAAGGTAAAATGTTAATACGTAAAGATTTGCCCCCAGCGGGATTCGAACTCGCGACCGTTTGGTTAACAGCTAGCGTAACTAGCCACTGAACCAAACGTGTAGTCTCAGGCTCTAGTTCTCAGGCTAAACTCGGAACTGCTATATTTTAGCAACTCGTTGTGGCCTCGTTATTTCAAAAATAATGTGTACCGTCGAAGAAATTGTACACTGGTGTGGAGGTATAATATTAAAAGCTATTTATTTTCATTCGCAAAAAATGGGGCCTTAACTCAATTAAGAAAATAAATATTAATGAACAATTTTTAATTCAGGCCGAATGGTTGAACAGGCCCAGCGTGAAATATTCACAATATTAATTACACCTTTGTAATCTGCTTAGATTCATTGCTTACTTTTCTTTTCATTATGCATATTTCATAGTTTGTAAGCTGTATTTGTTTTTATTTTTTCAAACAATTAAATTACACGAGTCTACGTTCAAGTTATCATTAAACTATTTTAAAAAAGAATACATGATACAATCACGATAATTATAATTGCTTCATTTTTATTTTTATGATTTAAACAACAAAAAATGTGTGTGTGTCAGCTCCGAATCACGACTGGAGTTTACTTCTTACGAACGATAAATAAATAATTTAATAAATACAATTAAAATATATTAATATAATATATTACGTATATGTTTTATATTATATTTATATGTATTGAAGCATATTGTAGCCTGTTACGCGTAACGTGTAATATTTGATTTTACTCTAGTTTTACTCCCATAAATTTTCATCATTTTTCTTATATATAAAATCGATTCTTAAGGAGTAAATTCCTATAAAAAAATTAATCAATAATAATTGTTTAAGAATGACGACTGTTTGAGTTGTTATTGGAGAAAGATAGGATTGAGTTTGAGAGCGAAGTATTAAAATAATATCTGTAACCGGGGAGCCTCAAACGGTAATTAATGGGGGCTGGAGTTGTATAAATGGATATAAATCATCGTTTTCATTCGGCGACGATCGCTGGACTTAACTCCTACCATTAGTTCAAACTATAAATATTTTTCAGTGGCATAAAATGGCATTAACTATGGAGACTATGTAACCATATAACTCAAATCTTTTCGAAGTTCGAGTGGCATTATCTGGGTGAGCTCGCTCCATCTTAGGCCTCATCCTTGCTACACAGCTGGTTGTTGGCCAAGAGCAAACCCATCTCTAAAAAAAACACCAGAAAAAGCATGGCTGAAAGCTGACTAAAAAGCTGAACTAGCTACCGTCGTCTAGAAACTGAGAAACCTACCGAACTCGATAGGGTAACCAAGTCATACCACTATAAAAGACAGAGAACTGTCTGTGTATGTGTCCCGGACCTCAAAATACTACAAATCATGGCGGACTCTTGCCTTCGCGCGTCAATGGCAAAAGGTAGTAACTACCAATTTCTACTATTCATTTTAAATCCAATGTGTTGACGTAGTCACATTTTTTTTAAATGATATATGATTGGTTGGCTTTAAATGACAGTTCATGCTCTACGCATATGTCACTTTTAAATGTTCCATAAAGTTCCTAGCGTTTTGTATGGCACGCGGATTCCATATTGTAGTAGTTTGATGGTCCTGAAGAGTTTCACCCGTCGCCTCGTGTAAAGTTCGAGAACTCATAGTTTCGCTCCGTGATAATTGTTTTGCGATAATTAATATTCATAAAGGGCTGCGGGCCATCGCTTCGACTTTACTAGTTGAAGGATTTCACTGCGACGCCAGAATCGTTTCCCATAGGAGTTTTAACGTTCAGCCTCCACTCGTACAGCTTTCGAGCAGGTCTCGGAACTTCTGAAGCTTTCCACTAATTTCGCATTTATACTAATGACACTTGCGCCGTTTACGCTGCAATATTAACACTGAATTTTTATTTATGAACTACTTCCTCGCTTAGTAAATACATACGCTAAAATACATTTTGTACTATTAAAACTTGAGTTTGTTTCTGTATACACATGTATGCTTGTTTCAACTAACTTCTGGCCTTTTTCTCTCGTTTAACTTAATATACTCGCCATAATTAGTATATATTTTTTTTATTTAGAAAGAAAATTAAAAGAATCATAATATGCGTTTCTATTGCAATCTACCTATTGATTATAAAGAGGAAATATTTGTTTGTTTATTTGAATTGAATACGCTCCGTATCAACTGGACCGATTCGAAAAATTCTTTCACCTATAGAAAGCTACGTTATCAGAGAGTAACATAGGCTATATTTTATAAAGCTGCGCGAACGAAGTCGCGTGCAACAGGTAGTACTAAATATGAGCGAAGCTGAGAGCAAGTGGTAGTATTAAAGGAGAAAATAGAGCCTGAATCTCGCGTTGTCTGCAAATCGTACATCCGTCAGTTCCTTACGATACAATGCAATCAATAACGCATCTCTGGGGAGAGACGAAGCTCTTTGCTACTGAGAGTGACAGCTCAGCCCTATTACACTGAGTCGAGTGCTGGCGACAAGGGAAAAGTACTCGCCTCTTTTTTCTATTTATTTACTGAAACTATTAAATAACGAGTTTAAGATAAGACAATTGTTATGTTAGTAAGGCAGCCAACTGGTGGCGGTAACCATCGTCAATCGTTTACAAACATTACATAACTTTAGCCGTTTGCCTGTCCGTCACGTGTCAAGGAAATAAATATATTATTAGGTGTCACGTCGCTCGTCACTTCGTCTCTTGTAAAGTGGCCCTCTCTAACTTTCCACTCAATAACTCAGTAGAACGCGTCCTAAATAATTCCAAAGGTACACAAGCAGGTACGCGTCACACAACAAATCTCTTGTCTTTTTGTACTAAAAGTATTCGTCCTTAGATCATGTCTGGGTTATGTCTAAATTCTATCCCAGCACGTTTGTTCTGTGTAAGGACGAACGTGTTCTCGAAAAGTGTAAGCAACTTTATCGGAGGATTTGTTCTCTAAATAAATACCGATATTCTCTGTCTGTGAAATCAAATTCTTCGTGTGTACCAAACATTTATTTAGAAAAGTGATAAAAAAGGACATGCCGGTCGTCTTGAACGAGTAGAATTTATAGAATCTTTTGTTAAGTAATGTTATGTTAATTTTGCAGGAAGTCTGCCGTCGGCTATTGACACATGCAACGCCTCAGGTATCTCAATGAACTCCTAAACTACTGAACCGATTTTGATAAAACTCCGTACCTATGTGTAAAAACTATCCTATCTTAAAATATAGGATAGTTTTTATTTTGAACCCGGGCGAATCCGGGAGCGTGTAGCTAGTTTCTTATAAATAAACTTGGATATTTTTTCTAATTTTACATTATTCGATCGGCTTCTAGAGCCATTAGCAGATACTCTGTGTGAGTTTAACTGACGTGCAAGGATTGCCATTCCATTGAAGATCTAATTACTTTCCTGATACGTATATTATGTCTCATAATATGTAGGAAGTCGTCTGCTCTCTAGGGTTTCATAAAAACCTACAGCAAGATTTTTGATGGAATTTGTATTCTTTAAATATATCTTTTTATTTTTTTTTAATATATATGTATTTTTATATTTGACGACACGTTTGGTCTAGTGGCTAGTAACCCTAGCTGTTACTAGTAACCCAATAATTACAAAAGTCAGCAAACATACGAATATAAGTATGTACTTAAATAAAACATTCTCTAAGAAGTGAAGTTACTTAGAAATCGTCGAATGAAGCCGGATATTCTGCGCCGTTCGAATTCAAATATTGTGAATAAATTATAAGCACATTCTTCGTCTCTCTTCTGCTTCGCATTGTTTCAGGGAATTTGTCATAGGAATCGAATTTCTGAATTTCTCTGTACTTTTGCTTAGAAATATTCAGAATTAAGTTGACATGTACAGTTGGTAGTAATTAACGTGTAAATTCTAAAACAATTATATAGTATAAATATTAATGAAACATGCCTTGTACAGCCACACACGACGCAAAGTTAATAGAAGTTGCTGTTGTTCTGGCATGAAAACAAAACGAAGCAAGAACACAAATGCAGATCAGCATAATATTCAAAATGGTGTATGTTACATTTCATATATATATACCTGTTCTATTTACTTATTGCTGCATATATGAAGTAAATAGTTTATGTTACGTTGAGCTTACATGAAAAGCTAAAGACCGGCTGCATTAGAAAATAAATATATAAATATCTTTAAACATGCTACACAGCACCATCTAGTTCCTTGATATGATATTATAGTTTATTGATATGAAATTCAATCAATAAGGTAACATATTATGAACATTTATTAAATTGCTGTATTCTTAAGTGCAATAGAATTTAAGTGTAATAAGTGTTCTAAATTGTAAAATTATTTAGTAACACAAAAATTATTTATTTCTCTATCAGAACCACACCTCTTTGAAGTGACTGCATTAATTAATTAAATAAACACGTAAATATTTCCAATCAGGTCAATATAGTAGGAAGTTAAAAAAGAGAAATAGGTTTGACATTACGAGTGTGTGCAGATGTAAATGAAAGACTCGTATGAAATATTCATAAATTATTGCACATAGTGGTTGCATGTAAATCGACGAAATGTTTAATTCAACCCTCACGGATTCACTAAATACCAAATTGTGAATAATATTTGTAAATTTATGCAAACATGTTTTGTAAATAGTTCTCATCACATTCAGTAACATTTCTTGTTATTGTCAATTTATTGTTCTGAACGAATTAAAATTTATAAATAACTAGCTGTTGCCCGCGACTTCGTCCGCGTTCAAAACATTATAGCCTAAAGCCTTCCTCGATAAATGGACTATCGAGCACAAAAAGAATTTTTAAATTCGAACCAGTAGTTCGCGTTCAACCAAACAAACAAACAAACTCTCTTTATAATATTAGTGTATATTAACACTAGCTGGTGCCCGCGACTTCGTCCGCGTTCTGGATGAAAGGTACCCTATGTCCTTTCTGGTGTCCCAGATAACGTGTATGCAAAATTTCATTATGATCGGTTCAGTAGTTTTTGCGTGAAAGAGTTACATACATCCATACAAACTTTCGCATTTATAAATTAGTACGGTTTAGATTTATCTTACAGTCAGTTCCTCAATCCTTAATTTGAATAAATGTTTTAATACCATTTAAAAACCCCCTTTCCATATAAATAAAAAGATGCTTAATCGAGAGTTTTGGAAATACTTAAGTACAAGAGATAAATATCGAGTGGCATAGTTTTGGAAATAAGTACAAGAGATAAATGTTTGTAGGCCAACTTAGTTATTAATATGATAGATTCGGTGTCGTCAATATGAGTCGCATTGCGGCACCCGTTCAAATCGTGATTATTATTTACCCTCATCACAGTATAATCATTAAGAAGGGAATTTCACATTCACTTTATGGACGGATGCCGTTATCAATAAATTGTATGAATTAATTTCAAACAAATTTGTAGTTGCTATACCGCTTTTCAGGCTAATGTGGTTGAGTCGCGTGTCACGTATAATAGGCAAAATTGTAGTTTATTATGTTAATAAGGCCTTTTCAATTTAAACGGTGACATGCCGATTTGTTGTTAGCGAATAGCAATCGCACAGTTTAAATCGTAAAATATGACATTACTGTCACAATTACAACTTTAAACTTTATTTGTGTATATTAAAATTTAGTTTATAACCGCATTATATAATTTCTTTTTTAAATTTGCTCAAATATAATATAATTTGCTCACTGAAGTCTTAAACTAAAGTTACTTAAATATTATAAAAATATGTTTTGTATGGGATTTTGTATGTTTGTTTATACAGGATTAAAAAGTTGCCTCCGGTTTAAATATAAATTTGAAAGATTTTCCAAATAGATATAGAGTACACATTATGAAAACTAGTCCTTAAAGTGCGCCAATCTAGCTCTTTATAAATATAAAAAAAAACCTTCATGGAAACCATACGAATATTTTTTAGGTATCCTGTAGAGTAATGTGTATTTAAGATAAGACATTTGAGCTGCTTTTTACAATTGATAATAATAATATTGAGTGGTAATTTAGTACTAACACATAGACCGAAAACTAAGGTGGTACTTTAAAAATATTATTTTCCTTGTTGACCTTGTCAGGATTCGAACCTAGAATCGTTCAATCGAAAAACGAATATCTTAATTTCTCAATAAAAGGTTGAAAGAAAATATTATGTGATCGAAATGGGTCAGGAGGTGGCCGCAAACCGCCCATCGTTCGCGTCAGCTATGTCAGCTTTGCCGGCTGAGCGCTGAACACACAACTTTTTCTAAGCGAACCCTGACCGCCAATTCTATCTGTTGGAGCCACCTTTTGTCGAAGGCGTATCCAAATAATACATTAATCATTGGCAAAAAAGAGATTTTTCTGACTAGTTCGATATCATTCGTAGCGTTAAACTTTCGTAGCTCTGTAACCGTAGAGCGCTAACTGCTACGTAGGAAGCCTTGCTACGATTAACGTAGCACCACTGTAGTATCGCTATTATAATACTGTTTTTGGAATCGATTTGCATAAAACCCGTGGTATGAAAATTCGTGGGAGTAAAAAAAATTGTTACATGAATTCCGAGCACGAATGCGTTATAGTTACGTTCTATTTTTTTATATTTTAGAATTTTATAAAATAAGAAAAAATATATATTACATTTATAATATTAGCATGGATGAATGTGTATATGAGCGACATTTACCTCTTTATTATTTATGCAAAAAGAAAATTGAACAGTATAATTGAAGTAAATTGATCACGTGTCTCGTTCAGCTCCCAAACTCATTGCACACTGTCTGTGTTATTTGAATCCGCATTTAATTAATCCCCTAATGTCTCGGCGTCTATATTAACATGTTTCTATATAGCCTCAACGACCTTTGCTCCAACACCGCACACTGAAGCTACAGTAGGCGCAGTAGTGCACTACTGACTCCTCTCAACACGAGGAGGAAAGATAGGAGATAAGTTGCCATACCGTTTTCGTGAATATTATGCGTTTCAACTGTAAGTAATCTCTTAGGTGACACTTGTAATTTCTGATCCCCTTTGAGGCTTCTTAGATTACGCACCCACAAAAACTTTACAGCTCTTTTATTCAATATTACTCCGACTGAGGAAACTTCCAACATTAACAATTTCCAAAAATATTCAATTTGACAAAAAATAAGAATTTTTCACATGACCGGGATTCACTTTTAAATTTACTGAAGCTTTTCTTTTTGACATAATATATTTTGCTTTGTATATTGTTTAGTATAAATAATAAATAAATAAATCTGTGTTTCCCTAAACAAAGTTTAGTACAAAATGCAAATAAATGAATCTATTTATAGAATTGTACAGCCTTACCATGACATAAGTAGCTTTAATTGTTATCAAATGTACCATAAACATATGAATTAAAATGTTTTACTACAATATAAATATATTTTAATCTAATTAAAAAAATACAAAATCATAACATATCAAAATATTTTTTATGTTATGGTCGACAGACAGGCTGACGGGTCACTTGACGGTAGGTGGCTACCGTCGTCACAAGCAACGCCACTGGTGCTGTAAATCATGGTAGGATTCATGAAAAGGGAAGGGATAGGGTAACAATAGGCTCTGATATCCCTTACACACTCATCAAACACGTTGGTCTTTTGTGGTCACTGTCACCAGACGAGCTGTCCAAATCACTGCGTAACCCAGTGTGCTTTGCCGCTACTTTCCAAATCCAGACCAGAGCCCGCTTTGAAAAATTCATTTTAAACTTGACCCTAAACTCATCCAAGGAGCTGGTTAAACTTACATATCATTTACAGTTTTTATGTAAATATTATTCCAAACATTCTTTTACAATAATATAATCAAAGTCGCTTGACTCCTTCCGTAAGCCAACACCTACAACACGGTGATTTTATATGGAGGAGTGACGTCAGCTTTGAATGTTCCCAAGTTGAATTGAAATGTATTTAAATGAAAGGTTGAAGAGCGAGTATGTGGAATCAGATGTATTCACATTTCGTTCATTATTGTATGTAATGTTACTCTGAATTTTTATTTGAAAACATTTCTGCATTTTCACTCGTAGGTATTCAACGCTTGTGACTTTTGATGTTTACTTAATTATATAAAGAATGAAAAGGACACACTTAATCTTAATATGTAACATGCTATAGAATGTGCTCTTCTGTAACTTAGGTTGTGTTCGCTATAATAATATGCGAAATCTGCAATTCTAGCTAACTGCAGATTGGAAAGACTTGACATGCCAAAATCGGTAGTGGTCTTTTCGTCTGATAATAATATAGCAGCCGGCTTTAGACAGTATCTCAGCATCAAAAGTACCATCGGCCTTCCCATTGCACATACTTTGAATTAATATATTTATACTAATATGTATTATAAAAAGAGAAAAATTGTATCTTTGTATGTTTGTAATGAATAAACTCAAAAAATTAGTTGATCGATTTTGAAAATTAGAATAGATAATCGAGATACATAGGCTATATTTTACAAAGTTACGCAGCGAAGTCGCGTGCAACAGCTAGTATAAAATATATGAAATCAATGTATGCGTGTTGTCATCATCAAAGACTATGAATTATTTTATCTTGTGTTCAAAAAGGATATTAAAAAAATTGCCTTTTTTTCCTAAATATTCTGTGTACACACCGCATAGTCGGTTATTGTTTATGTTCATCTAACAAGTGAATGCGGTTAGCGAGAGTTGTACCGGAACATACGCGCAGCTATGCAATTGCACTAATGCAGTTAGAATTTTGCAAAATTACAACTTGTTCTAGTTTTGGTTTTCGTCACTCCATAAATATTTTGATTTTTTAAAATGGTAATAAATTCACAAATGAGAACTCGTTTTATTACTCATTCTATGTTTCTGATTTTTTTTTTCAGTCTGATGTGAATTTATTACCTCATGTCATATTTTTTAATAATTATTATATCTATATTATAAAATTCTCGTGTTACAGTGTTTGTAACAAAAATCTTCCGAAACAGTCGTTCGGCCATTCCGAACAGTGACCGATTTTTATGTTTTTTTTTGTGTATATTCGTAGATCTGAGAATATGTTGTAAATAATTTTTTAACAACATTTTCCGAGTCAATTAGTAATATTTATTTGTTATACAACATTTGTTCATCCACTGTTGTGTAGAAAGTAAGACTTTCTACGTTCAGATTTGTTTATTAAATGAAAATTAAAATTTATGATGGAGATTCATTAAATTATTTCTTGCGTAACTGGGAGTGACGCTTACTGATCGCCAAAACTCTGGCCTTGTGAGAAGTTGCCTGTTTGACAGATTGAAGGTTGATACTGGCAGCTTTTATTATGAGAGAACAAAGTTTTAATTAAACATTAGCTCTCGAGTTAAAACCATGTTTCGATGTTGGAAATTGATGCTTTCTTCTGTCGGTTCCACTTGTTTTTTTGGGGTGTTAGCTCTAAGCTTCCCTTTTTCGCTTCGTCACGTCTTGCTTTTACGCGGCTCTTAACTTTCCACAAATATATTTTTAATTATCCATAGAAAACAAACTGTCCTACTATGATAACTCTACGTTTTATTTTACCAAAAATATTAATATAGAAAGAGGAAAGATTTGTTTGTTTGTTTGCATTTAATAGGCTCTGAAACTACTGGACCGATTTGAAAAATTCTTTCACTGTTGGGAAGCTAAATTATCAGCGAGTAACATATTAGGCTATATTTTATAAAGTCGCTTGCAACAGATAGTTTTGCAATAAATTTATAAATGATTTATAGTTAATGGAACTAGTCTTGTAATAGATCGTTGTGTTAACTTATAGATATGGCTCGGAACAGTTGGAGCTCGGTTTCAGGAATTTGGCGTGCAAATAATTTGTCGAGTGGGCTTCTCATCGATTACAGAAAGGGGTTCGGGTCAAGATTTAATTGGGTTTCAAATGTTACAAAGAATGCAATCCCGTAAGATAATTTGTATACCGAGGTATTTGAGGGATTGAACATTCTCAATCTGGCGGAAACCAAACTTTAGTTTGGGTGCACCAGGGTTTCTGAAAGACTACCCAAATTTCTGTACATATCTGACTGTTCTTTATAGTTATAAATTAATTGAATCACACAGGAACACACAGGAATAATGAATGTTATTTAGCTAATCAGAAGAGCGTTAAGTCGCAAATAAAAAATCTATATGAGAATGTCACTGATTTACCGATTTACCAGTCTTTTACTCATCTATCTGTCTCAGTCTGTTTACGATAACGAGAAATTCGCGACATAAGCCCGCGCTGAGGTCAGGGGGTAACCGCGAAAATTATTTATAACGACAATCCCCTCGCTTGGCGGGGACCATTTTTCATTCGGATGACGTTTTCGTCCCGAACATTTTGGGGCTAATATTGGCCAAAATAAAAAAGTCCACGCTTTTTACGGGTTTAAGAAATTCTATAATAATATTAGGGTGTGGCAGTTTGCACTATATTTTTTACTTTCCACTAGAATAATTAAGAAAAAAAATTAGTCTACTATCGAATACTAACTAGCACAGTACACAGAAATGTCAAGGCAGCATATTTCACGATTAGAATATTATTGTCTATGGTACTCTCAGTAAATAATCCTATACTTTTGACAACGATTTGTCTCAGAGGTCCCGAGTTTAATTTGTGGAGGGGACAACTTTAGAAAGATACTTTTCAAAATAAAATAAAAAAATATAAAATAAATGTTTGCGTTTTGGTCTTACTATTACTATGAAATTTATTTATTTGTACTAAACCAGAAACTAACCCTTTTCATAATCTTATCCACACGATTCGTCTTTTAGAAAAGAATTTAAAACTGTCAGCAAGGTGGCTTTCTTGCAGATTGAACGAACAAGTAGAGCAAATATTGTTCTCCCGTAATAAACATGGAACAGTGGACGTGTCTGTTTGTTTGGCCTGTGGCGCTCGCTCTGGCGTTTGCTTTGCATTCAATATTGACAACGATAACATAACTGTTTTCAACTTCCATTTCTATTTTCAACTGCGGATTTTTAAATGTACACATTAACTTTTGCAAGGACGGAGTTTCGAAAGCCGTTGTGCCGTTGTTTGACGACACGTTTGGTCGAGTGGCTAGTAACCCTATAGCTATTAACTATACGGTCGCGGTTTCGAATCCCGCTAGGGGAAAAATGTTTATGTGCTAACATTTACCTTTGTACCTGAGTCATGGATGTTTTTATTTATAATATGTATGTTATATATTTACAATAAAAAAGTAATATATGTAGTATATCAACTGTTTGGTATTCATAATACAAGCATAGTTGTTTAGTATGGAACTAGATGGTGCTGTGTGGAATGTGTTGTAACGGGTACAGTCGGGCTGACTGTAACACCCTACTCACCGACGTCGAAACAGTCAGCAGAGCATGAGATTGAGAGAGAGGAGATGGGTGGAGTTTTCTCCTCTTTTCTCACTCCTTTTTCCCAGGGCGCCTACCACGAAGAGTTTTTCTGATCAGGGATGTAGCCGACAAGAAAACCAAATTTGGAATCTACTTACACTTTATTAGGAACATACAAAAATATTTACACTATACGAAAGACAATACCTTAATCCTAGTCTTAGCCTATACTTATTCTATTTCTATCTATATACAAATTAGATTGGAGTACAGTCTGTATGTTGTTCCTTCTCTCATAAATGATTATGAATGGTTTAGATACTATCACTCTTTAAAAAGACACTTTCACTTGCACGCTGTAGTGTGCAGTCACAAAAAAATAGATAAGGGGGTACCTTATGCAAAAGGTGGCCGTCGCTGTCGCCGTCGAGGTTATGCGGTGCGGAGGGTGGACGCAGTAGGGTGCCTCACCATCCAATGCCACCAACCACAGCGTCGACCTTCGGGACCTCACGCAGCTACTGTAGATTGCTGGCAAGCCTCTCACCAATCACTTATGTGACCGTTAAAATATCGTTGCCTTGGAAATGCAAATTTGTTGGAGATGGAATTCGTCACCAACATCAACCGCTGCAAACGATGCTTGCTCAGCTCCAATCAAAAATAAATTTCTAAAATTGCTACGCAGCTATAGGGCTTTGACAATCTGTCTTAAAATCTGATTTCTTTGTTAATGCGACCGTTCGGTTTCAGATCTGATGACCAAGAGAGCGATCTCTTTTTCCCTCACCGACACTTTTCTTTGTTTGTTTTTAATAAATTTCTTCGCACCCCCCGGATGCGAAAAATAGCTACTTTGACAAGCGCTCATAATGTTGCCTTTTACTCTCCAGATGTCTCTTTCAATCGATTGCATAGACTAATTTCATAGATATCCATAGATCATGGGTCGCACCACTATTAATGCTTCCCCTCCACTATAGAGTACGCTAGTGTAGATTACGGGGATCCGATCATACCCGTAAGATACGCTAGATGGAGCTAAATAATACTTATTTCATAAACTCAAATTATTTATTATTGTAATATTTTATCGTATCTATTTTTTATACGTTACTGTGTGAAGATAAAAATAATAATTTTATGTACTCATAGCATGTTGAAGATATTTGCAACTGTCTAAAGCTTAGAACACATAGTTGGAATTGTAGTTCTGATAATTATATCCGTCGGACGATAATAGTGTTTGAACTAAACATTAAACTGTTTCTACTCATTTAATTAAACTAACAATATGTACAATCTGACTGATTTAATCCTTTCTATTTTTGGGATAAGACAATACGTTAAAGAATATAAAAGGTACAAAGCTTCCGACACAGTAAAACGGCGCGTTGATGGTCTCTTAAAGGCATAAAACCGAATCCCATCTGACCAACGGGTAATTAAAAGCTGCCCTGGAACACAGATTAAAATTGATACAGTCCGGACGATGGAGTTCATTAAAGCCTCGTGTACTTTATTATCGCCGACGTACCTTATTATTTTAACCCTCGTTTTGTCTCCATTTCGTCACCGGTAATTCTGATTACCATTTGTGCTTTCGACATATTATGACCCTTGTCCTCTCCTAGTCGGTATTCCCAAAAAGTATGTATATGACGTATATTACACAAGGCTAGGATGTACTATTCAAGTCCAGGACGCAATTCATTATATTTCATTACTAGTTGCTGCACGCGACTTCGCCCGCGTAACTTTATAAAATATAGCCTATGCCCTTTCTGGTGTCCCAGACAACGTGTATGTAAAATTTCATGGTGATCGCTTCAGTAGTTTTTGCGTGAAAGAGTTACATACATCCATCCATACAAACTTTCGCATTTATAATATTAGTAAGAAGTAGGATTAGTAGGATATTGTAAAATATTTAAAAACTAAAATGAACTCTCCCAGTCGGTATTCCTATCAAGTATATAGTACTTATTGTACTTGACTAGGATGTATTATTCTAGTCTAGAATGTAAAATTTCAAAAAGGAAACAATTGAACTTATAGAACTTATAAATTGTATAAGTTTTGTTGTAGGAATATTAAATACAAAATTCCTACAAGCTTTTATGTAGTTACTCATTGAAGTCATGTTAGACATTTTACAGTTTAATAGCTAATGTTTTATAAAGTGTGAAAATAAGAAATTTACCTGAAACTTGCGTGTTATATTGCAACGAGAAAACGACTATTAAACCCTGTGAGAGTTCACATTTATTTGAATAAAGAACGAAATGATGTTACAGTGTGTGCGAAGGAGCCTTAACCATATTTTACTCGGAATTTTTCGAGTTTCGGAGCCTCTTCAATTCAAACAAACAAACAAATATTTCCTCTTTATAATATTAGTTAGATTATTCATAATGTATATGAAAGCGAAATTAGTCGTTTTGTCATTGTATAATTGAAAATAATTTGAAATTGAACCACACAAAATGCTATAGCATCACTTTTAGTAGAAAATTAAAAAATGTTAAATTCGATTATAGTATTAACAACAATGTGCTGGAGAATGTAAACCAAATAAAGGATCTTGGCGTAATAATAGATCAAAAATTGAGTTTTATACCACATATTGATTACGTAACTAAAAATTCATTAAAATTGTTGGGTTTCATCATTAGGAATACAAAGAACTTTAAAAAGTCTTCCACAAAAGTAGTTCTATTTAACTCGTTAATACGTAGCAGACTTGAATACTGTTCTATTGCATGGAGTCCATATTATCAAATACATAATAATAGGATAGAGAGAGTGCAGAAGAAATTCTTGCGACACCTAGGATACAAGGACAAAGTGTTAAAAAAAGTTAATAACTATTCTGATCTCTTAAAATTATACGATGTGTTGTCACTGTCCGATCGCAGAGATCATTTCGATCTCGCTTTCCTGAAAAAAATTATAGATGGAGGGATCGATTGCCCAAATTTGCTGAGCAGGGTGCGATTGGCGGTACCAAAGTGTAATGCTAGGTCTCATATTAAGAACAGGCTAACGTTCAGACCTAGAATTATCAAAACTAACCTAGGCGGAGCCGCTCCATTGCGCAGAATAGTTGTCGCCTATAATAAATTAATTAGTGGTACTGGCATAGATATTTTTCGATCTTCCGCAGAGTCGTTTAAAAGAGATATCAATAAGTTTCTGTCATCGGGTACTGCTTGATAGTTGTTCTTAGAGTTTGTTTTGCAAAATTTTTTTTTTTTAAATTAAATATATTCTTTTGTTATTTTGTTTTGGTATGGTTTGGTTTATTGTTTTCTTTTTTTTATTAGTTTTATGTTGAAAAAAAAAAAAAAGTCTTGTGTTCGTTTTTAATGCATGCTGAGTTAGCCTTTAAGTGGAGTATACAATGCTATAAAATGGTATTTAAATGTTATGTTATAAAATGTACTGTTGTATACTGTGTTGGCTTCCTAATAAATAAATAAATAACATTGTGCTTAATTTTAGGAAAACCCTTTATCGTGAAAATTTAAATTTTCACGAGAAAATGCAAAAAGTAAAGTCGGCAATAATTAAGATGAGTAAACAGTTTCTTTTCCATTTGCAGTCGTCTTCGGAAAAACGTCGAGTACTTAACCCATTGAATGCTTTTCACGCATATGTTCGTGAAATCAAATCTTGATCGGCATGCCGTATACGCACATGTGCGGGTAATTTCTAATGGCTTTATAATATTAGCTACTGCGTATTTAATATTATTTACATCATAAACGTAATTTAATATACAATTCTAAGCCAACATTGTAACGGCTTGCATAAATACGGTCATATATTTTCGATTGAACATATCTTTTTAATCTATTACTACATGCCTTTAACGCACATGTGCGTGTTAAGTCAGACGTGATAAACATTTTTAGAATAAATCTAGAGAGTCGGTGTCACATATTTACTCGTAAGTACCTTAAATGAAATGTTAAGTCATGTTATATTCAAATAGGTATTTACTGTTGATTGGCGGTTCTCTTCATGATATAAATTTATGTATTGTTAAACTTTTCTTTAAAAAAAGTACACAAATTCTACTCTAGTGGTGCCTTGACCTATTTACCACAGCATACTTATTTCCTACAGTAGGCCGACGCCTTTGATGTTGGGCGATACCGCCGCCTGTGTAGGTATTTAAAAATTACGGAAGGGTTGACACAAATTAAGTAATATAAAATGTGCTTAAGTACCTTTCTTCATCGTGCGGAAATTGATGAAAGCTTAGTTCTTTATTTATGCGAGATAAAGATTTGCACGCACTTACAGCACATGCCGTATGCACCATTTTGATTTATATAATAAATTAAAATCTGAAAGACGCGAAAGCCTTAGAATATTTATCCCAAGCTATTAATAACGACAAAGTATGCAGCTTGGGCACGTCCCACTCGCGCCTCACCCCTCACGCCCCGCACGATTGCCCTGTCTAGGCGTCTCCGTCGGCATACTGTACGAAATAAGTATGCTGTGTATTTACGGTCATATAATTTTTTGCCTTGTAAGGACCACAGGTAAAAACACATTATGAGTTACTTAAATTTAAAAAGCAACCTTAACTTGTTTGTATTGTTGTCCAAAATTATTTGTTATTTGTCAAATTTGAGATAGTTTTTTTTCTATTCTCTTTTGTTCCTGTTTTGGTGGTGCTCTAAAACTTTTAAAATAATAACATCAGTCCTGTACTGTATACTTCGTGGAGTGTTCATCGTGATCGTTTTATATTTTCAAAGATTTTCTATTCGTTTGACCTAAGCTTGTTAATTTGATTTGAACCTGTACTATCTGATGACCCTTGGCAACCGTAAACGGAATTGATATTGCTTATTGAACTGGAACATTATTAACATAAAATCAGTGATCGGTAAGTCTCTAACTTGTATTAATTTAAAATAATCTGATGTATGTGGTAATTGTGAGATTTAGGGCCTCTTTCACCAACTACAAGTAAAGTGTTAATTAGTTACATACTTTTAGAAATAATTTTATGTTTATTAAGTAGTACCACTTCGATAGTGGAATTTTAATTACCTATTATTTTCTTTTTAGGGTTTGGGACTTTTACCGTACAAACAAAGACAGGTGACTTTTAATGACGGTTAGCCTACTTGACAGATGGTTAAAAGAGGCCCTTAGAGATTAATTCACTAATTTGTAAGGATATACATCTTCTTTTTTTTATACGACTCCAGTTACACTCTTCTCCATCGCATGACTAAACACATATTTGATTGTTCGTTTATTTCGTAAAAAAATTATTCATTATTTCCAGACTACGCAAAAGCGGTGACATGGAACCCACACCTTCAACTTCGTCTCATGCTGACAACATTGCTGAATTTTTATCATCGTGGATGCCTGAACTAGAACGAGAAGATATTTTTGAAGAAAGTGAATTCACCTTACAAGACTTACACGGTATTTTATCCGAAAATGTTGATGACATGTTAGATAATGAAGAAGTATTATCAAACACATCAAACGAAGTTTTGGATGACCCTAATAGGGATGAGCCCAATACAGAGGAACGTAGATCGGGAATTTGGCTACCAGGTAATCCTCTAACTCAGACAAACATTGATTTTACTGGTGTCACTGGGTTGAAATCAAATATGACTGGGAAACATCCAATAGATTTTTTTTTTTTAATTTTAAATGATTCAATTTTAAATATGTTAGTAGATTGTACCAATCATTATGCAGAAAATCTCTTAAGTACGCCACTTACCGCTCATAGCCGCATGAAGGAGTGGAAGCCGATAAATATTGAGGAATTAAAAACATTTTTAGGGCTCTTGTTACACATGGGAACTATAAAAATGAACCGAATCGTAGATTATTGGAAGACTCATTATTTATTCAACAATAGCATATTTAAAACGTTTATGACAAGAAATCGATTTTTATTAATTTTGAGAAACTTAAATATCCAAACGGAAAATGGTCCAGAGAGTATAAAAAAAATTAAGCCTTTATTAGACTCTTTTAATAAGTCGATGGAAAATATATATTATCCCACTAGAGAAATTGCAGTGGACGAATCTTTAATGCTGTGGAGGGGAAGACTGTCTTTTCGGCAGTATATAAAATCAAAAGCAGCAAAATACGGCCTTAAATTTTATTCATTAGTGGATACAACAGGGGTGTGTATGAAATTACATTTGTATGCTGGGTCTCATGATCAAGTAGTTGGAGGTCGGGGACACATATCGAAAGTAGTTAATTTACTACTAAATAGTTTTAAAAATCGTGGCCATTCGCTGTTTATAAACAATTATTATTGCAGCTTGGAATTGGCGAAACAACTGCTAAATAACAAAACTTATGTAACAGGAACACTAAAAGTTTTTAGAAAAGGAAACCCACCTGCCTTACAAACTAAAATCAATAAAGGAGAATGTTTAATTATGCACAATGATAATATAATGATAGGCAAATGGAAAGACAAAAGGGATGTAGCCTTTCTATCATCAGAATATACAGCTCAATATGTGTCTATACAAAATCAGAGAGGTGTTGCAAGTATAAAACCTCAAGCTTTGGCGAAATATAATAAATATATGAGATGTGTGGATAAACATGATCAATTGTTGGCCTATTATTCCGGTCAACATAAATCTTTACGTTGGTATAAAAAAGCGATAGTTCACATAATTGAGGTTAGTATGGTGAATGCCTATAATTTATATAAAAATATAAACAATAACGTTCCATCATTTTACGAATTCAGAATTAAAATTCTTGAAAAATTGCTCCCAATGCCAACAAGAATTGAATTGGTTCCTGCCCCTTCCCAACGCAGCCGAAGGATTCATCTTCCCGAGCTATTGCCAAATACCAGTTCAGGCCGCCCGCAAAGAAAATCATGCAAGCATTGCATGCAAACAAAAAAGAAGAGGGTTGACACCCGTTATGGTTGTCGGGATTGTACTGGATTTCCTGGTATATGTATTACATGTTTTAGAGAATACCATAAATATTAATAACGTGATTTGTGTTTTCTTTTACTGTACGCCACATTCATTCACCTGGTCCCAGTTAACATTTTTACGATTTTTGGTATTTTCTTACAACTCTTATTAGCTCTTCATAACATTTCAAACGATTTTCAGGTGTAACCATTCGCATTTGAAATGCCAGCATAATGCCCAAATCATGCTCAAATTGTTTGTAGATCGGAGGTAATTCATCCTGAACATTAACTGTGTCTGAACCATTTTGGGAATATAATAAGCTAAAATACTTTTTTGCACTAAACATTTCTTTGTCTCCTTTTTTGTCGGAATCCGATGAATCACAATCAGTCGAACTATCTATGATTTTCCGTTTTTTTTGCGTCCCCATTGAAGGATGTCCAGAAGAACATGCTGCTTTTGTATTGCACTTATCAAAAAAAAATTCATTTTTATTCATATTTTCCTTGTTCTCGTCTTCATCCGAAGATGAAAATAATTTTGTCTCCTTGTCTCCTTTTTTGTCGGAATCCGATGAATCACAATCAGTCGAACTATCTATAATTTTCCGTTTTTTTTGCGTCCCCATTGAAGGATGTCCAGAAGAACATGCTGCTTTTGTATTGCATTTATCAAAAAAAATTTCATTTTTATTTAAATTCCCCTCCTTCTCGTCTTCATCCGAAGATGAAAATAATGTTTCAGATTCAGGTATTACAGTCTTTTTTAAACAATAATGCAAAAGAGATTGACTGCATTGTGTATTTTCATCATCTAAAACGAAAAAGGTTATCTAAATATACTACTATAAATATTATATTTTTTGGTATGATGAAACAGATATTTTATATAGCTGTGAATCTAATGGTAATGTATGTATAAATCACTACGCACAAGCAGGTATGCATAGATAGATATAAAACACGCGAAATTGTGGGAAAAAATAACATTATGAATACAATTATGTTGATCAATTACAATATTATAAAAAAAAGGTTTGAGACTTCTGGAAAATTTTCCAAAAAATATATTGGAAATTATGTTTAACTATCTATACGCTAAATTACCAAGATAATTTAGCACGTTTTTTATAAAGTATCTATTTTAAAAAAGTATAATAAGTATTTTTTTAATTAATGTACAATATAGCTAACTCACCTTGTTCACTCATTTTTTCTTCCAAAACTTGTTGTAAATTAACACAAAGAATATACTAAACACAAACGATAACGATGTTCTTCGACGTGTCGCTGTAAACTAGCTAAAGTACGTAAAAACATTTAATTTTGTGGAGTAAGTTTTGCTCAGATGCCGAAAACGCATATATGCGGCAAACAATTTCATTCTCAGGTGCTCTTCACGCATTTATGCGTACACCGTAACGCAAGGGAGGCATGGCGTAATAAGCGCTACAAAGTCGGTGCGGAAAGGAATGGGTTAAGTAATCGAAAAGTAGGGTAAGTAGGGAGATGCAGGGATCCCTAGTTGAGTTTGTTGGAGCGACGAAGAACCAGCTGCTACCGGACTTAATGTTGAAAGGATAGTAGCTTCGACCGATCCACTTTTAATTTGTTTCAGAAGGGATATGAAATTTAACGACATTATAAACATCGTGAGAAATTTGCTTTAAAAGTATGTTAACCTAGCTCATAGTTTCCTAAGCTAATGCAATCGTTTTCAATAGTTCATTTAGTAATATTTTTTTGAATATGTTTAACTTAACGGTAATAGTGGTATTGATACCACCAATGTAGAAGCAACAAGACAATTCAATAATGCCATAATGTATCTCATATACAGGCTGAACTTTAAGTTGATTTAAGTACCACTTAAAGACAAATGTTTATGGGCACATGAAAGATTTTCTTAAAGTTGTGAATAAGCTACAGTGAAAATATTTGATTCGTGCAAAGTCCTTTTCGCAGCCGCGAGACTAACAAATGACCACAAATGAGATGCCGCTGCTATAATAATTTGTAGACGCGATTCCTCTTATTTTCTTCAAGAGCACTCTAGTCTAGTGCGTTCCTTGAGTCGAATGAGATTCCTTTCTGCGCTTTAACTTAATAAGAAAACTTTTGACAAAGTGTTTTGTTAGTGGCGAAAGGCGTTTGTAACAATGAAGCGAATAACCAAATGCCAAATGACTGAGCAGATATCCTCATGCAAGATGTAACTCTTTTCTTAATAGAGCGTGTTAAAATAGTGGAAATATATTCATACCCACTGTTAGCGTCTGCTATTTATGTCGACTGAAGTTGATTGAACAGTGCTCATTCATTCATTGAGATTTATTTGCTGGTATGAGATTGAAAGGGTATCAGTCGTCGTATGTCCTCTGAAATATCGGTCGGACGTAAATTTGGACTAAAGATGGTTGTATTTAAAGTGGTTTAATTAATGTACCCGAAGTAGAGGGTGCTAACACTACTATAAGTCAAGTCTGGCTATTCCTTAAAAGGTAACACAAAAAGATGGTTGTCGTACTATCTCGTGTTTTAAATGAACTCCAGTTCCTAAATAACAAGTGCTTCGCCTTAAATTTCTAGCGAAATCTAATTTAAAGGAAGCGGAACATTAAATTACTTTTAAGTTAAAAGAACAAGACATTATAAAAAACTCCACGTTGTTTATTGGGTCGAGATTGAATCTAATTTATGGTGTTGGCCAAGAAAATTGTTCTTGTACTTACGGTTCAAATGCACCAACATTTTCGGAGGAAACTTTATGAACTTACCAAATTGCTGTGCATTAAATTTACAAAGTTATATCAGAATAAACTGCATTATTTTTACTTCGATTTTTGTAAAAACAATATCTCCACTGGTCCTCTCTTAGAGGGATGTTTAAGTATAGTGAAACGGTTACAATTGAAGTTAATTAATTTCCATTGGATTACATAACAAAATGAAACCCATTTTCCTTTACGATTTCTTCTCAAGGCATGAAATAGGAAACGAATACTCTTCAAATAAGACTCTTGTCTAAGAGTTAAGATCTGCTACGATTGGTCTGAATTTTTCTCTCATCAAAGTTGAAAAGTGCCAAAATAAATGGCAAAGACTACACAATATTGGTACTACACAAATGGCAAACAATATTGGTTTATTAATAAAATAGAACGATCGGTTGTCTAAAAGATGCCTGGAATGTGTTAGTATTAAAATTTTCTTTTTGGCTTTTGAAAAACATCTAGATGCTCGTTGTTAACAGTTGTTGTTGATTAAATTAATCGTTAACATTAAGGTTACTGTTGCTGTTTTATTAAGTTTAAATATATTATAATATTCACTACAAATCTTACAATAAAAATCTAGAAAATTTTTCTAACATTTCAACTTACAATAATTCGTTACAAAATCGTAATACTTATTACAGCTATTTTAAGGCAGTAATCCCATTAATCTTTTAGCGAGTCGCAAATGATTTTAAGAGAAGTAAAAATACTGAATAGTTAAAGTTTCAATGGACAAGAGTGGACAGTTTTACGTTCTCATTATTCAGATGCCACTAACCTTAATGAGTCACTTGGAACTCTGAGCTTCAAGGTTCTGTCGACCGCAATCTGTTAGAAAGCACTCCTAATCCTTATAATTGCAGAGATAAGGTAGCTTTTCGTGAAAATCGCGCTGAAGTCTGCTATGCTAAGTAATTCACTTTTTGTCAACAACAGTATGCGGCGAGAGGTTTAATATTGCAACGCTGTTTGAGCTTTATATCATATAGTATATAAACTTTGTAAAATTCAAAGACTGGGACGAAGAGAAGAGGTATGTGCTTCATACACAGTTTCAAAAGTTTTGCATTATGTTTAACAAATAGGATATTAGATGATACTACCACCTAAAAATACAAGCTAATTTATGAGAACATCTGTGCAACAACAGGTAGGTTACTGATCCAAGCGATCAGGTTTTAAGCATAGGAAAGGATTCAGGATTTGAAGATTTAAGATAGAAAATTTTAAGCAGCAAATGAGACGATATTGTGAACACATTTTCATTCCTTTCTGATACACCAAAATGCAATAGAATTAAGAGTTGTTATTTCTTAATAGTTTTCCGTAAGACACTGACACATTTAGTTTTTGATTTTATGAAGTTATGAATCGTTCGCTCCGCCATTTTTACTTCCATAGATTTGAATAGATCGAAGATAGACATGTGTAACTCGGCTAGGGAATGTTGTTCTGACAAATCGTCAGAACACTGTCTTGATAACTCGCTCGAGTGAACGTTACAGTTATTTGTGATTCCATAATATTAAAAGATGAAGAAAGCGAGTGTTCAGAGCCGAGTCGAGAAGGCGTAAATGAGTGCTGCTTGTTTTTGTTACACTGTTCCGAAGTACACTCCACAAGATTGTAAAAAATTCTCTCTGACTGAACGCGAATGAACTTCATTTTCCCGAAATATTTCCACGTCACGGCACTACGGAGATGACCTTTTTAAATATGTCAAAGAAAATGCATAATGTAATCTCTGGCTTGCGTTAGTTTTGTAAAGCGGAATTTGTTTGTTCAAGGCGGACACAGAGTGAAATAGTCCTTCAGTACGAGTCGGGTGTGTTTATCTGTTCACGTGCATTTATCATTAAGACACGCGTTTCAGAAGCGGCAGCGTTTCACACGCGAATACATGAACTTTGTTATTCTGTAGGCTTGACTTGTTGTAGTTACACTTACAGAAGACAAGGCAAAGCAAGGCATTTGAGTCCACATAGTATTGCTCATGCTTATGTGCGACGACCATGGACCTAATATAATAAGCAGGATTTATCACTTGCAGCTAAAAAGCGAGCCGAGCAGGATATGTAGTAGTAGAGGCTTTGAATCAACTAATCACAGTCACGCTGTTAATATAAAGTACTAGCTGGTGCCCGCGACTTCGTCCGCGTTCAAAAAGCAATATATCGCCTGACATCGTTATTGCTATTATACTTAGCCAGGAGTTAGTTTCCTTAATTTTAGATAATTCCTCGGGAGCAGTACTTTTTTTCTGGATGAAAGGTACCCTATGTCCTTTCTGGTGTCCCAGACAACGTGTATGCAAAATTTCATGGTGATCGGTTCAGTAGTTTTTGCATAAAAGAGTTACAAACATCCATACATACATCCATACAAACTTTCGCATTTATAATATTAGTACGGATTTTACCGCAGGCGCCGCGGCAGAATTCATATTCGTAAACAATGCGAAATAAACTGTACGGATTTTCCACTTTAAGAAAAAGAAAAATAATTCCGAGAAACAGGTGTTATAAATTTAAATTTTGTATTTCGTAACATGAAAATATAGGCAAGTATAAAGTTTGTATTACGTTTTCGACTTTTTAGAATACGCTGGATTTTAGAATGCAGCAGATTTCTTAGTTAATTACACTCCTGCGTTAATCTTAGAAAAAAAAGGAAAAAATGGGGAAAAACAGTAACTTTGCCTTCGATTTTTCTTTCGAAATGTCACCTTTTCATGGTATCGTAACCATCTTGGGTACAAAAATACAACCACAGAGCAAAAACCAAAACCTTCTTCACTCAACTTCATACATTCAATATACCATGAAAGTTTCAAAAACTGATTTTAGAATTAAAAATCACACAAAAAATTAATGTGCACATAATTTTTTTTTTTTTTATAAATATTCGTTAAATATTAAAAGCAATTAAATGATTTATGTCTTACAAATAACCAATTTTATGTATAACTAGTGTTTTTGCTCGCGACTTTATCCGCGTTCGATCGCTACCCAACTTCACAGGAACACCCGCTGCACTATTTTGAAGTTTGTCTAAAAGTTTCATCAAAATCGGTTCAACAGTTTTAGATTCTATAGGAGACATACGGAAACATATGTACATACACACATAGCCTTTTATACATAAGAAGATAGATACGATGCTATACAATTAGGAGCAAACATTTCACGTGTGGATACGTTTATATTTGCATATTTATTTATCCATTTTGCATAATTGTTTGTATCGAAACGTATATCGCATTCCGTCAGTAACTTGTCCCTCCTGGGAAACATTCGGCGAAGATGGCTTTCGCCGGCGAAAAGGCTTTTAGCTAAAGACAGATGGCGAGAATGAATGTGCCTTCAGTGCATACGACTAATCACATTATAGCAAAGGTCTACCACACCCTGGTGCAGACGCTGTGATGTTCCATTCCCTGATTACTCTCCCAATGGTTCAACAAGAGTAGAATTTGCAATAAAGTCAGAATCAGACGTTATAAGGCCTGAAACAAGACGTTCGTTGACATTCAACACGATCTTGAGATTTTATAGGACGCCGTGCGTTCCACGCTTTTACGACGCCAATTCTCGACGAGACATATGTAAACTTGAGTAGCCATAAAAGGTAACAACTGAAAGGCGAGAGCTGGTAATCCTAAAGTGAACCTTAATCCGATTGTAACAGCAACTGTGGAAACCGCACAGTTACTGGTGTAAGTGCAGAAGTCATATTATTTGCATTTACGTTTGCGGGCGTTTCTCGATTACTGTGGAAAGTGGCGTGTTTTAACTTTGCTGGAGCTCCGCGTGCTCTGAATAATGATCTCATAGTTGAATCCACTGACACAATAACAAAAAAAATTATAGTTCAAATGCAAGAAAAATTCACCCCTTATCTTATCTTGAAGTAGTTTATTTATACAGATACGAATGATTTTTTTAATAACATTAAAGAGTAAAATATTTATTTACCTGTACCATCGCCACTTGCTAGTAAATCAATTAAATTCCTTTTTTTATAAATAACTAGCTGTTGCCTGCGACTTCGTCCGCGTTCAAAATGTTACATAGCCTCGATAATTCTCGATAAATGGACTAAACAACACAAAAAGAAATTTTCGATTCGAACCAACCAAGAAATTCCTGACATTATCGCGTTCAACCAAACAAACAAACAAACTCTTCAGCTTTATAATATTAGTAAGTATGTAGATACAATTAGTTCTGAATTTTGTTTGTCTTTTGTGTATGCAAATATGTAAGGAAGCCTGTGTTTCTAAGAATACTAGTATTCTTAAAAGATATGTGAACGTGAAGCCCTACTGACTTAATAACCTGCGATATAGAAGCGGAAAGGTCGCAAGACTTTGCTGAATGCGCTAGGTAAGAATTTGATTTCAAACTTCTATGTATAGAATCGACGGGAAGACTTGTCTGTGTGTCCAATAATGGACACTTTCGGGCTGGTTGCTATGATTATTACTATAGCCATCTGTAACAATCCGTAATTTTTATATTTTTAATTTCCCGCTGGCTTTATCCCGAGTTATTTTGGTTAGACTGTACATATTTCGGCGTCGTTAGCCATTTTCTGTACTAAAACAAATATTTTTATAGGCTTCATTTTCAGAATTCAATTTAAATCGAGATTTTTTCCAATGAAATAACAGCTATTATTAAAAAAGTTTTTCAATCAAAAGCGCGATGCTGCCAGTTCAAGAAAAATAGTTAACTCCTTTTTATTTATATTTGATATAGAAACAAGTTATATTACAGTACTCCAAAGACAAAGACGTCATCTACAGATATTAATAAAATAATAAACTTAAAAAAACAGATTAAATAAATTTAAACTAAGATCCTTAAAATAACTTGTAGGTGCGGTGTCCATTTAAGGTTCTTCATAAGATTCCTTATCTGTTTAATTGTGCAGATAAAAGGATATTCCTATTGCGTAGTCTTACAGTTTTGTATTTCTACGTTTGTAGTTGGTTTTCATTTGATTTCATATATCTGAAGCTTTTTGAGCAATACCTTCACGGCAGGTTGACAATGTCGAGTAAATAAGATCTATTATATATTATAATTAACTAGCGGTTCGCTTCCGGCTTCGCATGGATTTTTTTCTGCAAATTATATCCATTAGGGATTTTTCCATAAGAGAAAACGCATTAAAATTCGTTGCGTTATGTACATACAGAAGGACAGACGGCGGAAAGCGACTTTTTATGCTATGCTGCTTATGCTACTTTTCTCAGTGCTTATTATGTTAATGATTAATTTATTAAGATTGCGTCATGTTAAACTGGGTTTATGTTTGTTTAAACATCCTTTTTGCTGTATAATTGCTTCTCGTCGCTTTTACACTCTTATCTACAATAACAAGGGTAAGTAAGCCGTATTTGATGAATGTAATAAAGTATTTAATAGATCATAACGTTTTACGGCCTCGAAACTAATTCGACCGAAACGTAACGATTTAGTGCAATAAAAGTGATAAAATGGCTGCCGGAACACTCTTTAACCAGTTACTGTTTTATTGACCACGCAACGAGATATGTAAGACTACGTTAAGTATAGGAAGAGACTCAGACATCGTGCTATTTTGTAACGAATCTTAAGATGCCACTACTCTTATAAAATACAATTTTAGTAAGACACACACACACACACACACTCACATATTTTATTTTTTTATTTTACTTGCTACCTTCTGAACAAGTAAGGTTTTCCATTATACAATTGAAACTGTGTTACTCTTACAGATAAGACATAAATTGTTTTTATCAATAAATTTTACCCTAAGGACACTTCTCGTCCAAATAAACGTTTTTGCTTTTATTTATTTTTAAAGTTATCAAAGTAAATGTGCTTATATTCGTTACCATTATAATTATATTCGTTACTGTTCGTTTGTGTTTGCTTTACCTATATTAATTATTAATTTGGCACAAATATTATTTTTGAAACTCTTTCGAACGATCAATCTAGTGAAAATACATTATGTACGTGTACCTTTAAAACGCTTCCAACGGTCGACACCTAAATAAACGATATTAAAAATTTTACTCCAATATAAATTAACTTGAGCGTGGCACAAAAAATTTCGGTCGCCAGAGGGAGTGAGGGACGAGGCGAGGGTAACGGGGGGATTTGATCCTGTTATGATTTATTAATCCCTCGGGAGGAACAAAAGCGATCAGGTTTAATGGTTCCTAACCTTTCTTCGTTGGCTCCCCGTCGAGGATTATCAAGGAAAATGTTTAATACCCACTGATTGTGCATAAATCCTGAATCCCATTAATATAAATAAACTGTGACAGCGCAATTCCAAATTGCTCGTGTTCACCGTATGAAGGACAAGCACCTACATTTGCATTTAATATATCTACTTTGCATATCTACCTTTGCATTTAATGTGATGATCCATTTTTTTTATTTTATCTAAATTTTTCTTTTAAATCCAAATCTTTTCAAAGTTCGAGTGAGTAGGCATCTTCTGGATGAGCTCGCTTCATCATAGACCTCATCCTTGCTACATAGCTGGTTGTTGGCCAAGAGCAAACCCATCTCTAATAACAAAAACATAAAAAAATGTTAGTTAGGGTAAACTTTTGCTTAGATTTAATGTGCAGTAACAATATGCATTTACTTAAATTTATTCATTTAAAAATGAAAGACTTATTAATGAATAGCTAAATATAAATGTAACCTAATGAATAGGGCAAGGCTTGCATGGAAAATTTACAAGCACAATTGACAATCATGTTTACTGGGGCGCACTAATAATGTCAATCGAGACAATTGCAGCCCCAGTTGATACCCGATACCGAAGCGATAAGGGCCAGGGATGTTCGACAGAACTTATCGACTCTAATTCTTCGATACATATTTTTTTATATCGCAACTCGTGAAAGTTGTCACTTAACCTGAAACTAATATGAGAATGGAAGGAAACAAGTTATTAACCTGATACTCAATTAAACTCTTACTTAACTCTTAACTTTTAATTAAAAATTTCAGATTCTTCCACAAAAAAAAATATAGTTTTGAATAAAATATTAAAATATTATAAAAGTTGCAAGCTTTCAATACAATTTTTTATGTGGATATCCTTTTAGAAACGTAGTTCTTGCATCTTGTACTGCACTCGCGGAAATGGCTCGACAAACATTTGCTCCTGATTCAACCTTCAAACTTCAACTTCATAGAAAGAAATTAATTACCAAAAATATTTTTACAATCAATGACGAGATTACTTCTTCTCATCCTCGACAAAATGTCTGCCTCGCCCGATTTAATTTTGCATGCCCAATCTTTTTCTTTCTGTATTCAATCAACAATTAAAGAAGTTCTAAATTCAATTGTACCATCCTCATCGTGCAACCAGCACTCTGGTTGACCTTAGACAACACGAGTAAACAAGCAATGAATATCCAAGTCCAATGAAGAGGTCACTTGTGTGGGACAACTGTCAGAGCCGACCTGCGGTAACATGAATAATAGACATCTCCCAAATTAAACTAAGTCGATACAAGTCTCGATACCAAAGACGACAACACTCTCAAATTTATAATTAGAGAGCCAAGAGCCTCTCGAAATGCTGAGCTTTGCGAATGAATCTTCTGTCAAAGTGTTTTGTGTAATGTACTTTCTTAATATTGCCTACGTTGATATATTTGTTTTATTAGTCCTTTGAAATAACAATGTTTAAATTTTAGGTATTGAACACAATAAATTAGCTGAAAACAGCACAAATTTGTCTCTAAAATATATAGTCATTACACATGATAGAGAATTATATTGTATAAGTATACTAGCTACATCCTCCCGGGTTCGCCCGTCAGAAGTTTTATCAGAATCGGTTCAGTTGTTTAGGAGTTCATAGGCGACAAACATGTGACACGAAATTTTCAGATTTTCAAAAGGTCAGACTTTCAGATGGTCAGTTTTTCATATATATATAGATTGTAATGTAAGATGTCTTTCTTTGTGTAAGATCTTAATATAAATAACTTAAATTTGTAAAAATGAATAAAGTTTATATCAAATAGAAATATAAATATTACGATACATTTGAATTTTAAAATTAAAGTAATTTGAAATAATCGTGAAGCACTCAGCACAGGGCAAACTTCCTCCGCCATTAGAAATACCTACATTAAGTATAACAATTATTCGTTGAGTGGTTTTTTAAAAACAAATAACTTTTTATTTCGAATACTTTTCCTTCAATTAAACTAAAGCTTCTGAAATAACAGTTGACAGAAAAATAGAAGGTGATAATGGGGAGAAGACTCGATAACAAATGGTTGAAAAGTTGAGAGAAATTAATGAAAGATACAAGAAAGCCAAAAATGGTTGAGTGCTAAATGGCCCTCATTACAATTAAATTCATCTTCCGTTTCCCGTCTGCGAACTTTTGTTATAATAAGCTATTTTAAGAGAGACTAAAAATGCAAGATAAATTATTAAATATTATACAATGCACCATTTACTAGTGACAGGGCACACTGCGCTCCGCATTCATTACTTTTGTGGCTTGACTAGCGGCAGTAATCTTATTTCGCAGTAATATGTTACCATCCCGTTACTGCGAAATAGCGGCCTGTATTTAGATTAGTAAGGAAGTAACTACATTTATTCAGGTAAACAGAGCCGATTTTGTATGGAGACGCGGACGCGTTAAGACATACCTAAACTTATTTCTTACCGTAACCACTTCATCCTCTATCCTTTATCTTATCTTTTATCCATTATCCATTATCCATTATCCATTATCCATTATCCATTATCCTTTATCCTTTATCCTTTATCCTTTATCCTTTATCCTTTATCCTTTATCCTTTATCCTTTATCCTTTATCCTTTATCCTTTATCCTTTATCCTTTTTTTAATGCAACACATATATATAGGTTATAGGTGACGAGTTCACGTAAAAAATAAAAATGCCTCATAAAAAATAATTCAAAAAGGTGAAAAATTACCAAATGCATGTACATACTTCCAATCACAATAATGTATAAAAATATAATTTACTAAGGATTAGTGCATTCTTAGAGTATATCCTAGCATATTATCCTAATGATATCATAATATTCTAATTCAGGTCAAAACTATTCGGCCGTGATGATAGACTAGCTTCACATTTCCAATCTTAAATTATTTATTAATGAGATGATTTTATCTTAATCTTTTATTGCTTTCGCTAAGATAGACCAAGAACTGAAGAACTGGTTATCTTGTTCCGTAGTTTTAATTGAGATTTTTTTAAATAAATTTTACATTCCTATTTAAATGTTCCGTAGTTAGTTTCCCTTGAAAATTATGAATGCACCTTGCGTCCGTGTCCAAGGAAATAATAAATTTTAATTTGTGCAATAAAATATTCACAGACTGATTTAAATTCATGAAGATTTTAATTAGAAAAAAAATTAACATTTGTAGAAAAAAATCCCTCCCGCTGTTGTAGAGGCTTTTAAATAAAAGCTTTTTAACCTCTTTTAAGTAAACTAATGATTTTGTTATTTCGTTTACATTTTCAGCTCAGCGTTAATTAAATTCAAAAACTTCTGTGTAGCTTCTGCTTCTGTATAGTAAAAAAAAACATGATACAACAACTCATAGAGAAATGTACAATCTTATTGAAAAGGTTATTATGTATTAGGTACTCAATATAATTGTTGCTTCTACTTCCATGAGGACCACTTACTCTTTTGACAGGACAATATCATTATAAAACCATAGTTGCATTGTAGGAGGTCATCAATCGCAAAGCCTCCTTTCTCCCATTAAAGAGGTAGTAATATTGTTTTAGTTTTTTAATTATTCCGGGAAGGGCCGTGTACAGTTTACACCCAAATCAATTGTTTTTAAACTAAGATGAGAAAAATCAGAATTCTTAATTTTGGGTTTCATTATATTTGTGATATTACGTTAATCAGGTTAATCACCTAATAGAAATGGTTCTTTATTTTTTTAAATATATTTTGCAGTATTTCCTTGTATTGAATGAATTAAATTAAACTGTAAATGCAATAAAATCTCTAACTTCGTGGCCCCTCTGCAGGTATCTGGTGAAGTGAATTATGCAATCAAACTGAAACAAACTTTTTCTTCAAGAAACTGATACTTTGAAATAGTAATAGATATAAATTGCATTTATTTCTATTAGTTTTTCCAATCAGAACACTAGTTAAGAAGTTAGTTTCAATAAATCATTAAAAGTAGACCATTTAAAACCTAAAAAGTACTTTTATGTTCTTACTTCAAAAAGTAGGTACACAGGTCAAAGTTCGCCTTTAAGCAAATTTTACCAAAATAGTCTTTAGTTGTTGTCAGTGCGGACACAGAGGTTGAAAGGTCGCTGGTTTTGTTTGGAAGAATAGTCGTTTGGTCTTCGGCTTCACCAATAGTTTATTAGAATTTTTTACAAAGTGTTACAAAGTGTGTCTTCGTTCAAAAGTATTCAAAACAAGAAAGTTGGCGAGTGCGTTAACGCTCGTTGTAGTATGGGATAATCGGAAGATTTAATTCTCCCTGTCAAATTTATATATTACTAGCTGACCCGACAAACGTTGTTTTGCCAAAAAATAAAAAATAAAAATTGGGGTGGACCACCCTTAACATTTAGGACCACCCTTAACAAATCATCAAAATCGGTCCAGCCGTTTCGGAGGAGTTTGGCAACAAACACCGCGATACGAGAATTTTATATATTAGATTATGTGACGTTCCGTGCCGCGACAGTTGTTTTGCCATGATATCTCTACAGACAAACAGAATTACTTTATTTATGCTTCGTTTCAAGTACCTACATATATGATTAAACCCACATGTAGTTTCCACACACAAACGTTACTTAATATGTTATGCTGGTGTTACGTTGCAAAACACACGCTTTCTAGTTCCACTTAAAAATTAAGTTAACTTTATGAGCACACAGTTGTTCCGCGGATGCTTCCTAATTGAATTAGATAAAAGCGCAGATGCGACGATACCGCAGCGCTTTATCCCGAACATTGTAACTTTAACTTAGTTAAGTACTACAACTCGTAATGTTGAACAACCAATCACTGACCAAAAACAGATGACTCTTATGAAAAACTAACTTGTCCTTGTCATGTAGCTTTCAGCCAATAGCGATTTATTTCGAGAAATAGTTGGATCTGTTAAATATATTCTTAATGTCCTTTAATGTCGCCACGAAGGACTACATAACCTATGCCAACAAATTTAATGTAAAGATCTGTGTATTATGGGACAAATAAAGTGATTATAATAAAAACTCTACCCTAACCTTATAAATACAAATTTGATTACAATTGTCGAATTCTATTGTCGACCTTCTTGATATGTTAATTAAACGGTATCTGCAAACCGTGTTTGCGACCTGTTACTGTAACCGTGTAACCGACACCTCTGTCGGTTAATAGCTGATTTAATATTGAACAATGATTGTGTCAATATCAATAATAATATAATACTTTGATAACGGTCAGATATTAATGTGAACTGTTGATTTTGATTATAACAGGTAAATAAATCCTTTGATGTTAAACTGAAATATAATTAGGTAAAATTGATAGTGCGATCACAGTTTTCGACTACATAATATTTTACATCTAAATGAAAATTAGAATATTATTTTATATTCCATAACAAATATAATAATATAAAATATTAATAGGCATCACTATTTCATTTACGCTGATCTTCAAAAGCGCCGAACCTATTTGTATATTACATTTTTTTTCTGTGCTACTCGTGTTCTGACTAAAAAAAAGTAGTTATATAGTTATTTTTTTTTTATTAGAGATGCGTTTGCTCTTGGCCAACAACCAGCTGTGTAGCAAGGATCGCTCCATCGTAGCAAAAACTATGATGGAGCGAGCTCACCCAGAAGATGCCTATTTACTCGAACCTTGAAAAGATTGGGGTTATATGAGCTCGGAAATACTAGCCGACAGGGAGTTCCAAACTTTGACAGTAATATTATATAGATAATGTAATTAGTTATGCATAAAATGAGGTTATTAATTGGTTTCTATTGAGCTGAGTAAGAGCAAAGCCACCCGATGTAGCTGGTCGGAAAGCTCGGATTTTACGATTGTCGCTAATGCCTCACTCGGCTTTATGCACCATTAATATCAGTTTAACGTCTGCTCCCTTATATTGTTTATTGCTCTGTGATCGAAACCATTCACCTCTGCGAGTGATCTTCAAAATCTTAATATTCGCATATAATAATGCGAATAAATATTGAAAACTTATGAATACATTGAAAAAGTGATACATATTATATATAAATATGTATACCTACATATATGCGTAACTTTATAAAATATAGCCTATTACCCCCTTTTTAAAATAGGCGGTCAATAGGCGAAACTTGAACATAGTTGAAACTTGAACAATTATTATGATACATAAGTTTTGTTTAAGTCTAAGAAAATTGTTATTTCATAAACTTTAAATCTAAAACATAAATAACCAAAATTTTTATATAAAAACACAAATGAGAACAATGTTTTTCTCTTATTAGAGAGAGGTCTGTTGTCTGTCGACAAACAAGCATTGTCATATTTTTACTCTTATATTTTGGGCCGAATAAATATTTTATTCGCGTGAGACGATCCCATATGATTCGAGCGAAAGGTGAAGAAACAATTACGCTGGTGTGTCCCTCGGGGACGAACTTTAATCAGTTCCCTAATCAGTTTAGAGCAGGGGATCGAAAACTCTTGTATTGTGTTCACAACACGACACCTCTGTATCACGTAGATATTCGTAAATATTTCAATATTATATATGAATATGTAATAATGGATAAATATAAAAGAGTTAGATAAAAATCAAATAAATTAGGTTCGATTGTTCTATTTACAAGATATGAATTCGTCGGTTCTCATTAAATGAATTTGGTAATGTTATCTAACTATACCTTTTGAGTAGAATGTGTAGGAAATATAAATAAATAATTAAAAAATATCTTCACACATTCCACACAGCACCATCTAGCAACTAATGTTTGTATTATGGATACCAGACAGTTGATATACTACATACATTACTTTTTTTGTAAGTACATACATAATATAAATACAAAAAATCCATGACTCAGGTACAAAAGTAAATGTTAACACATAAACATTTTCCCCTAGCGGGATTCGAACCCGCGACCGTTTAGTTAACAGCTAGGGTTACTAGCCACTAGACCAAACGTGTCGTCAATATCTTTTGAGTTTATCTAACGTATCTAGCTTTATTTGTAATGGCCTTAACTATTAAAGTTAGCAATAAATCTGGCTTCAGTTTTAATTGTGGAACAAAGAAGTCAACTTCTAAGTATATTGATTTAGACCCCCATTGGAGCTCATCACGCGATGACTAATTCAATATTTTAGTTTGCGAGAACTCCCTTTAGCGGCGGAAAAGAAGCCATCAATCATAAGTTTCCCGTGTTTGTAGTATAGCTCGACAAAAATGTGTGTAAAAAGACAAGATTGTCGGAAGCTAATAACGGAGACAAATCACCCAGCGACCAAGTTTACGGAAGGTCGGATACTCGTGACACTGATGGGCAGGTTGCCATTTTACGAACATCTTGCTAAGGTAATCCGCCCTCAAACAAGATAAATGCATTCAGAGGAGCTTATTCATGGAATAATGTCATACCTGCTAGGTGAACGAGCTTCGCTCAATGAAATTAATTCAAAATATACCGTTCCGTCGAAGACAGGACCGATTTCTAGACCTAAAAAACCCATAACCCTAGATTTTCGTCAAAATCGTTAGAGCCGTTTGCGAGATCGTCGTGGCATACAAGAATTCTTCGTTTAGTATTATAAGATTTAGATGTTCATTTTCTGCTGATGGTTTCTGCATATAGTTCTACACATGCATCTCAGCACATTACGCATCTGACGTTTTTTTAAATTAATATGTTTAGTGTTTATGTATTTTATTACAAACAAAAAACCTACAAATACTTAAAGAAATTATACAAATATAATATTTACAAAATTTGTAATGTGTGTGTGTGTGTGTTTTATAAGTGAGTGAGTATTCATACTCTAATATGTTTAAAAATATATATAAATATTAGATATTAGTCAATCATGTCCCAATATAAATCACACAATATAAAAGTTTTTTTTACAAAGCACATCAATCTCTTTAGATCCAACTACTATCCTAGTTACTGAGTATTAAAGTAGTGGGTACCTGTGAAATTCTTCAAAAGCCCTATCCATCCCATTTCTCCCTTTGTATTCTTAACAAATGGGTTAAAACTAAAAGTCCTCCGGGTGTTTGTTTGAAAAACTAAATGTGTACGGTACACGGCTGCACGGTAGCGACAAACCACCGTCCTCCAGGGGTGACAAATCTACCCGCAAACTTTACACTTCGCCCGAATAAAAGTTTTCCACCTACACCAATAAAAAAACTCGTTTCACCGCGACAAAACTAAATATGAAATATTGCTTTGTTAAGTACCAAACAAAAATGGGTAGGCGGTCGCTGTTACGAGGCCCTCGTTAGCCTTTTTCCCTTATATATAAACAGAATTTACGAATTTAATATTAGCTAGATGTCGCGCTTTCTCCCCTCTACCATAACGGTAATTCCGTTTTAAATACACCATTTAAATTTTAAATTTAACCAAATGATATTGTGTCATAATTTGTTTACAATAACATAATTATTAAATCAAAACTTATTTTGATTTTGATAACTTAGTTTTGACGAGCCCAATGGTAGAAAGGTTGAGGTTTTGGCCTTAGCGTTCTGACCCCGAGTCCCAGATTGGATTCCTGGCAGGGCCAGCTTTGAAGATGTTTCAAATTTGACCCTGATCTGTCTGTGTAAGCTTTCGCTCTATATCCGTTGTATTGGTTAAGTCTATATCATAAAACAAGTTTAATAAGTGCTTACTTAAGGCAAGTATAGATTTATTGACGAGATGGTCCCCAATTGTTAAACACAAAAATATGGTTCAAATTTGTATGGTATTTTTCAAAATAGGTATATATCCTATATGAGAAACACTGAGAGAATGCAAACGAAAGGCGAGTTTTCGAATGAAGCCATAGAGCTCCAGTTAATACATTGAGTCCTGAGCTCATATGTGAGAAGAGGGATTAATTACCCTAATGTCCATGCAGCGTTTAATTTTAGTCTCAAGAAGATTATAAAAAGGTTGAAAATGGATCCTGTCTATATTGTTAGGCTTTGTTGTGAATATGTGGCGAGTTCAGTTGAAGAACATAGATTCGTGGAGCGAATTAAATATATTTATACTCACATTATGTAGTAAACCTTACCTAAAGAATGCTGGTGTCGTGTAACCGTCGCGTTAGCCACATTTAGGTCAACACTTTAACGGGGAAGATGTAAATTAAAAGAAGTCCTACTGACGATGTAGTGTAAATTGTCACCACCAACAAATTTATTAGGACCCACTTGCATGAATACAGATGTTTGCTTCCAGTTGCAATGACCGTCGGCCTCTAGTTAGATTTTCCAGTTCAGCGTTCGGTAGATAGCTCATCACAATTCAAAGTTTACGCAACACACACAACATGACACATATATTATATATACATAATATATAAATACTGAATGTTGTCCCTATTGACGACCAGAACGACAATCCATACACTCCCGTGTGTTTCCTCTAAGCGAGTGTTGAACTACAAATCTACGCCGGCTTACTATACCTATTGGCGCGCGAAGCTTCAAATGTGGCAAACGCAACAGAATGATTTACCATATTTTATTGTTGTCCGGGTTCGTATTTTGTATTTAATTAAAGACTTATTTCTTTTTTAGCTTCGCTTTATTATTTGACTTTACAAGGCACGGAGGCAGAACGACTTGACATAGACTAGTGACTTTTAACTACTGTACAATCTGTTCATAGACAATCACAGACTACAACATGCCCCCTTTTTATTTAATCAACTTTATTTATTACGAATTGCTATCTTTACTAATGACACTGGCAAAATCGTCGGAGAAGATCTGATGGAGCCAAGACATTAAAAGAAGAAGAAGAAGAACATTATATAAACATTGATGATTTACAAATTGTGTACACAAAATTAATTTAAATTCAGTCGAAATGCAATACAATTATACATACGCAATTTTAAGCATGTCAAATTATGATGTCAAGACTAAATTACAAACATAGTTATTTGTTTCTTACTTTTGTCAATAATTGTTACATGTTATTTTAAATAAATATTTACAAGTCTAGTTTTTGTGTTTTCTTTAATAATCTACCTCGTGAGCTATATTGTTCACTTGCATTTTCAGCATTACTACTATGGCCCTGGTCTGTGTATTCTATTTGTGTATTATTCTGTGGCCCTAGTCAAAGTAACAATTTAAAACGATAACTAAACGATAACGAAGTTCGAAAACAATAAAAGGTATGGGATCTATGATTTTTTAAGTAAAGATAACCCATCTCCATATAGCACGTCTTTAAAAAATGTTCCGCTTTGTACATACCTACTTATCTGTATACTCCTGTATACTTATTACCTACGTGAGATATATTAGTAAGCGTGACAGATGATACAGAACGTATGATACGGAAAGAGATAGCTGTCTGTAAAGAGTTGCGTTTGAAGTACGCTAGCCAAACAAAGCTGAGCGATGCAAACAGAAGCGTCACATCATTGATATTAGAGTCTGTGCGGAAAGAGAATGGACGTAATAATTGAGGGCGCCACTGCGTATTTCTTATTTTGAAAACTCTGTTACGTTATTATAGTTCGACTGTAAACATCTTGATACTTTTATAAATTAGTTAAATTTTTTACTATTCTAAAACTTATTGGTAAAATTATTTATATAATAAAAATAATAAAGTCATTATGGTAGTTCCCTTATACGCCGCATCCTTTCTCTTTCCGCACAGACTCTATAAACAACATAATTGGGGTGGCATTAAATAAAACAACTTATTTGCCAATTTTTTTAATTTTTTTATTATTGGAATTTTAATGAAGTTTTTATAGTATATATAGTATATATATATATATATATATATATATATATATATATATATATATATATATATATATATATATATATTTTATAGTATATAGGTATATATAGAATATTATATTATATTACAATATAATATTTATATAATGGAACTCTAATATATTATATATTATATTATATTAGAATTACAATATAATATAATATAATATTTATATAAAGGAATAGTATTTCATATAATTCGAAATGAAATCGCCCATCACCAGTTTATAGTTACAGAGCGCGGTAAATTGTGCCTACGGTTTCGCTTCTGACTGTTAATCTATGACGCACGGTATCTGTCCCTATTGCACTGGATCGCCCAATTTTGTATAAAATTTATGTGATTTTTATGTACTTACGTGTGGTATGTAACTCCTTTATCCTTTCTTACTTTGGAACCATAGTTTTTACACTTTCGGAATACACAACTCGGCATTTTAGACTGTCTTTTAATAATTATGACACAGAGTCAACACAGAGCAGCACACGTGTTCTTTCACTCGCTGTTATTAAGCGACTAAATCAAATTACAACAATTGTCTTAATTTGAACGCCTCCGTTCCAGGGCACTAGTCCCATATCTACCTCGTTTTATATATTAATATCATTGTATGGGATTGACATAATATGCCGTCGCTAAATCACGTGATACATCTCATACATTTTATTCTTTCGAACTTCGCTTAAAATGTTCTTTGACTAAGGAAGGTCTACTCGACCTCGTTTCGATATTCGACAATATTCGGCGATACACCAATCATGATTGATATACTCGACTGATGAATAACCTCCTGCTTTTATTCAATGGTAGATAGAACTGAATAAGGGCTGCGAGTTTGCTGCTGCTGAATAATGATGACGTGAATTTGATTTTGAGTTTCAAATAAACACAGGGATCTCTCTGCATGCATTCCGAAGTGACAGAATATCAACAAATCACTCGCCTGAAAACCGAAAACGCCTTTATGTGCAGGAAAATATTAAGAGTATTTTTTGAGCCACTTTTGAGCTTCTTCTTCGGATATGTTTCTAGCCTGATACAAAACTCATCTACAAGAACCTTGCTTTCTAAAGGAGTAGTAAGTAAATGAATATAAGATCTACCATCATGTGTACCGTTGACAATAAATATTGGTACCTACTTATGGTTGCACGATATCATCATCATCATCATCTCAGCCGTAGGACGTCCACTGCTGGACATAGGCCTCCCCCATAATTTTCCAATAGGACCGGTCAGAAGCTGCCTGGATCCACCGCTGACCCGCGGCCTTTATTAGGTCGTCTGTCCACCTTGTGGGTGGACGTCCTACGCTGCGCTTGCTGGTCCGTGGCCTCCACTCGAGAACCTTCCGGCCCCAGCGGCCGTCGGCTCTCCGTACTATATGCCCTGCCCACTGCCACTTCAACTTACTAATCCGCCGGCTTATGTCGGTAACTTTCGTACGTCTGCGGATCTCCTCATTTCTGATTCGATCTCGCAGTGTAACCCCGAGCATAGCCCTTTCCATAGCTCGTTGAGCGACATTGAGCTTCCTTACGAGGCCCATAGTTAGAGACCACGTTTCAGCGCCATACGTCATCACTGGCAACACACACTGGTCGAAAACTTTTGTCTTGAGACACTGAGGGATTTTGGACGAGAAGATGTCTCGGAGCTTCCCGAACGCTGCCCATCCGAGCTGGATTCGACGATTGACCTCCCTCTCGAAGTTGGCTCTACCTAACTGGACAGTCTGTCCCAAGTATACATACTCGTCAACAACTTCGAGAGTCGAGTTCCCAACTGTTACTGGGGTAGGCACAACATGGACATTTGACATAATTTTCGTCTTGTCCACATTCATCTTAAGGCCCACCCTTTGAGAAACTCGGTTGAGGTCTTCGAGCATCGTGCCGAGGACTCCCATCGACCCCGCCAAGATCACAATATCATCGGCAAACCGAAGGTGAGTGATATACTCGCCGTTAACATTGATGCCAAGTCCTTGCCATTCCAGGAGCTTAAATGCATCTTCCAAAGCGGCAGTGAACAGTTTCGGAGAGATTACATCTCCCTGTCTCACACCTCTACGCAATGGAATAGACTGTGTGCTGTGCTCCTGTACTCGGACCGACATGGTGGCTTTACTGTATAAACACTTCAATACCTCGATATACCGATGATCAATGCGACATCGCTGCAGAGCCTCGAGCACTGCCCATGTTTCGATCGAATCGAAGGCCTTCTCATAGTCCACAAACGCCAGATATTTTGATCTGTTTTTTTTTATTAGAGATGAGTTTGCTCTTGGCCAACAACCAGGGATGAGGCCTATTATGGAGCGAGCTCTCCCAGAAGATGCCTCTTAACTCGAACTTTGAATAGATTTGAGTTATATTTGCCCGAAATTTGCCGTTGTAGCAAATACACAAAATACTCTATATCCTGCTGTTGTGGTGAAACATAGAACATGTTTATACACTTAATCCTTCGGGTACATAGTGAATAAGCGTCACTTCGCTAGCAACAACAGTTAGAGGAAACAATACTTTTGTAGCAATTTCATTTCACAAACAATAATAAATCGAAATTGGATACCGCAGATAAAATAATTAATTTCACAATAATGGAAATACTTGATCGCTTTTTGGACAAGTGGTTGCTCTCGGAGCACGATCCGAAAATTTTAATTAAACGAAACTGTTAACCCTGCGGCTGGGAGAGGACAGAGTGCGGCGGTGAACGGATTACTTCGCATTTATACGATTCTATCCACGGACTGAGCTTTGAGTTCCCTTGTAACCGGTACAGCACATTGGCGAAGCCTTGCTTCGGTATATTTAGGTCTCACATCCATTTGACGGCACGTTTGGTCTAGTGGCTAGTAACTCCAGCTGTTAACCAAACGGTCGCTTGTTCGAATCCCGCTAGGGGCAAATGTTTATGTGTTAACATTTTACCTTTGTACCTGAGTCATGGATTTTTTGTATTTATAATTATGCATGTATTTACAAAAAAAAGTAATTTATGTAATTGTAAAGTAAAAAGTAAATAGTTGATATAACAGTTGAATTAGAGAAGATAAATAAATGCGTCCAAAGAAATAAGTAGGTACCTAAATAAAATATTTTCCCGATTCGCGATGGATTTGTTTATGAAAGACTCACTTAATCTAATTGAATGAAATCGTTCATTCATAAAACTCTGTAAACCCATCAAGTTAATTTACAAGCTCCCAATTGACAATACAGTAGCAGCTTATGCGATGAAGGGCGGAACACGAACAAATGCCCAAATCCGTGTCAAAGGCCCTTCCCGTTGCCCATCGCGTTACAAAACGGACGCTTTATTTACTTTTTCGTAACAGCGCTAAAGTGGTTCAGTAGACTTATGTTTTTCATTGAAACAGACCGTTCATACTCATATAATTCGTTACATAAAAGCAGTAAACAGTAAAGCAGTAAAAGCTTTTAAAACCTTAAAAAGTATAATTTGCTAAATTAGAACCTAATAAGAACCGAGATGCTTCTATTTGCTAAATTAATATAGCACAATTATCAAAAATGACAAATACACATACACACACATGTATTCTTCTTATTATTAAAAAACTTTTGAATTATTTAATTTTGATTAATTTATTATTCAATTTTTTTTGTTTTTTGTTGTTGTTCTTTTTACGTAAAGTAATAATTGCATTAATTATCCAAATTAACAGTACTTGGTAGTAACTGTACTGTACTCTAAATTAATAATTAATTAGTATTAATATTAAAGAAATAAACAAAAAAGTTTGTATCCCTAGAGACTTTATAGGCCCAGGACTTGAGACTTTATTACTATTTACTTATTCATTTATTATATTATATTATTTTAATATTAAGACTTATTACCTATTTTAATTACATATTCATACTTATAAATACACGATAAAATAAATACTTAAGTACATACACAAAACTTAAATATATAATAAATTCTCAATGTTCATTTTGTTTTATATTTTGAGTTAAGTTTTGACATTCTGTTGCCGCGACAACTATGACGTCTAGTACTCGTAGTACAAAAGTAGAGAGTTAGTTTACCATTGTTAATTATAACTATTTTAAAAAATATCTCAGATCAAATAAGAAAATATAAAGAATAAAAGTAAATAAATATAGAATAAATATAGAATAAATATAGAAGAAATACATAGTTCTTTGTTGTTTTATATAAGTGTTCTTTACTCTATTTTGACTTTTACCTAAGGCTACGTTAAAAAATTAATCATTATTTTAGAGAATATTGTAATAATACATTGAAGTTAATTCAAGTCATTACTTAGTTTCAATGGTTCCTTTAACAGTGTTCACTTAAAATCAAGAAAGATTTTTAAAATTCAACTATAATCGACGCAAATGGATTACAAACATCTTTAAAGGTTCCACGGAATGGTTTTTGTTTGATTTTTTTTTCTCCTTCGTCTATCTTTATTTACAAGATAAATCTAATTTTCATCGTGTCGCTGTGAAGCTCTGAAAGAAAGCGCAGTATATTTCACAAGTAGTAGCTAAATTATCTAATGACATGCGAAAATGACCTAATGACGTCAGATTCTTCATCATCATCATAATCTACTATGATTTTTTGAATTATTTTATTTTTTGTATTGTATTTTTGTATGACCAGCTGATTATTGGATCATCATGAAAACACGGGTAGCAAAACGTATGTAAACTAATATAATAAAGACGAAAGATTTGAATTTTTGTATGTTTGTTTGTAATGGATAAACTCAAAAGCTACTTGACTAATTTAAAAAATTCGTTAACGTGTGGAAAGCTGCTTTTAAAATGAGTTACATAAGCTGTATTTGATTTTAAAAATATTTAGGAAAATTACAATAAGTTACCAAGTTATCAAAAATTTACCCTTTAGCCTCTTAATCTACGAGTATACTAATATTATAGAGGAAATATTTGTTTGTATGAATTGAATAGGCTCCGAAACTACTGGACCGATTTGAAAAATTCTTTCACCTATAGAAAGCTACGTATTTTATACGGCTATATTTTATAAAGTTACGCGGACGAAGTCGCGTGCAACAGCTAGTGTTCAATATTTGGCGTGCGCTGCGAACGTACGCTGCATGTGAATAGAACGAATATGTCAGTCTCTAAGAAATACATTTGATTGGAAATCCAATACAATTCAAAATTTTAACATTACAAGACCACACGAACGGCCTTATTCATAAAAAGTTATAGAAGGCTTATTAGCTTGTTATAAGAAATTTACCAAAAAGTGTTATTCATAAACGTTCAATAGCAGCAAACCGCTTAATAAGTGTTTCATAAAGTTATTGGAGCATGGACCCTACTATAAGCCTCTAATAAGGGAATAATTCAAGATGGCCGACTTAAAACAGCTGACCGACTGACTGATTTCTGTTGATGTTTGATGTGGAGTTTGAATTTTGATTGATGTTTGTTTGTAAAGGAATTAGCAAATAATAGTTTAAATTACATACTTATGTAAGATATAACATAATAAGTGATATGTAGTAAAAATACAATATATTTTTCAAGTACATAATTTATTTTTTTCTCATAATAAGCAATTTTCTTTTGCACTAAAATTTCTTTTAGGTCCAATATTCTCCCTTTCTTCTCTTCATTTTTAATTTGGGCTTCATGAAGCTCCTTCCGACACTCCATTTCATGATTCGCAATATTTGCAGCATAGTTTTCTGTCTGAAATAAAAATAGCACATATTATATGTGGTGATGAAATATTATGTGGGATGTTTATTTGGCATACAATATTTTATAGATATGAGCATGTTAGAGCTATGTGAGCCCGAAGGCTGTGGTGCAATAACACACTATCAACTTTGCATTGTCATGGTGTTATGTGATATTGTCCACACATAATTATTTATTATTTCTCCACTACATATTATAATACAAAGTCCTCCGCCCCATCTGTCAGTCTGTTTGTGATAAACTCAAAAACTACTGCACCAATTTTCAAAATTCACAGTTAGAAAACTTTGAGAAAAATAAAAGTGGTTCCCTCACAATTTCTAATAAAATAATAATAATAATTTTTTGTTTTAAATTTGCATCATGCGATCAGTCCAAGAAATTGAGCAGATTTGTTGAAGGTGTTTTAAAAATAATAAAATAAATATATTTATAACAAATAAAAAATATTTAATAAAATAATTTGTTTAGGTTAGGGAATATTTGAAAGCTAAACTTGAAATTACCTGATTTATTTGGTCTGAATCAAACTCGTTTGTATCTATAATGAATTCGTTTGGGAGCCACGAACTTATATCATCAGCGTTGTCTGGCTTCCTTGGCGGCGGTGGACCACCACCAGTCACAACAGTTTGTTTTCTTTCTTCTACTTTTTGTCGTTTTTGGGTCATCTTTAAAATGCCCCACTGGGATTTCACCTGAGTAATGGTACGTGTGGTACCATTGCACATACCTACTATTGAAGCTGAAAATAATGAACAACTTTAACAAACATCTAATATAACAATAACGTACCCATTAAATATGTGTTAGTTCATGTCTTAGCAATTGCCAAACTAAGCTATACATACCTGACTTGTAAATCCGCCCACGCTGCTTGTATTTTGTAATTGCAATTAGTGTCCGTATTTTTATTTTTGATCGCTTCAACTCTCTCCCTCACCAATTCCAACAATAGATGCTACGGAAGTAAAAGTAAGAAATTAATAAACAGAAAATACTACATAAACGCAACTAAGTAAAGGCAAATAAATATTAAAAAAAAAAACACTCACTTTATCTTCCTCTGACCAATTTAGGCTTCTTTGCCGTTTTTATCTACTTTTGGATTCCATAGTTAATTGCGAATCAAAAATTTGTTAACAAAATCACTTATAAATACACAAGTAAATTGGGTTATATTTTCAATTTTCATAAGAAATGTCAAAATATCACATAAAAAAATCACTTTACTGTTATTTGGGGCGTGGATATCGAGATTTTAGCTTTTTTGTCTATGAATTCATCAGAACGGCAACATAACAATGATAAACTAACTAATAGCAACATATTAGTTATGACAGGCTTATGGAACGTTTATGAATAGCAATTTTATAATAAGCTTATTAAGGTCTTATGAGCGTTTTAACTATTGAACGTTTTAAGCCTCTAATAAGGGATTTTTATGAATAAGAGCGGAAGAATTTAAATATTTGTACAAAGAATTTTATTGCGAAACTGACGTAAGTTTTATTCATACGTCGCAGCAGAATAATTTAATATATTGAACAATTTAAAGTCATATATGAAAGTATCCCGCTTCAAGGTTTTCTATACTATACTATACTCCCCTACTACATTTCCTACATATTTCCCTACTATGGAACACGGAGTCGAATGTTTTCTATGTGTATTGTAGATTCATCATCAGACCTTTCTTCATTGATTGTATCATGGCGAGCGATACGACCGTCAAAATAAGGTTCATAGCACTGGCCGGTCTTTCACTTTAGCCTAGCTTAGTTATCTTAGTATATTTCTAGCCTAGCTTAGCACGAGATAAATTTTAAAATAATCTGTTTAATGAATACTGACAGTAATATAAAATATAAATATAAAATATAAATATTCACACATTCCACACAGCAACATCTAGTTCTAAAGTAAGCAACTTAATGCTTGTTTTATGGATACCAGACAATTGATATACTACATACAATACTTTTTTTTAAATACATACATATTATAAATACAAAACATCCACGACTCAGGTACAAAGGTAAAATTTTAACACATAAACATTTTGCCTCTAGCCGGATACGAACCCGCGAACGTTTGCTCGTTCGCGTATTTATTGGTGAAGCGAAGTATTTAATTGTTAGATGAAAACCTACTGGTTGCTAATGAGCGTGTACACTGTGGTCTATCGTAGAGCAGAGACTCGTAAAGTTTCCCCGGTTCGACGTCACTCTTTTTTGCGATAAGAATGCCCCACAAAGAACTGTATTCCTTTGTGTTTTTCAACTCCTATTTTTGCTGGATGTTGCGTTCCACTTTAGAGCGGTGTGCGGCCTTTATAAAACGGCTTACCCCGGATTACCACCAGGTCTCAAAGAAATTGAGAGTAAAATTGATGCTTAAAAGGGACCTTTTCCTTGACTTTATTTTCCTCCGGGGCGTTTCGATGTATCACATTAACAAAACCCAACAAATTACCCCCAAACTCTATTTTAAGCGTAGCGGCAGTAATTTTCAAATTTATTTCAAAAGTAAGAATAAGTAAAAAAAATGTAATAAATTATAGAGCCCCCAAACCGTAAGCTCGTAGTAAACAAACGGACGAAAATGATTTCGTTTGGAAACCTTCTCGTTCTTATAAAAGCTTCAGAGAATTGTTTTGAAAACAACTCTCGAAGAGGGTAATATTTGGATTGTGAAGGCTTATCTCGATGGGATTTTATGAAAATGCATTGAAATTCCTCGAATACCTGACGAACAATTATTTCGACAATAGCAACATTTAATGTTACAAATTCGTTTGAACTTTCTCCTCATTTGATCGTCATCGCATTGCTTAAAATATCTATACTAATATTATAAAGCTGAAGAGTTTGTTTGTTTGTTTGTTTGAACGCGCTAATCTCAGGAACTACTGGTTCGAATTGAAAAATTCTTTTTGTATTGGATAGATCATTTATCGAGGAAGGCTATATAACATCACGTTGCGACTAATAGGACCGAAGAAACAGTCGAAAATGTGGAATAAACGGGGAAAATTTTATTCATCTTTGAGGGCTTCCGTTGCGTGCGCTGCGAAAACGGTTCGAGATACCCAAATTATTCCCAAAATAACTATTCCACGCGGACGAAGTCGCGAGCACCAGCTAGTATTTTATATATCTCTATATATTCGTATATAAAAATTACGTGTCACGTTATTTGACGCCAATGAACTCCTAAATTACTAAACCGATTTTGATAAAACTTCGTAAATATGTGTAATTTGGTCAAACTTAAAAGATAGGATATATAAATTGCGTGTTAGGTACCTATATATTATGTCTAATTATAATTTGGCGAGTAAATACGTAGTCGAACAGTTTTTAAAACATAGTTGGCAACACATGAAGGCCTACTACTACAAATTACTGTCATTATGTAAATCCACACATAGCTCGGAGCTCGGAGCCCGCCGTAATGGGTTTATGCGGAGCGCAATACGTAAAACAAACAGAAATATTATTATTATAATACGGCTGAAATTAAGTCGGGAGACTGAATATATTTCATAGTCAAACCACAGGAAATGATCCGGTACATTTCAGCCTTTCCCTATACCCAAATTTTTTTATATGTGGATATTAGTATTTTCAATTTTTAAAAACATTATAATGCACAAAAATTAGATGAGGTTATCCAAGTGTCGCGGACTGTACCTACATTTGTGTACTTAAAACCTACTACCATTAACGGACTTCTTTTTTACCATAAATATGACATGAACATAATCCTTACTAATATTATAAATGTGAATGTGAGTTTGTTCGTTACGCTTTCACGCAAAAACTACTGAACCGATTACCCATGAAATTTTGCATACACGTTGTCTGGGACATCAGAAAGAACTTAGAGTACCTTTCATCCAGAACGCGGGCACCAGCTAGAATTAAATAAAGATAACAAACAAACAAAAAACCAAATAAATAACCAACAAACACAGATTCAAATATAATTTCTAAACTTTATCGTGATGTGCTATGTAAAACTAAGCTGTGGAATGATGAACTTGGAGATAACCATAACCCTAGTACATTATTCAAGCGGCTACCTGTCTCGCAGGGACTATTCCTAACTTCAATCATGTACAAAGGAAATTTAAGGTGTTTGTACCTACATATACATATGTTTACTTCATCAAAATGTTATTTAAATATTATGATGTCTTTAGAGGAACACATTCACTATTTAATGATTTTATATTTGTTTATATCATTGTAAATTTCTATACAACATACAATACTAATTTAAAAAATCGGTTTTAAGATATATAGGCTGCAACCCTTTTATATATATATATATATATATATATACTTTGACCGGGTTGAAAAAGAAAATATATTAGTAATAACACCTGACATCGTTATCGCTGTGACGACGGTGGCGCCGCCACGCGACAGTAGCTCGTGGCTCCAAATTCTTTATATTTTTAGACAATCACTCGGAAACAGTACTTTTTTCTGGATAAAAGGTACCCTATGTACTTTCTTGTATCCCTGACAATGTGTATGCAAAATTTCATGACGATCGGTTGAGTAGTTAAGGCGTGACAGACATACAGACAGACAGAGTTACTTTAAAATTTATAATAATTTTAGTATGGATGTACATAGATATATAGGTATGAGCACTAATTTCGACATTGGCACTAAATAAAAAGCCGTTTTAATGAGAGCTGACTAATTATTTTTAGCTCTCCTTTCTATCGAAGGATTAATTAATGAATCCCGCCAATCGCGTTCAGCGCCCATCGTAAGCAATTCCTCGCTCCAATGGAGCCGGCGATATATAATGAAACACAAAAACCGTTAAAATATAAAAAGAGAAGCGTACTCCATAAAAATTGTTAACAATGAAAAAGCCGAGCCCGCGGCGCGGAATCACGAACCTCAGGGAAAAAAGAATACCATTACTATTCGAAGTTTCCTTTTGCGGGTGCACAATTCCGTGAAATAAATTTCATTATAACACGATGAGTATTTCAACGGAACGAAACACAACGCGTTGCAACGGATGACGGATAAACCTCTCGTTAAAATATCCCTTTGCACTTATTCTGCTGTGTTCATAATAAATCTAAGGAACAATATTGATACCCTAGGTGGCCATCATGCAGCATGACATGCATTATCATGCAGCATGACATGCATTACGTGCTGTAATGCATGCATGACCGTTTAATTGTATTGATTGATGTGAATGACATGCAACTACATGCTGGCAGTTGATTGATAGTTCCTTTTACTTTTCATTCTGCAAGCTATGACTGATATAAACACATGATCGTATAGAGGTCCCCAGACGATCATACGGCATGACATGCAGCATGATAATTCACGTAGACGCATGTCATGCCCCATGATAGTCTAGGGACACCTTATGGTATTACGTCTTTTACAACAAACTCGTTTCGATTCTCTGTAGCTTTTATTAAATAATACAAATTTCGTTAGCGATGGGCTTTCTAGGATTGTGACGGCGACAATAAACTTAATAGAAAGATCAATTCGGCGTTTACAACTAAATTGGCTTTCTCAAGCCTCTCGTCAAAAGGTATTTGTCGTCATTGTATTTTATAGTATTTTTATTATACATATCAGAGCACCAGTCACTAAATTTATCTGTAATAATATTACAGACTGGTAAATTTCCTTTGGACCATTTTCTACCTACTTGGAATGTATATTTATTGAGACTAACCTCTGAAACTAGTGTGCTTTTTTAAAATTCAATTTTAAATATATACTTTACTAGCTGGCGCCCGCGACTTCGCCCGCCTGAAAAAAGTAGCTGTGGGTAGCTGTAGACCATTTACATGATCTTACCCTCAGCTGGAATACTATCGATTTAAAAAAGTCGATTTGTAATCAGCGATATGCGATATGGCAATATTTGTTTTCAGTAAGTTGTTCTGTATGAGACTTGATAAAATCACTTGATAAGTTGCAGTTATTTGGAAAATTTTCGGCTTCTAATTCTATTACCGTTTGATAATAATCGTCACGCTACAGCCCTTAAGAGCCGAGCAAAAATGAAATATTCTTTAAAGTCGCGGCGGATGAAACCGCGGATCACATCTAGTGTAGTAATATAGTAATTACGTATATTTAATAGAAGTCGGCAAATGTAAAAGAATAATATAATAGTAATAAATAGCGAAATACGATTAATGATACACAACATAATTAATGATAATTACATTTTAATGATGAAAACAGAAAAAAGGCAACGTGAAGTTTACTTGTTGGTATTTAGTAATGTATAAATATTAAACACTAGCTGTTGCACGCGACTTCGTCCGCGTAACGTTATGAAATATAGCCTATGTTACTCCCCGTTAATGTAGCTTTTTATAGGTGAAAGAATTTTTATTTTTGGAGCCAACAAACAATCAAATATTTCCTCTTTATAATATTAGTATAGATTTATACTTGATGCGAAGCCTGTAATGACTGTAGCATCATATTTCGGTACATTGTCAACATTCAACAAAGCTACCTCTCCGTTTGTGAAATCCGCTCACTGCTCTGTTCGTAGGAACGAAATGTTTTCTTTGCTAAGCTTCTTATTAAAATTCTTCTCAGAAATAATTATTATTCTGTCTAGACTCATTCACTGAGCGAAAATTATTTCACTCTTTCTACTTTCTAACGTAGGCAGTACCGTTTGAAAAAACTATCATTCATTCTAAATGGGTGTTAGTACACCTACTTCATTAATCCTGCTAATCAAGTTTATATTTAGAAAAATCCATTAAAATTACGTTTCATACAAGGCTGGCTACACTCTTAGATTTTTTATTAATTAGAGTTTTTAATTATATAATGCGACATACAGGCTGATTGTAGTATACCCATAAGTTATTCTCATTTACAAAAAAATATATTAAAAAATAACCCATATATATACCCATAAACATTATACCCATAAATCTATTGGAAACACCCCTTTCGGAGTTCCATTAATGAGGAGGATAGGTTTCACACACCACACACACACACACAAATAGAAATAGAAATTCTGTCATATAAAAAGATTGTCACTGCCGCTAGACATGCAACTGTTTCATATTCTCTTAATTTTTTAGTGGCAGCAAAAACTTAGCAGTCCAACTGGCAGCACTAATAATCTCTATCTTTAAATAAGAGCAGTTGTGATCCTGATGTACCTTTTTTTTTGACGAGGAGTAATCTGCTTACAGATTCCCTACCGCTGGCTAGACGGTAGGGATATGTGGGGGTCGCCCAGCACCTGATCATAGCGGCACTGGGAATACCCACTAAAACTCCCCGGTGCCTCCTTGCCCTGTAAGCGGGGTGGAAAGAGTTCTGCCGAGGCACCAAACTCCAATCCACCCCAGGGCAGCCTAGCTAATGCTGGCTAGGCTAACGCCAACGGAGGATTGCCCGGAGATACCCAGGCAATCCCCAGACGGTGGGACCTTGTGGATCCTGATGTACCTAGGCTTAAGTTATGTTAATAAATTATTTTGTATTTGTATTTGTATTTGTATTTGATGTTGCACCTTATAGTAGCAAGTGTAATAAATAGCAAGTTACGGCGAGCATGCTGGAAGTGTTGTTCCGACAGCTCCAGTTCCGGTGCGAGCGAAAGGGAACAAGCAAACGAACCGGATGTGCCGATAGCTGAACAACTTTCATGTGAACATTACCTTTGTGAGGCTGGGGAACATGCGACATTGTTTTATGTTCCCACAACGACTCTATCTCGTTTCAATGGAAACCTAATTGAAACTTTGCGCTACAACTGTTTGACGGGCGTGAATGAGAATGCGACATTTCATTTTTGCTAGCTTAGCTTCGGGATCCACTCGTGTTTGAGCTCTCTGAGTTTAATGAGTTTATTTCTTAATTCAATATGTATTTAACATCGCCACCACTTATCTAATTAACCCTAAGTTAATGTTTGCTATTTGTTAAGTTTAAATTTAATGTTTAAATTTAATTTAAACATTTAAATGTAAATTATTAGACAGGTTACAGAGGTAAGATTTGTTTGTTTGTTTGAATTGAATAGGCTCCGAAACTACTGGACCGATTTGGGAAGTCGCGTGCAACAGCTAGTTTTATAGTTAATAGAATTAGTCTTGTAATAGATCGTTGCTTTAAGTTATAGATATGGCTCGAAACAGTTGGAACTCGGTTTCAGGAATTTTTAGTGCAAATAATTTGTCGAGTGGAGTATTTTATAAAGTTACGCGTACAAAGTCGCTTGCAACAGCTAATCAGTCAAACGAGCAAAGTCGCAATATGAAATTTAATAAATTATAATTACAATAATAAGTCTAAAAATAGAGATAATGAATTGACAGTAGTAACATAATATGTATAATGGAGACCCCTCACGCATATTATCTGCTCCAGTTGCTATTTGTTTGATGACACGCCTGACGCCTGACAATGCACTCACTCAAACGTGATCATCGCCCTCAAAGGTCCTCCATACCCCATTCTATGTTTTTATTGTCTGTTATAATTTTATAACCGTAATCTACAGCGTCGTTCTAATAGATAGATCTTTTTTTTTTGTTGAGGTAACCTGTATTCTGTGATCTGCTTCGAGCTATATATAGCTTTATATAGGGAGCTTCGGCCTCCCTTCATCATCAGTAAATAATGGCAATATCTTCACAGATTGGTAATGTCTTGGTTTTTTTGAATGTGATGTTGGTGATGTTTGAAAAAGAGAGGTTCATTCATTCAGATTCATTCGGTATCAGTCAGTTACTGTTGAACGATCGCGTTCGCGAAGAGGGTCGTCGTTGTATGTCCGCACATCTTGAGTTGTAGTTCTGATATATCGGTCGGACGATAAAAGTATTTGGACTAAACATAAAGTGGTTTAATTATTGTACCTGAAGTAGAGGGTGCTAACAATAGGTACCTATATGATTTACTAGCTATGGTGGGTTCCTTATAAAATACTGGGCTAGCAATTGCTTATCAAAATAATTTTGAATTTTGAAGACGCATATACTTCAAAAAACAATAATCCAGAAAACTTAGGTGTGCCTTCACGCATTACTTATTTAATAGGACTTATTTGAAAGTTTCCTTTATTAACTTAAGTATTTAAGAAAAGGAAGAATTCCTCAAGAAAATATTAAACTTCATTTTAATGTTACAGTAAAATTCACAGTCAATATTTGCGAGGCTCAACAAAAAGAAGCTACGGTTTGTACGGGTAGAGTAATTTCATGACAGAGAATCACTGCTAATTGTAAAACAGGTTAGCAGGGTGAACGGTCGAGGGTTGCTTCCAACATTTAATTTTAATATCAGAATGCTGATATGCTTCACTTTTTTTTTTTGGAGTTTGCTCCTTAAAAATCGATTTCATATATAAGCCCCGGATATGAAAATTTATGGGAGTAAAATCAGAATTGTCACACGAATCCGTTATGCGTTATAGTTACTTTCTATTTTTTTTTTAATATTTTAAAATATCTCCGAGTTTCATAGATAGAACAATGTTGTTCTTTCGGCTTGTTCGAATTGTGAAAATTTAAATTTTATAATCGTTCATAAGAAGTATAGTAAACTCCAGTCGTGCGTCGGAGCTGACACACGCAAAAAATTTTTCACCACATCTTTGTCCGCCTTTGAGTAAGTTCATGCCAAATATAATTAAAATCAGTCCAGTGGGTTGATTCGTAACAGACATACATTCACATTTATAATTACAACACATTAATGAGGAACGCGAACGTTACATTTATGTGTAAAGGGTATTATATCATTTTCCACAGCGTTCTCTTTAAAATCATTCATTCCGCCATTTCGCATTTTCTGCTCTCTGATTTAATAAGCACTGATGTTTCCGCCAGTTCCACAATTTCAGTAATGAATAAGAAATATGCTTCTATTTGAATTTTTAAAGAGCCGCTTTTAAATTAATTCAAACACATAGCCGTACGCGGCGTGCCATTGTTATTTCGCAATATAACGTACTGTGTTGTATTGTTCTAGTGGCGCTATATTCAAAAATTAAACTTTTCTACCTCATTTATGTGAATCTATAAATCTAGACCTAATCTAGACTAACTAATATTATAAATGCGAAAGTACCTCTGTCTGTCTGTCTGTCTGTCTGTCTGTCAGGGATACAATTTTTGCATACACGTTGTCAGGGATAGGTTCTGTCTTCTTTTACTCATGCACCGCGAGATGTTATTTCCGGAATGGGGTGCAGAAGGAAGTGTAGGTGTGTACGAGTATTTGTCATTGGTGGAAGGGTACCCTACAACTATTATATTCGTTAATAACATTTCAATTGAGAGGGATTAAATTTAAAATGTTGTAAATTTCGTTGCATCTTATTTCATTAAAGTCAATTCGAAGAAAGCTGAGCAGAGTTTATCGAAAACTTCGCGCCAGTGCAGCCATTCAACATTTAGCGTTTAACATTTAAATACCGATAGTGAATGGAGCCGTTTCCTGTTTATTAGTGAGAGTGGGAGTGGGAGTCGGAGTGAAAGTGGGAGGGGCCAATTTTGCAGCTGCAATAATTGCTCCCAGCAACTTGTTCACACTGCAACGAACTACACTGTTGTTTCCCTGTTTCCACAGACAATTTTACAACGTTCGCTTCGATTGATTTGACGGCAGGTTTGGTCTAGCGGCTCCACAGTAAGCAACTAATGCTTGTATTATAGATATTAGACAGTTGATATACTACATAGATTACTTTTTTTTGTAAATAATACATATTATAAATACAAACATCTATGACTCAGGTACAAAGGTGAATGTTATCACATAAACATTTACCCCTAGCGGGATTCGAACCAGCGACCAATTGGTTAACAGCTACTACCGACTAGATGTTAAGAAAATATAGAAATTTATTAACTTATAAACAAATTTAAACGAGTTTTCACTCGAAATATTATTTAATTTTCCCTGAAACACCACTAGTTTGTTATTAAAACAAAAGTTTAATGTAAAATTTACTCAAAATAACATTTTATTTTACAGAGATAGTAGTCTATTAATACTAATATTATAAAGAAGAAAGATTTGTTTGTTTGATTGAATTAAATACGCTCCGAAACTACTGGACCGATTTGAAAAATTCTTTCACTGTTGGGAAGCTACATTAGGAGTAACTATAGGCTATATTTTATACAGTTACACGGACGAAGACGCGTGCAACATCTAGTAATATATATGTCTACTACTGGACTGCGGTACCCTACTACTGCGTTTGAAGTACAAAGGCACTGAAAACAGTATAAAAGTCCGTCACGTTGAATTGTCGTGTGGCAATGGACACACGCGGTCGTCAGACACAACCGGACGAGTTGGCAACAAATTAACCCACCCTGAACTTTGCGACTGCTGCTTACTTTCCTGATGAGTTCGCTTTTCGAAATGGCCATTCGGGCCAAAGCTGTTCAATTCGTTTATCCTAATCATTACATTATTTCATATTATAATACACTGGATCGCAAAAAAAAGGGTCGGTTAGAAAATCTTCAAAATCTTACGTTACCTGTCCTGACCTAGGTTTATGAAATAAAGACTAAATTAAAGCTAAACTAAATAAATTTAATTTTTATTTAAGCACATTACAATATTTTTAATGTAGTCTTTATTTCATAAAGCTATAGTTACGAACTTACGAATAATAGAATTTCAATTACCACTATTACTTATTTATTACTTACAATTTGTGGTCCCGATAAAAGCGACGGACATTGAGACACGCACGTGTCTTCGAGAAGAGTTCCCTAAGGAGGCCCTTGGGAGATCTCAAGTACAAATGAAGGTAACGTTTCACAAACTTGTTTATTACGCACTAACAGAATAAAATTCACCACGCCTAGATAGCCCTAGTACAAGAGTGGCCACTTTATGGCCCAAATGTTCGTAGTTTATCCTTATGTTTCGTTTAACTTTTTCTTAAATAAAACTTCCAACAATATCATTAAAATGTCTTGACATCAATCTAGGAATCTACCTACATTTACAATCCTTTATATCATGTTGGAAGAGTGGACGGCAAGATGTCTCGTGGCCGGTCTAGTCTCCCAGCCGATGGACAGACCAAGTTGTGGCTCTTACAGGCCTTTACAGTTGCGAAGGCTATGAGAAAGGCTGAGGAAAGGGAACGGCTTGTGGTCAATGCCACCAAGGCATTTCAGAGTGGGCACGACCTTCAGCAATGAAGAAGACTACTTTATCTATCTATCTATTCATGCATTACGATTATGTGCTTTGTGATCCAGTTCGACATCGAATTTACATAATAATTTATCTTTATGTCAAGTTAAATAGGTACTAAGTTAATCATTGATATTGACAAAGAGATCAGCAGGTAGGCTGACGGTTCACTTTATGGCCACAGTTGCCTATAACATGAACTATATGCCTCCAAATAACAATAAACCGAAATTCTATGGTTTTAACTGCGTCCTAGATAGAATTATTGGTAAATAAGTTGCGCTATGAACAAATTAAATACTATTTGTCTCAAAGTGGGTCGTTTTGAATTTAGATTTATATCAAAAGCTGTCGTTCGGGCTATTTATTTACTAAGTCAATTTTTAAATTTAATTTAATTAACAAAAATCTCACGGGAACGCTTTAATGAGATGAAATCGAGGCCATTGCGAAACATTGGAAAACTTTCAGTATAATAAATTAGGCCATAATTAGTCAAAATTAAGTAGAGACTAAGTAGAGTTGTGCTACTTACAAAATGAAACTTTTGTTTTTTTTAAACCCATACATCTACATAATTAAAAATATTAAAAATGAAAGTTGGTAATCTGTTACGTCGCGTGACTTGACAGGTGACCGTGACTATGACCATTATTTCATAACTGAATCCGTTGATGGCTATACTTAATAGTAACGCACGCAGGATATTAAGTAATACGTTTTATTTTCAAAATTCTAAGACATGGTCCAAATAAAGAGTTTTAATCATCAAACTACTACAACATGGAATCCGCGTGCGAAACACTACGAACTTTATGGAACTGTCATTTAAAACCAACCAAACATATGCAATTTAAAGAAAATGAGACTTTATATCAACACATTGGAGTTTAAAATGAATAGTAGAATAAAATCTGGCTATTACCTCGGTCAACAGATTAGTATTACTATACAACGAGGTAATGCAGCCAGCATGCTTCGGACCCTGCCAAAGGGACCGATGCTTTATAAGCTTATTTTTAAATTTTATTATAGATTTAACCTTAAATCTTTAGTTGTGAGACATAATTAATAAATAAATATAAATGTAGTACAGTCAGTATCACTTAGTTAAGTTAGTGCATAGTAGAAGTTGGTCGTTACTATATTTTATCATTGACGCGCGAAGGCAAGAGTCCGCCATGATTCCTACAAAGGAGTACTTATTATGTGCCGCTTTAGCCTTTGTGAAGCATTTGTGACATTTTAGTATTTCTATGGTTTTAATAAAAAAATATATTAATAATATTTTTATTATAATAAAATAATACTTTGAAGCATTCTCTTTTGAATTCTCTTAAGAAATTTCAGTCAAGATTTTTAGATAAAACTAGGTATTATTAGCTGATAACGCTCTTCATCGTAACTCAAAAGTCATTTAATTTGTTGGTTCCTTATGAGAATTATTTGTAATAAAATTATTGAATTATTGAATTATTTGTAATACGATAAAAGAGAGGTCTAATTGATCGGTTCACCTTTTCACCAGAGTAGATTGTGTTTGCGGAACCCTCGTTAATTTCATTCTGACTTCATCACCCGATCTACCCCATGTTATTACGAACAATAGGGGGGCATTGCCGTACGAGATTGCTGAATTTTGATAGCACATCTTTTTTTTATTGTTTACATTGAATCATTACTTTTAACAGAGATTTATTTTTTTCAAAATTTTGTCAGTTATTTGAAATCCAACAGAATATTTTTATTTATTTATTTAAAGCTAGTGCTGAATGTTAGACTGATGTTGCGTAGCTCATTGTAGTTTAAACGCATAGGTCAAAAAAAGAATACTGTCTTCTTCATTTTCGTCCTGCAATAGAATTTTAATAAGCAATTGTGCTTTTTTAAACTGATGGCTTTAATTTTTTTTTCTTTTAGCAATATGGCAATCTGTGTTTAAATATTCCTTGTTCCCCGTACATAACCAACTTTCATAACTTCATGATGATCGGTTGAATAGTTAAGGCGTGAAAAGGTAGCAGACAGACAGACAGAGTTACTTTCGCATTTACAATATTAGTATGGGTGGATATGTATTATTATGTATAGGTCACAAACTCCAGAAAAAAAAACTCATATATACCTCGGCATTCCCTTTGTGAAATTGTACAAGTATAAACTAAAAATAATAAAATATAATAAAAGCAATTGGGTTTACTCTCTATAGTGTCAAAGAAAATAAATAACAGTATGAATATTTATTCAAAATGAATTATATCGAGGAGCGGTTATGAATTTAATTTCCTTCGTAACCGCAGTTGTACTGAATGAATGCAGACTGGCGTCCCTTTGTACCTCTGACGGTAAACATTGTGTTCTATATTGAACACCATTTCATGAGCTATAAATGCCTTCAAACATATATAACGTCATTAGTGCCTCATCCTTTAGTATTACGGAAATTGAAAAGCTCTTCGCGCTTGTAGCATCGTGCCTGTGGCCTTTAGGTAGCGCTTCGTTCTACACCGACTCTCAAACTTTCTTATACTATTTCTATTTTATGTATAGGATGACGGTTTACTTGGTAATATTTGACCGATTTTAATTCTGTTTTAACTAGTGAAAAGAGGGATAAACTGGTAAGTTTGTATATAAAAATTTCACCCTGGATGAAGCCGGGAGCGGGTCATTAGTTGCCTATAATATTTATTGACAAACAAATAATTAATTGAAGCAGCAATCAATAATACAACTTAAATTTTATTGCATTTTCATATTGTAATTTCCATTGAAACCAAAACCTATGATATCAGTTGTACAATTAATAGCGAATCCTCGTTTAGCTACATTAATTTGTTGTCGGTTAATTAAACCACAAATTATAAGTGGGTGTGGCAAAGCGACGTATACCGACCACAGCCAAATAATGTACTATAACTCTCACCCGCAACAACTAATGCTTTATTGTTTTGCCAAATGACTTATTACATTTGATAATTCGTTGAAATCTGGTCCAACTCACTCTATTTCTCTATAATCTATAATATAAAATTCTCCTGTCACAGTGTTTGTATCAAAACTCCTCCGAAAAGGTTTTTTTTTATTTTTGTGTATGTTCGGTAGGTCTGAGAATAGGCCGTAAACTATTTTTATAAGGGTGGCCCACCCTTACAACAATAGTTTTCATTTTCTATTTTTCGGCAAAATAACGTTTGGCGGGTCAGCTAGTATTAGTATAGATGGATTATGTCATTAAAATATTGCAGCTCAGTAATATTTTCGCGTTCATTTTGGATATTCAAACAAGATGTTCGGAAGTGGTTCTCTCAACAATAAAAACTTTGAACATCTCTGTCTAGAGAACTATGCATAGCAATCGCAATGTCTCGCTAGGTCGCCTTCCTTATTAGCCTCTAATGAGAAGACTGTTAGCGAGAGACTACCTCGCGATTAATGCACTTAATGAAGTGTATCTTAATTGCTAATAGGATTTGCATGCTGCAACATTGCTAATGTTTTATATTAAGACCCTTCTACCTGGTAACATTGATAACTTTATCCATTCGAATAAAATCAAAAGTTAATTCTTCTTTAGTTATTTTCTAAAAAAATAATAGGTCTTATTTTACTACTTAGTCTATTTTATATATTAATAAAATTAACTTAATTATTAATTCATAATTATTAACAATAGATCCAGGCTAAAGTGACCGGTCCTATTAAATAGGACCGGGGAATCCCGTCCATCAATCCAGTCCTATTAAATAGGAGCGGTCAGATGCAGCTGAAATGATGATGATTATGATGATATTGTTTAATAATAACTTTTTTTAAATAATTTATATTTCAATGAAATTACTTAGTTGTTAATTTACATAAACTTACATTAAAAAGGCGAGTATTTAAACACGTTTATATATTGAAGGTGATCTGTAGAACTACAGCATTTATTATATTATTTAAGACTAGAATATTGGTTAAACTAATCCCCGATTGCTCTGCAAACATAGTGTTCATTCATATGTAACTAGCTACACTGGTTCAAAATAAAAATTATTTTATCTTTTAAGTTGGACCAAATTACACATAGTTACGAGCTTTTATCAAAATCGGTTCAGTAGTTTAGGAAATCATTGGCGTCAAACAAAGTGACAAGTAATTTCTATATGTATATATAGAGATAATAGTATTAGCATTAAAATAGATCCTAATTTAAAGTTTCAGAATTTTAGAAACCAACAAATTGTATAAACTTGAAGTTTGTTTGGGTCGTTAATCAGATGATCCGAATGTGCAGTTGAGTATCTGGTATTCGTACAGGCGAGTACAACACAGATTAATTAGCTGATTCTCTAATCCCTGGACGAGCTCACACGTCCATCAATCGATTCCATTTGAATATTCGATGACACACCATTGTACGATGGATGGAAACTTAATTCCAAACGCAATTATCATTTAGTATGCCGATCCAATTTGTAGCGCACAGTATACGGAGGTAGCAGTTTCAGAAGTCACCTGATGCTGGGAGTCACTTGGACGACGGGGAATCCCGTTCGTCATTGCTGTGATATTTTTTTTGTAAAGGCGGGCACGTTTACTTTATTTATAGGTGCTACAAGTGCGCAATGGACCTTTGTACGATAAAATAGAAGGGATTAGAACGATATAGAAGTATGGTCTGATAGCAAAAATACTGTTGTTTCAAGATGGGCTTCTGTAGCCACGATAGTCAGGCGAAGCCGCCCAATTTATTACTGCGAAACGCATTGTGCCTTGTCACTGATTCTTCTAAATAAGTTAATTGTTTTGATCCGTTTACATATAGCTTAAAATATTAAAAACATAATAGATTGAGGATGTAGTCAATGTGGTTTAAAAATAAGTTTTTTTTTTTTGGTAACTAATTGTATTGGCTCTAATTGCCCAAAAACCAATATATTTTTAGACACGATAAGAGATATATGTAGATGCATATGAGGATAATTTCCCATAGCAACGTAGTGGAAATCTGTCAATGAACCAGAGTAATGGAGCGAAGTTTTCGCTGATTGAATCAGATTCCGTTTGAACTGCAGGACAAAAAGGTCGTAAGTGGCTCTGATTAACGCTTCGGTTTCCATACTGCGTATGGCACGTACGAATGCTTTGTGATTGCCTTGATTCATTAACTTGAATAGCAATTACGTAACACCAGGGCACGGGTGGATTGCGAGCGATTTGCAATTTCGTCAAATTCCTTCACTAATATGGAAATGTAAATGCAGCTACGACATAAAGCTACAACGTCGTTCCTACAAACCTTACATAGAGCATTTTATGTTCAAAATATATAATAATACACTAGGAAAAATATATATAACCCTGCCAAAGGGACCGATGCTTTATAATATATATCTAAAGTGTAAATATATAATTTAGAATTAAATTATATTTTATAAGCTTACTTTTGGTATGTATTAAAGATATAATCTAAATATATTATGTAAAGACTCGACTGTACTGATAAGTTATTTAGAAAATAAGAAACGAGCACAAGAACTGAATAGCTTTAAAGCAAAAAATACATAATTAAAAAAAGAAGTGAGAATTTAAAAATAAGACATACCTAAGTATAATATGAAGTGAGTTGAAACAAGAAAGGTAAGCCTAAAGAAAATGGACATGTCGTTACTTCTAACTAGGATATTAGGTAAAGGTATTTACAAAGGTGATATAAGTTTCAATGATATCCCCACTCACTTCGCGACCCATTAAACAACATAAAAATAACAATAAATAACTTCGTTCGTCGCTTCTTTGCACTCGGCATATATTTTTGTTCCGGAAATGGCAAATACGTGGAAGTCACGCAACCTTGTTCTGACGTATTACGGCAATATAACGTGATCGCACATGTACATACACATTATTAAAGTAGGTGCTGTACATACAGTGTGCATTCATACAAAATGATTGCAAATTATAGAAGTACCCAGCTGTCATATCGGATTTCAAGAAATGTTAATAACTAGCTGGTGCCTGCGACTTCGTCCGCGTTCTGGATGAAAAGTTCTATGTCCTTTCTGGTGTCCCAGACAACGTGTATGTAAAATTCCATGGTGATCGGTTCAGTAGTTTTTGCGTGAAAGAGTTACAAACATCTATACATCCATCCATCCATACAAACTTTCGCATTTATAATATTAAAAAATGAAGGCTACATTTTATCTATACTAATATTATAAAGAGGAAAGATTTGTTTGTTTGTTTGTTTGATTTGAATAGGCTCCGAAACTACTGGACCGATTTTAAAAAACTCTTTCACGTATAGAAAGCTACATTATCAGCGAGTAACATATGCTAAATTTTATAAAGTTACGCGGACGAAGTCGCGTGCAACAGCTAGTCTAGTCACCAATAAAATTTATCCACCATTGCATTTGAAACAAATAAATGAAATATTTAGTAAAAATAAGTAGGAAAAGGGATTAGAATCAAATGAAATAAACTAGAAACCTCTTTATTTGCAGTGGTGCAAATAGCCTATTCCTATTCCCGCCGCTAGGGGCTTTTAAATGTAGATGGTGTTGAAAACGAATAATGTAATAAATCCCTGTGACGCTCTGACTAACGCTCCTTCGGGGATTTCGTTTGAATAGTTCCAAACAACATTCCATAGAGTAAATAGTATCACATACCCACATAAAGTGTAGAGTGAAAGCCATATTTTTTGGAAAAGATCGTGAACAGTGTGATCCGCCCGGGAAAGAGTTACGAAGGTTATCGCTAAACATATGGGGGCTCGTCTCCGATTTATGGTCAATCGATGCTCACGCAGGAATACTATGTCACAGGTAGAGACGGCTGTTAACCCTCATTTGAATATTAAAGAGTAAAAAAAAAAATTCATTTTGTGAACAAATTATTGTAAACTTTAATCTTCAATAGGCACAGGACTTTTTGCACGTCATTTTTTTTTAGTTTCTTATAATTTTTTTTTATTTGAACAATTTAAGCCCTCACATATTATAATCTAAATTAACTTCTAGGATATCGTTAGTTAGATTTAACTTGAATTTTTTATAGCGCGTTTCAGTACAACGAATGTAATGATAATTCCAGGTAGCTGGTTGGTGATATATTTAGGTGTCATTGATATATTTAGGTGATAAACATGGGAAAATAACAGCTAATAACGAAATGGAAAAATTTAAAAGTGGAAATTTTATTGGAATCAATTGTGTTCTCTGATGCGAGTCGGAACTTAATTAACATTTAATCAGCGAAAAGCGCTTTCCTCGATTTTCTATTTCTCACTTGAAACCGCTCTTAACAGACAAAGCATTGAAACAATCCTATTTACTGAGTGAAAGCAAAACAAGCATCAAACCAAGAACAATGTTCATTCAGGCTCCGTTACAGGCGGCCTTTCAAATGCATTGGATCTTCTCTAACTGGGAACACACAATGGCCGTGTGTTGCGCAGTGTTGAAAACCTTCATTGGGCTCTCCGGCTTTATGTGCGGAGGCTGATAGGTTGGCTGATAGGTGGAAAATGGCAAACTGATGCAGTGGCAAATCGCCAGGTTGTTGTAATATTGTCAATAAATTTGGTCGCAGGTGCAGACTTGTATTAGGTCGCAGACTAAACTAGATTTTTTAATTAAACTTGTACAATGCGAATGAAGAGTACCTACTTGGTTAATTTATATAAGCTCTTTTCTAAAGTTGGTAAATTTAAAAAAACAGTTTAAATTCTGAACTGCTTTTGTCTACCTAACAAAGTTTCATGCATATAATTTGATTATTTTAGAAAAGAATATGATTGCATTATTCTAAATCACTATGTACTATTATAGTATTCAGATTTCAAACCATAGTGAGTTCGGAGACTGAATCTACATTTTTCATCATCAAATCTCTAAATTTAAATGTAAAAGATATTATACTTTATCAAATAGGACATCTTATTTTATGGAACTATCTCTTCTCCGTAAATTCAAATAACAATAAAATTGTATTCTGATTCGTTTTCAAGAGTAAAATTAAAAGCAATAGTGCATTTGAAATTTATGTTGCATCTGAAGACCATAGATTTTGTTAGTGCACTTAGGCAAAAAAGGCAATAGACTATAAAAATGGACCGTCAGCCTGTCTATTACCTTTTTACATCAAACAGTCAACTACGGCTACAGTGCTTGACAAACATGATTTAATTACCATGACACTATTCCGTGTTCCATATTTTCCAAGGGCTTAACGTACGACATAAAGTGATTAAGGTGAATCCAGCAATTAATCATACACATGCAATTATAGCACCTCGTTCGCATGCTTCACTTTATATCAAAAGAGATGCTCTAGTTCCTCCAATTTAGTCGAAATTCACCAAGTATGTGTAATGAAGCCGTTTTCAATTCATATTTCAATCTAAACTATCCCTCTAAATTGGCTTCAGTCATTCCGAATTGTTTGTCCGAAACCTGTACCTGGCTAATTAACTGGAGCACAAGAGCTGCTGTGTTGTGGCTCTGCGGTGTGAAATGGGAAAGGAGGGCATGGGCCAGGGTTCTGCGATACCTTACATATTACACACAGTACTTCACCTTACTACAACCGAGTATAACTAAAATTGTGGCGGAATATGGAGCTGCTAAGGATTTACTTAAAGTTGGCACATAGGTTTATAGGCCACTTGTAGGTAAGTGCCTACCGTAGCCTATGAACGTGAAAAGCAACAAGGGGGATAGAAGGAGGACATGGAAAAATCTCTGGTATACCTTACTCATACAAGTTGCATGGAATAACGTTTGCCTGACTTTCATCATCATCATAGGCACCCCTATGATGATGATGAAAGTCAGGCCCATCGTCCACTTAATATGTAACTAATATATTATAAGGTTATATAAGATATTCTTTCACCTCGTACATTCTAGTCTAGGCTTATTTCTAGTCCTAAAGGCACTTTCGAACCGTTGCCGATCGTTGCTTCAAAATAAGTCTTTAATGATTGCATTTAAGAGGTCTCCAGAATTATCAAAAAGTTTAAAAAAACACGTGTCATATAATTATAAAAATTCCAAATTTTTATAATTATATGACACGTGACTTCCTAAGGCAAAAACAAATTGCCTCAGTGGACAACAACTGCATCTCGTTAGAAAAGAGGCTGGTATGCTAAACAATGTAAACGGACTTACTGCTGGTTGGCTTGTGTGATATATCTCCGCTAATTGCGTTGAGAGCGGTCCGGCCTCACGGGGAGCACTTGACGTATGCTTTGTGGATGTGTTTCGGGTATAAACAGTTGCTTTGACGGATTGCAATTCGTAAACAGCTTTACTATTACAAAATGAACCTGTAATACATAGCTAAAATAATTGCTTTTTTTTGTATTATACACCTACGAAATATTTTTAATTGATTGAATAACAATTTGAAAAGTGTTGGCAACTGGTTGGTTGGTGCCACAAAGGAATAAGAAAAATAATATTATAAATACGAGAAGTGAAATACATTATTATGTCAGTAGTCGGTAGTGTGTCAGATAATAACAGTTATAGTTTAAATATATTTTGTTAATTACTCATTTTATTTTCATTTCATTTCAAAGTCCACTTTCAAATTGTTATTTGTATTAATTGTATCAGAGTGATTGTATTGTAATACTACTTAGTACTGTTTATAGAACACGTTTAGCAGTCATAAATTTGGCAGCCCCTCTATTGGCAATAAACAACCATCACACTTGAAAAATATCACCGGGAAATGCTAACTTAATTCGTGCGTAAAGAGATGCCAATATATCTTTCCACATCCTTAATGTCTTTCTTATCCCATACGCCCTTTGTATATTTAATTTTTGGACTACAGAAGTAACTCGTCATCAGTATACCATATGACGAGTTTTGCTCGAGGTTAGTATTTCATTATTCTAAACCCGAACGATCGGTAAATTAACTACATGAATCTTAATTTTTGGATACATTTGAATAATGAAAAAATTTGCATTTATTTCTGATTGGTTGGTTAAGGTGAAGTCATGCGGCAAACGCAATTAGCAGTTGAGTGGTCGACACTCGTCCGACGCGAACATTTGACGCATGAGTAGTCGCAAATATCAAAGAGTTTTCATTTAAAATGCTTGTTTCGCAGCTGGCAAAGGTTAAACTGCGAGGACCCACACCAGGTCGCAACATTATCATTCGCCGAAATCAGCATATTATGCAGATCAGACACCCAGCAGTGGCACTGAACTATAAAGATAGAGATTTATCAATATTTTAATAGTGAGATATTTGCACAAATACTATTAGTAATATTATAAATGCAAAATCTAATGAGGATGGATGTAAGAAATTTTTTAGTCTTTCGAGCAAAATGTACGGAACAAATTTCAATAAAACTTTAAAGTGTTATGTAGTTTATATCTCATGTAGTTCATATCTGAGAATAACACATCATAATACTAACTAATTTTATCAATGTAAATAGCCATAAAATACTATTTACATTGACGAAAGGTATTTAAAGCTATTTAAATTGATAACCTTTCGTCCAGAAAAAAAAATCCCGTTCCCAGAAAAAGGGTGGGATCATCTAAAAGTATTATAAAAATTCAACCCCTGACAAAAATTAAATATTTAAGACATGTGGACACAATCGTAAGAAAAAACTATAAACTTTATAATATATTTAGTGGAGGCAAGTAATAATGGCAAATGAGAAATTGGCCCTTATTTTGTTTAATGTGTAACATGTTTCTTATAAATATGGATGATATCGTTAGTGGGAGAAACGTGAACAAGAGTGTGCACGTGGCACGCTTAAATTGTAAGTGGATTCGCTTATTGAATGAATTGCAGCAGATACGTGCCTGCGACGCTCCTTTCCGGCCTTCGGGCTCAGTTGGACGTTAGTGGACCGTTCGCTGAAACAATGCCAGCCGAGCGGCAAATACACAACTTCTATTTGAGGGACGATACAAAAATTGCTTTTCTAAATGGAAAAAGTTTCATTTGAAAGCATTCATTCCAATTCTTGATATTAACGTCACCTGGTAAACAAAATTTGTTTATTTCATTTACTATTTAAAACCGAATTAAGAATCTAGAGTTTTTACAATGCTTGTCACTCGCGTTTTAAAATTTCTTGCTTAAACTTTATAAATAACTTTTTGCATAGCACAAAGAGTAAATCGTCAATATTATACGAAAAACACACCAGTGAATATTGTATTTCCTTTATTGAAGCCGCAACAATAGCTTAGTAAATCTACTTAGAAAATGAGCCTATATTTGCTGGCCAATTTCTCTTAGAACTAATGATTGCCGTGCCATGCGTACTGAGAGCCAGTCATTTATTTTGTATTCATACAGAAAAAATATGTAGGTTTATTATTTCAAAATAAAAAATCAAAATTACGTCCAAGATTTTTAGATATCCGCAAAACAAAAAACCAAATTGCAAAATGTTCGCTACAAAAAGTGCTACGCCGTAGGCCGTACAATACGGGTGCTACGGTGTTACGGTGCTACGGCGCTACGGAGCTACGGAGCTACGGTGACATTCTATCCTAAAAAATAATAAATGCGAAACATTGTATTTTTGGATGTTTGTTACTCAATCGCACAAAAACGGCTGAGCGGATTTGGATGAAATTTGGCACACATACTCGTATATCTATAGTTACATAATAGGATCCCATACTTTTTCGAGAAAAATGCTAGGTTGCTGTGTGATTTCAAAAAACGAATTACAGCGCGTACGAAGTCGCAGGCAAAGCTAGTAATGCCACGAGCTTTCCGTTCAAGTAATTAGTTTTTCATGTTATTCTGCAGTCGTTTAACTAAATTCAGACTTAATGAAAAATATTTGACTTTAAATATGGATAAAATAAATTTTAACAAAAGCAAAAGCAAGTTGAATCGAAGGAAATTGAATTGGTTTTCGTTGCTAGTTGATAAATTATTAAGTTTAATTCTCAATGCCGTTAGATCTCTAGCTTCAATTTCCTCTCTTGTTTGAACTTTATGAACAACTAACGCCAATTAGTATACTTCAATAACAGTAGATAAACTAATAATTGTTAGTGAAGTAATAATTGTGCTGAGAGAAAATTATAAATTGGTATTTTCAGTTTTTACACACCTTCGAGAATTTTTAACTCGATTTATCTATATATATAATATATATATGTATAAAATTCTCGTGTCACAGTGTTTGTAACCAATCGGCTTGACCGATTTTTTATGAATTTTTTTGTGTATATTTGGTAGGTCTGAGAATAGTCGTAAACTATTTTTTACACTAAGTTATAAGGGTGGCCCACTTCATTTTTTTTTTTGCAAAATAACGTTTGCGGGGTCATCTAGTAAATTATATATTTTTATTTATAAATGGTGTTTATATTTTCCTATAAATGATAGGATTGAAACAAATGCTGTTACAGGAAGCTTGCTACATTATATCAATTAAAACCGTATTCAAATCGGTTAAGCCGTTTCTGAGATTAGCGTCCACAGACGCACAGACAAACACACAACATTTAAAAAAGAACTATTTTTTTTTACTTCACATTTGTTTTTAATATTTAATGAACAGACACAGCTCGTTATGATTTAATTATAACTGTATAGTAACAGCTTCGCATAGTTTATTACTTATTGTGGTACCTAAAAAATCTTTAATAAATTTTAGTATTTAAAGAATTTTATAAGGGGCTACGCTCTGCAGTCAGGTTTTACAGATAACGTAGAACGCTGTTTGTGTTAAATAATATTTATTATCGCGAGCAGAACTACTAGTTGATACAATTGTTAGGACCAGCTGAAAGTAGCGTACACCTCTGATTCTCTTTTAATCTTCAAAAGTGGAGTTTCTTGTCAAGGAATGGGTAAGCTAAATGCGTCTGGTTTATATTAGCGAAGTTTTGTGCAGTTCCACTCTGAGAATGCTTCTTGACGCTCTCGTCTGGCGGTAATTAAATAAACTTACTTAACAACTTGCGTTATGTTTTAATTGCGTAAGTCTAATTCTACGTATGGCTTTTTTTACAACTCTTGCTTAACTAAACCTACAAACACATTAGAATTGTTTAGCTAAGTTAAAATAAAAGGATGAATATAAACCATAATAGAATATTGTGTTAGGGAAAATGGTGGCACAAATGATTCAAAAATTAAACTTGTTTGATTTTATTTTTAGTTTATGGTTTTTTTATAGTAGGTACTAGTAGGTATGGCTACAGTGGCTTATACAAGCAAACCCATAGATTATTATGAAATTATGATTTATGGAGATATGTTCTGGCAGCCTTTTTCTTATCCAGCAAAATACATAAGCACATATATATGCTGTTTTTTTACGATGGCTTTCTTTAAGAAGGTGGTTACGCCTCCAGACAGACTGGCCAATTTATGAAACCACGGTTATAGAAAAAGAAGAATAATTCTTCTATCGAAACTGGTTTTTTACGAAGAAGAATAATTATTTCATAGAATCCAGTTACGAAATTCCGGTTTCGTACACAGCCGAAAGGCTAAAGCTAAAGTTGAGTTGATTACTCTATCATTTCTAGTGTCAACAAGAAAGCTTTTACTTCAGTTTATAAATTCTCTTACTTATATTGTTATATATGAGCTTATTACTACATATAACCAGACCAGTTTATTGGCTTATTCTCAAGAAATATGCATACATCTACAATATTTACTAATTAAAAATGTCGACCACACAAACCTGCCTCTGGCAATTTTCAACTTAGAACAATTATGTTCAACTTAGAACGCTTAAACCGCTTTACTTAGTGGTTTTTGTAACTTTAGAGTTTATAAAGAAAATCAAGAATATATCTTCTAGGACTAAGGCAACAGCTTGAATATACATAAATTATGTACTTATTTGATGTGTGAAAATAAACTACATATTTGAAGGATGTTCTATTTATAGGAAAGTTAGTTTTATCTGGGTGTATAATTTTATCTCCACAGAGGTATGTAGTGGACTGTCAGCCTGTCTGTCGACCTTAACATAAAAAATATCTTTTAAATTTATTTTTAAAACCTTTTCTTCTATAGTGAATTTATATAGTTTCTAAAGTTATTCTACATCCCTAGTGCAGCTCTGTCTGTAAGATTGAGAATCTCACAACGCAATATAGTTGACAAATGTTACAATTTTCCATCGTGCAACTCTATTATAGCGAGAACACCTTAAGCGAGCGATCGACTAAAGCTTACAAACCAATTTCGTGTCTCCTAGTCGGACAGGAAGCAATATTCACGACCAGATTGGAAAGAAAAATATAAATTCTAGCTTTTGCACACGATTTCATCTGCGTCCCTTTTTCTTAGTTGTCAAAATACCTTCAAGTATTTCATATTTTAGGTGGGCGTTGAATTTTTTATTTTTATTTTTAAATTATCCCTCAGGAGTAGTACTTTTTCTTACCTTATCTTAAGGCTGGCAACGCACCTGCACATTCTGATTTATCCTGTTTATATAGTCTGTGTTTATGGTTACTGTAACAGATAACAATGAAATCTCCCTTGCACGCCGTCTTTTATGGAAAAATGAAAGTTTGCAAAGATTGTTCATTATCTGCTGTTTTGTTGAAAACAATTTTTACAGACTAATCGAACTTGAGAGAATAACACCGATACTATCCACTTATCGAACGTCAGGTCGTTGTCAAGTAAACTGTACACTTTCTGGTTTAAAAATACTTGGGACTCCTCAAAGGGTCAGCGAATTTCAACCCAAATTTTAATGGAGAAAGGTTCACATCCGATTGAACAATTGTGCGGCTATGAATAGAAGAGTTACCCATTGTACAGACATCGGATACTCCCAATATGAGGCGATAAGGTGTCAGCCGTCCCTTGAGGGCGAATAGACGCTCCCAAAAGGGAGGTTATTTTCCGAATGAAATGATATTCGAGTCTTTCTAACGGTTTGGATATTGTTCTTTGAAAAATGTTTATTATCTTTGGAGGCAAGTGGCGTCGGAATGAGAGCTGTTGGAAAACGGAGAGGTTGTTGAATCGACGACCCTCGCGAACTCGTTTATTTTAGAAGCGTAAAACACAATAAGATTCGGTACCATCTGGAACAACAGAAATACTTTCTTTGTCTTAATACAATCATTTTTTAACGAAAGAAAATTAACAATAAAGGAATACGGTGCCAGATATTGAAAACTGTTTCAAACTGTTTTACACTTTTTGCTCAATTTTGCTTAATGATGAATTCAGTAAAATTCATATATCATAAAACGAATTCGAGCATCCAGGTTAACTACATTCAATTAGCTTGACCTCAACAGCATTCAGAAAACTGGAACAAGGTCTAACATATTTAAACATCTCGCTGAAGAGTCAGTCTAAATGTAAGATACATGTATTTTATGCACGTTTTCATATGAAAAAAATACAGAATAAATAAAAGCAAGCAGGCACACGGTCTAATTAACGTAAGAGATGTTTTTTTTACCATTAACAACTCAGAAGAAACTGTTAAAATTGAACCTACTTACTGCGGACAGATACTACACTCCATTCCTCTATTGTAATCTCCTCATCCCTTAATCTCATCTTGTTCTATTATTGCATCTTTCATAGCTCTCTATGATCCCTCTGATTTTTTACTGATTATATCTTCACACAATATAATATCACACACATTTCACACATTTCACACAGCACCATCTAGTTCTACACTAAGCAACTAATGCTTGTATTATGGATACCAGATAGTTGATATACTAAATAGATTACTTTTTTGTAAATACATACATATTATAGATACAAACATCCATAACTCTGGTACAAAGGTAAATGTTAACACATTTAATAAACATTTGTCCCTAGCGAGATTCGAACCCACGATCGCTTGCTTAACAGCTAGGGTTACTAACCACTAAGACCAAACGTGTTGTCTATATGCAGTTATATGATACAGTTTTATGATATTTGAGTACCTACGTTTCCACGAAACCTGTGATAGTTTTATCAACTATTTTTGAAGCTTCCATATTTCTGTCTCCATGAGTATTTTTACTGCTATACAAAAAAAAAACTTTGTATGAAGTTTGTAGTGAAGTCTGGAAAAATAACATATTAGGTTTCTACCTAGTAGAACGCAGGTGTATACGAAAGCTTAAAATAGTACTTATAACGTTAGTGTAATTGAAAATATGACCATGAACGACGCTCCGCTCCGAGCAACTTTATTGTCAAGTGCCGTGTCAGTTGTCTCTCGGCTTAATGTTTAATTCACTGCTTCCATCTTATTGTTGCTTGACACGGCACTGAGCTTAAGTAATTGGAACACTTCGATGTGTTTTTAAAGCGCTATTTCATTCTATTTTCTATTTTGCAGCATCTGTGCATGTCACTTGTGACTGGAGGCATCATATATCAATCTGTTGGCCGTGGCTTCGCACTAGTGATTTTTCATATTTTGCTTAGTTCAAACTTTTTGCATTAAAAGCGGTTTTTAAATTCAACTTCCAAGCTCTCTAAAAAAATGTAAAAATTAAAATGTAAACACAAAAATAATATGAAATTCACACACCAACATTTTTCTTCATTTATATTTGAATCACGTACAAACTTGAATACTGATTTTGATATATAATATTTTCCTCCTATGTTTTAATCAACGTTACATATTGCTTGCATATCTCTGTAATCCTTCAATTTTGTTTATTTAGTTCTAAAATTTATAAATAGATGGCGGTAGCCCTTATAAAATGTACAACGATGTATATAGCGGAAACTGTGTATTGGCTACGAATAGATTGAAAGTTTAATACAGTTCAAAATTGGAAACAGGCGACAAATTCCACTTTTATGCTAATAAAACATTTGATCGCGGGCGAGCACTCGACACCGGTGATGGCTATATATTTTATGAGCGCATTTGAGAAATAACCTGACTGAGAGAAACGCTTTTCAATAAAAAATATTGCATAAAATAATTTATAGCAGTGGAACATCTCGTAAAATAAACAGACTGAATTTATTATAAGCTCTGTTAACATTCGAAGGCAAGTTTCTGTTCTGGAAAATTAAAGTAATTGCAAATATCAAACAGTCTAGTTTCAACAATGTTTTATCTAATACTAGCTGGTGCCCGCGACTTCGTCCGCGTTCTGGATGAAAGGTACCCTATATCCTTTTTGTAGTCCCAGACAACGTGTATGCAAAATTTACAACGCCATCTAGGGAATTCTGTTTGAAGCAATGTAGTACTCTAATTCATCTAATCTCACTTCGAATAATGGAAAAAGTCTGTTAACAGATGGCACTACATGTTAGTTATAGTTTATAAAATTACGTGTTAATAAAATTAAAGCTGCTGCCGCGACTTCGCCCGCGTAACTTAGTAAATTATGTACTTAAACCTTCCTCGAGAACCACTCTACCCATTAGTGAAAACCGCATTAAAATCCGTTGCGTAGTTTTAAAGATCTAAGCATACAAAGGGACATAGGGACAGAAAAAGCGACTTTGTTTTATACTATGTAGTGACTAAGCACAATATCCATACTGAGGAAATTACTTGGTTCTTACGTCAGAAGTGAAAATTAAGCTACACAAAATTAGGTAAGTACATTACATTACATGAGTGTCGCGAGATCAATGGTTTTTTCCCATCTCAAAAATTATTATTTTTTAAAATTTTACAGAGGTTGTTAATATCTGAAAATGTACAGAGGTTACATTACATGACAGTGTCGCGATTACCTAAGTGGGTATGAAGCGAAACAGAGCAATGTGAAACGAAAATAAAAACAGTTTTAAAATAATTAATAGCACATAAATTCTTGAAAATTTAACAATTATATTTTTTACTACTTCGCCCAACTGTTTCACTCGAGTGTGATAAATTACATCCTCTAACTTTTAGTACCTTTTTATATGTATAATAAATTGCTTGAAATTGTATTTGTTTGCAACAATAAATACTTCTCTATGAAGTCCAAAAAAAGAGTATTAGGTGCAGTAAGTACTTAATTGGTGAATTGAGCCATCTTTTATCAAGGTCGTAACTTATGTTCAAGTGCCATAAAGTGGACCGTCAATCCGTCTGCTGACGATTACATAAGAACGGCAGTTAGCATTGTAAAAGTTGTAGAAGCGAGCAGTTGCAAGTTAGTTGATAAATGGATTTGAATCGGATCGGTCGGTCGGTTCGGTTCAATGGTACGTGAAACGGGTGCACTGCCAACCGATCTAACCCCGACCACTCTCAGCTGACAAACACAGGCGTGTTTACTTTACATTCAATATTGCTGCTTCATTACTTTCTAATGTTTTTATATTAAATATAAATTCTAAGGTAAACAAAAGAATGAGCACGGTTTTAATATGAGCCACAATACAAAGATGATATCGAATTATAAAAAATTAAGACTGGGTGACCCTGAGTAAGACTAGGGCCTATGAAAAGTTTAAAGTTTTTTACATGAGTAAGAAAGAAAGTCTGAAACATTATAGAAAAAAAAATCAAAAATACTTGAATTAGTAATTAATAATTCAAAATATTATAAAACTTTTGTAACCGTTCCATTAAAAAACTACCTAAAATGAATTTTCTCGAAGATAAGACCCTGACAGATCGATTTCTGGGCCTAAAAAACCGCTAACCCTAGATTTTCATCAAAATCGTTAGAGCCGTTTGCGAGATCGTCGTGGCATACAAGATTTCTTTCGTTTTGTATTATAAGATAAGATAAGATATTATGAGGCAAGAACACCAGGGAATAATACTGTTTTAAATAAAATATTTGCAGATTAATTAATATTGCTGCACAATACTTACTGCCTTAAAGTCAAGTTTTTTAAATAATATTTTTTTTAAACATTCAATAACTTATCAACGTAATTCTAAGGCTATATATTAGGACATAGTGTTTTTATTTCAAATTTTTTTCAGTGAAGTAATAAATGCAATTCAAGCTGAAAAGTGGGAACTGAAAAGTCTTCCAAAACTAAGTGATTGTTAAAAATGTCCTCGTGAGGTTATTTGTAACGAAAAGTAACTACATACTCTTATTGCTAGACCGTGTGCTCCATTTCACCTGTCCCGAAAGTGATTAATACGTTACGAAGCAATCCCTGTATATCCGAAGCACATGTGTTTCGGTATATGAACAGGAATCCTAAGCATTAACATTTCACCGGTACATAACAAGCTTGTATTTCATTCAGCCGCTCGTAGATCACGCGCCGCGCTATATCAACCGCACTGATTTATACCGCGCGTTGATTTCGCTCTGCCATTACTCGCGTCTTTATTGTCCTTATTAATAACTAGCTAGTGCCCGCGAATTCGTACGCATTGAAAAAGAAAATATATGAGTAATAAAGCCTGGGGCCTTAGCCAAGAGCAAACGTACAGTCGTAAACGCTACGCTCAGGCTACGCTACGCTGGGAGAAAGCTTTGTGATTGGTAAAAATTTTATGTGGGCGTTACAACAACCAATCACCGGGCTTTATTTTTTAACGTTTTGTAAGTACGCAAAGGGAGCGTTTGCATTGGTTTGCTCTTGGCTAGGGAGCCTGACATCATTTCGCTGTGACGACGGTGGCGCCGCCATGCGACAGTGGCGTCCAATACAACGTCTATGCAAAATTTCATGACGATCGGTTGAGTAGTTAAGGCTTGAAAAGGTGGCAGACAGACAGACAGTTCGCATTTATAATATTAGTAGGTGGTATGGATGGATTATGTCTAATCGCCACTGTAACAAATTTCAGTTCAAAACAAATTCCTGGTGACAAATATTGTTTTCCTCTCTGCTACTAGTATTAGTTTCTACTTAATAATAAATATAAACCGTGTCGAACTTAAACTTAAACCATCTGCATAACATGTTCCGCCGCTAACTTGTACTGCTTACATTTAAGTTATCCCAGTAAACTTTAACATATGAGTGTATATGAACTTATAAACTTTGTGTACCTACTTGATATATTTGATATCGTTTCTACTTAATCAAATATAAGTAGGCAGGTAAGTTCGATAATTAATAATTTATACACATTTTTATTATTTTCTTTTTTTACAATATCTAGGTATAGAAAATAGTACAAAAACTTAAATTAGCTATCCCCTGATTGCGGGAGCAAAGCCAAAGTTACCGGAAGTTAGGGCTAGTGAGGAACCTCTTATTGGGAATTATCTAGATAAATATTGTGATAGTAAGTATTCATTACTAAACAAATGTTTTAGTTTCTGGAATAATCGTGATAGAATCATTAGTAAAAAAATCTTTTATGCTAATATTGTAAAGAGGAAAGATTTGATTGTTTGTTTGTTTGTTTGAATTGAATAGGCTCCGAAACTACTGGACCAATTTGAAAAATTCTTTCATATATAGAAAGCTACGTTATCAGGGAGTAAGATTAGGCTATAATTCATAAAGTTAGGCGGGCGAAATCGCGTGCAACAGCTAGTTTATTCTAAATAGAATTATTTATACATATTCACATAGGGATAGTGTATCAAATGGTGAGTTACAAGGTTAGTAGGTGCAATAATTTATTGAAACGGCGAGCCAAGGGGCGGCAAACACTTTTTGATTTCAGTGAATGTGCTCCGACGATTTATTACTGAGAATTTTCTACTCAAATAGACCGTTATACGAATTCAAGAGACGTTCTCAGTGGAAGTTATGTGTCACTACCTACTTGTAAGGTCGAAAAAGAAAATTCTTTTCAACATTTTCGGTTGAAACTTGAAAAGTACATGAATTTAAAAAAAGATCTTCATTCAGTATAATTTTATTACAAAAATTTAATATTATTTTTCACATTTTTATTTAACACACAATAAAGCAATACTTCACGGTTGACATCAGGATAGTTTAACCATAGAGTAAAACATAATATAACTCAACACCCATATGTAACATTATATCTATATTATACTAACTACACTCTCCCGGCTTCGCCCGGGTTTAAAATAAAGTTGTGAAAAATAGTTGCGAAGTTTTATCAAAATCGGTTCAGTAGCTTAGGAGTTAATTGGTGACCAACAACGTGACACGTAATTTTTATATACATATATAGAGAGAGATTTGTGTTTAAATAAAAAACGATGAAAAGTCACATCATCAAATCGCTGTCATAACATTTCCATTACAATTAAAATAATGTACAAAAATGGTATTAATGACAGAGAATAAGTAAAGAAGCAATTAGAGCTGTATTCAGTGAACTCTCAAAGAGTAATCATTCAACGTTCAATTGGGGAGATTCAACGTTTGGAACCTTAATAAAACTAATTGCACTTTAATCAAATCCTCCATTTTCCTTCGCTTTTATCAGTGAAAATAAATAAAGAAGTACTATTGAATTTTAAAAACGTCTCGCGGCGTGAAGAAGCTTTCTGCTATATGGAATCAATGTAAATTAGTAGTAGGTATATACAGTATGCTCCATTTGTTACAAGCGTTCAGGTGGTCTGACTTATTTTAAATAAATTATCTGCTTAGTATAATGTCTCGACGAAAATGGAAATTCGCTTTCATTTTGTTTTTTAAAGAACATAATATTAAATTAAAAACTGTTGTTTCGAAATGGAAGTCAGCGACTACCATCATCAAGAACTGCTATAAGTAACCCCCAACTGGTCCCAATTTAGTTACTGTCTCTGTTTTATAATTTTAACTCCAGATAGCACTAGAAAATTACTTAATTTTATGAAAAATTATGAGTTTTCTCATAGTTTTTAAATTGAATCGGTCAGAAGGAGCATGGATCAACCACCGCGGCGTTGGTTTTTTAGAACGTCAGCCTTCTATCGAAAGCCCATAAATAATCAGCACAACATAGACTAAGTACCACAAAGTTTTTTAAACAAAATTAATGAGGTTTAGCCCCTTAAAAAGTTTCAAGACGATCACTTCAAACTTGTCATTTAATAATGACAGTGTTCTGTTTGACATCTCAACAAGTTCCCTTGGATCCATCAGGACACGTGTAATTATCCAGTGATTGCTTTTAATTGCTTTCGGTAGCTTTAGGAGCGATGCCTTCTGCTGGCTACGCCGGCTTTGCAAGCGGCACGAAACGCGATCGCGTGATTCCGCCAAGTACTGAGAACCAAATAAAATACACTCCAATTCTCATTACTCGTTTCTTTATACCATAACTTCAAAACCACTACAAATATTACGCCCGAAAACATATTACAAAAAAGGAATGTAGGCAACTGCTAAGCAATTGCCAAGAGCAAACGCGCGTACAGTCGTAAACGCTACGCTCAGGCTACGCTACACTTGGGAGAAAGCTTTGTGATTGGTGAAAATGTAATGTGGGAGTTACAACAACCAATCACTGAGGAGCGTACGCAAAGGGAGCGTTAGCATTGGTTTGCTCTTGGCTAGGGCCCCAGGACTTGTAACTCTCTCTATCGCACGATACGGGTCGGAGGTAGAGCGGTGTGTAACAGATAGCATTTTTGAAAATACCTACTCGCGCCGCGTATCGGCACTTCACAATCCTCTTAAGTTCGACAGACAGGCTGACGGTCCACTTTATGGTAGGCCATAGGTACTGCAAGTGCTGCCGACTAAAGAGCGACTGAGTCGCGGGCAAAAGCTGGTATCCATATAATATTATTGGCTATAATTTAGAAAGAAATTTGGACAAAACAGCGGCCAAAAGTGTTTAATTTAATGTACAGCAAATACTAGTTGTACAGTCAACTAGGAGCAGAGGTGGGGTCCATACAGTGAGCACTGTTTTATAGTTACGCCGCCCAAACAGTAAGTAATTTGAAAAGCATTCATTGATACGTGTAGTCGAGTGTACTCGTACCTACTCGGAAACAATTGCTAACTTCCGTGTTGTAATGTAGGTGCGCTGTTAAATTATCGACAAGCGAATACAAGCAGCGAATAGCTCCACTTAATGAATTCATAGTGAACTGGGTCACTGGATAAACGCGGGGGCAACGACCAACCACACCATGCCATACTAAATTTTATTTTTATTTCACCTACGACCTGCTAAACCGAACATATGATAGTATATCCCAATAGAATTGTTGGAAAACTAGTTCTTGCTTGACTAACTTATTTCTAGAGGTTAATATTTAAGATTTATTCATGTTAAGTTGTCAAGATGGTCTAACGGTTCCTGTCCTGTCACTCGGAACGACAGTAATTTGTTGGATGTAATAGAAAATATATTTTTCATCAAAACAGCTTAATTGAAGATTTGGGTGAGAAGTGAAACAAAGAGAAACCGAAGAATAATAATAATAAATCGTAATGCAATTATCAGTAAATTAAGTAAGTATGTACTTGTAACAAAGTACAAAGATACCTTACTAAGAATGTTGAATCAAATATAATGACATACAATTGTCACGCCATACACTACGAACTTTGTGGAACATTTAAAAGTGACATAATGCGTAGAGCATGAACTGTCATTTATAGAAAACTAACTGCTGCTCGCCACTTCGCCCGCGTAACTTTGTAAATTATATACTAAAACCTTACTCGAGATCCACTCTATCCATTGGTGAAAACAGCATAAAAATCGGTGCAGTAGTTTTTGAGTTTATCGCGAACAGACAGACAAACAGACTTTGTTTTATAATATTTAAGGAGTGAAGTCATGTCAACACAACACATTGGAGTTTAACATAAATAGTTGAGCTTGGTCGTTATTACCTTTCACCATTGACGCGCGAAGGCAAGATTCCGCCATGATTCCGTTATAGGCGTACTTTTTATGTGCTGCTTTGGCATTTGTAATGTAAATTCGATTTTCTTGTAATGTTTCTTTTCAAGTAACCGTTACTTGCTGGCGAAGGTAGAAAGAGAACTAACTGATTTAAATGTTCACTGTGTTTTTAATTTGTAATTGTCAAGTGCACTTCCAGTAGATAATGCATCTTCCAGCTCCCGACGGCGCAGTGATTTTTCTCTTTTCTCTTTCACTAAGCAGAAACAATTATCACGGTTTACCGGTGCACATATTATACTTTCTTTTGTTTCAGTTTCACTTTAATAATATGGAATGAAACGACGGTTAGAATCATAAAAAGAACTTCATAGAATATTATTATTTATTTATTTATTTATTAAGGCAAAAACAAGTCACATATAACTTATTTTACAAAAAGAGAAACAATAAGACCTATATTACTATAGATTAATACAAAATATATTAACAAGCGGTGGTACAAATGGACTTCAAAAACTTCAATAAAGAATACAAAATTAGCATAAACGATGTTATGTAAGTATATATATATGGACTACTTTTAACTGATAAATATTTCAGTTCAACTGATGCTTAAAAATAAACTGTTAAAATTATAAAGAAATCACTACACAAACTAGTATTCGTGATGCAATAATTTAAATTGCTTGCGTGTTTAAAGTCGATAGTTAGGATTAAATAAAATAAAAGAGGTAAATCTAGGTTTGAATTTCTGTGGTTTTTAATATTGCACTACATTTATATCCTCTATGTTTTTGTATGCAATTTTTATGCAATTTTTAGTAGCAGTATAAATAAAAATAGTGGAATCGGTAGGTAATAATAGAAAAGTTGAACCATATTGTGTACTGGATCAGTCGAGCTCTCTCCACACTTTGCCGCACTCCACCAGCGACTGCGGCCGAGGCTTACTCTGGTCCTTCGAAACTCACTCTATCGAATTCACGAGTGCTTCGTAAATTGTATTTCACATCGGCGATTCTTTTTCTCAACACAGTATTTACTTCAAACTAGCTGTTGTACGCGACTTCGTCCGTGTAACTTTTTTTTTATAAAATATAGCCCATGTTCCTCGCTGATAGTATAGCTTCCCAGCAGTGAAATAATTTTTCAAATCGGTCCTATTCAATTCAAACAAACAAATTATAAACAAATCTTTCCTCTTTATAATATTGGTATAGATAAACATTTTTAATTAAAATTTTTTAATGAAAAGATCGGCAGCCAGGCTGTGGTGGTCCATTTGATTGTAAATGACACACGTCGCCAAGCAAGCTACAAGTGCGCTTCTAATTGCAGATAAAGGATTAGGATAAAATCTCTTACTCACTATCCGAAACACAATAGCATATTATGCTGTTATTTCACAGGATCTATGATAGTTATGATAGGGTAGTTAAAGTTTATGATTAAACAAGTATCTAAGTACGTTCTGATATTAGATGACAACAGTTTGTTCAACCGCATGATAAATGTCTCGTTTTCATTTACCTGATACACAAAGGATTACAGGAGGTAAAAAGCCAGCATTGACGAGTCTATTTTTTCAATTAAACCTATCCACGAGGCATACTACACTTTTCAATATCCCGTTCAATCGTTCAACCTCTATGCTCGAACTATGCGTTTAATTGAGTTGGTAACCCTACCTTTAAAAAAAAAATCGCGATTATTTATATTACAAATGGGTGTATACAAAATGTAGTCATTCCATAAAAATAAATTAAAAATTGAATAAATTTTACCCTGGGTTAAAAAAAGTATTCTATCGTTATAATAATTTTAAAATCATGACACAAGGAGGTTAGTAGGCAGAGAATTTTAGCCAATAATTTTACAATTGCATAGGACATGTGCTTTTTTAATTTATTGATATATGAGGTATAGCAAGCACATTTTTCATCCCGTTCCTTATCCCTAATATTTTAAAGGTGGCCATCAGCGCACGTGCATAATCGCCTTGCGTGGAGTATTGGATTGTGTTAACAGTGAGTGTTACCTAAAAGAATTAAAAATAAAAATTTGAGTTATAACAAAAATTGTGATTTCTATGGATGTGTGTATATTTGTATCAATGGCTGAATGTTTATTTTCCATAACAAGTTTGTTATAGCTACTTGTACATTATGGCCAAATCGCTTCAGCGAATCACTGTGCTCACAGGCCAATGTCGAGTATTGTTGACATGAAGACTGCTTTGCGACCAGTTGCGACGTACTTCGGAACTAAATTATATTTCCTTAAATTGAAACTAAGACTTGTTCTTACTTGTTCTTCCATTCCTCGCTACTAACTTCTTGTTTACTTTGCACTCGAGAATATTCAGGAACAGGAACTTCGCTTCGCTTTATTTATATGATTTCGACAGAGAATTGTGTTCTTCGTTACGGGCATATTGGTATGTGAATTAAATGCAAATAAATACACATAGATAATAATGAAATTTAATAAATTTTGTAAACATGAATCAGGAAACGCATTAATATTGTAGTTAACATTGCAATTTGTAGTTCTGAGTATTTGAATCATGAGAACTAAATACATATTATTTCAAATTTAAAGCCTCCAAACAGAGAACGCCTATGTGTTGTTAATGAAATGTTACTTAAAATTATACACAGATATTAAAGAAAAAGAAAAATATTAGTGTAAATTTAAACACTGTTTGTAAATAAATAAACTTGTAACACGACGTGAAATGTAATCTATACTAATATTATAAAGCTGAAGAGTTTGTTTGTTTGTTTGTTTGAACGCGCTAATCTCAGGAACTACTGGTTCGAATTGAAAAATTCTTTTTGTGTTGGATAGATCATTTATCGAGAAAGGCTTTAGGCTAAATAACATTACGTTGCGACTAATAGGAGCGAAGAAACAGTCGAAAACGTGGAAAAAAAACGGGGAAAATTATTCATCTTTGAGGGCTTCCGTTGCGTGCGCTGCGAAAACCGTTCGAGATACCCAAATGATTCCCAAAATAATTATTCCACGCGGACGAAGTCGCGAGCACCAGCTAGTAAATCATAAACGCACACAATGTATCATTCTCGTATATCAGTCGTGATAAAGGGCGCGCCAATAAAACCCGATTGAGCTAAAACGAATTTCTCCAATGCTTTCGGTAATATCCGGAATTCATTCTAAAATGGAACCGCATTCCATCGGTGTTATATATCGCCACGGAGTGCCTTCGTAGTGGCGGCTTAAATTGAGGAAAAAAGGGATATCCGAGCAATCCCGTCGTCCAAAGAGATGGTTATTCGAGCCAGAAACAATGGTTCAATCTGAGAAAAGTTTGGATACGAGACGCGTCGCACATTCGGCCGGCACTTGTTCTACAAAATACGGTTCTTTTGGAAGAGGAATTATCCCAATAGATACTTCATTTCGTACAAGGAATAAGGAAACAATTGAATAAAATGGAGATGGCATTTCTGCAGCCTACATCTCTTAATATTTCGGTAAGTACTAACTACTAAGTTATATCTCGAATGTCAATTTTATAACCAAGGTTTCTAACCTTTCGTTTATAGAGGTTACGACGCGTATAAAAATGCTAAAAAAATATAATTATTTCCGAACCACATCTTCTTATTTAGATAACTTATAAGCACATCTTCTATATTAAGTTAATTAATATGCTGATCTGAGGACACATGACTATTCTACTGCTGCTACTATGTTGGGATCAAATGTGGATGATAAATACGACCTAATGAGAAGAGTCTTTCAGTAAGTTCACAGCTGGAATTTCAGAAAATAGAGATTACGACAACTAATTTTTTGTTCATTTTGGAAAGTATTTAATATATAATATTTTGTCATCTATAACATTTAGAGACCACGGACCAACAAGCGCAGCGTAGGACGTCCACCCACAACTATGCGGGTTCAGTCAGACAATTTGCATAATGTCCGTCCTTTTTAAACTCTAAGTAAAATAACAAAGTATAGAAAATTAATTCTGTCATAATCAGCACACAAATACAAGCTTTGTACTTTGTTATTTGCGCTGTCCCCGTCAGCGCAAACCCCTTAGAGGTTGTTTTCAAAGTGCCAATTACTGTATTCGGGTCTGTTCCTGCATTAATTTCTTTGGTAACAAGCCCAAAGTTGGAGTCAGAGTGGCGTTTTACTTTTATCGTTCGCAGCAGACCGAGTTTGTTTTACAATTTGCGTTTAAATGTTTCATTTCGACTCTCGCTTTTGTAACTTAAACTTTACAAACGATTAGTCCCCAGTGGACATCGTACCGCAGAAACCCTTTCACCCAGGTTGGACCTTGAGCATAGGTCAAATACAATTCAAACGATAAGTCTCTAATTGAGTCAAATTTCTGGACAGGGTAACGCCTTTTTCTAATTTTAAGGTCGGCAGATCAGGCTAACTGTCAATTTAATGCTATTTAGTTCTACTAACTACTAACTAAGTTACTAACGACAAAAGAATTAGAAAGGGCTAGGGAAATGAGGTTTGGCATCTCTTACTCACTCACCGCGTAACACACACATTCACGATGGTCTTCTGTGGGGGGGGGGGGGGTTAGTGCCTTTTCTTATACTCTCCGAGGCTCACGCCATAGAGTAACTTAGTAACTTATACATGCTCACGCATCACTCCCGGACAACGCTTATTCTTAACCGACAGGTGGAAACTGCGCTGTCCACCTGGTTGGTCGGAGACCCCGACACGCAACTAACTTATCCCACGTGGATCGCTGGCATCAGTCACGTGGTACGTTTTAGACTGTGTTTGTAATGTTGCTAGTGAACAAATCCAAGATGCATACACTACACGTGGTAATAGGCTTTTTAGCTAAGCTTTTTAGTAAGTTGCCTGCTTATGTTAATATTTATTTTAAATTCGTTTAAATGATAAATTTACATTATTAATTTAATTTAAAAAATTGGACAGGAGGACAAGATTTATATTTTCTTATTTAAATATTGAGAATGCCAGTTTAATAGAGTCGATGTCATCACTGTTCCACTTTTAAAACCCCTCTTTATGGAAATGAGACGTTTAGTGTCTCAATTAAGTTAGACAGGTGGGTGGAAGGGTAATTCCCTTTGGGCCCGACTCGTTCGCCTCCATTAGATGAGTACCTTTCATTTTTTACAACACATTCACTCTATCAATATTATTAATTTGTTTTTGCAATCGTTACACACGTTTATATAAAACTAGAGATCCGCTCCCGGTTATCGGTGAAAAAAAAAAATTTTTCTAAATATACATATTTTTTATATGGAAAAGTGAAAGATTAGTGATTGAATAAGAAAATGTTTTACCTTTGCAGTTAAAGCAAGTAAGAAAATCTTGAAATATTCTTGACTTATTCGGGCTCCGAACCGGCGTCTGGCGTAACGGCAGCCAAGATTTCATGTTTCATTGCACGTTTCGCTATTGAAAAATTTAAAAAATAATTAAATAATATGTCGTTTTATTAAGTTCAAGAGATTTGAATAAATCAAAAGAATTCAAGAGAGCTGTGGAGTAAATATTAACTTATATGTTGCTGTTAGAACTACGTCGAACAAGCAACGTTGTATAATAAAATGGACCTTCACTGCGTAAGTTACAGTTTGAGTAGTAGCAGCAATTTTTAGAAATTATAATTGTTTGTAATATAATTTTTCTCGGAACAATAGCATCATGTGCAAGTCGGAAAATGTCCAGGGGAAGGACTGTTTTTGTAATAATAATTAACATATTATAGACTGAATGACACATTTAGTTTAGTAAAAAGTCCCCAAGTATAAACAAGTAGCAGACAAGTAATAACAAGTAAACTTTACAAACTACAAGTAAAGTGTTGATTAGTTACTTTTAGAAATAATTTTATGTTTTGGGACTTTTACCGTACACACAACGGTATACCTATCAGCTAAATTATTCCCGGTGACAAGTGACTTTAAATGACGGTTAGCCTACTTGACAGTGAGTGAAAGAGGCCCTTAGTATTCTTAAGTATTATAGAATTACAGAAAGGCTAAAAGGTTTTGATAATGATTGCAAGTTATGGACATTACAGATAAATGTTTTGTTTAACTACATTTGTTTGGTTAGGAGTGCCTAAACACTGTTAGGATAATACAAACACAAATATTAAAGGAATAATAGAAGAAATGGTAAAGGAGTTATCGGCCTGTAGGAGCTAATGCGATAGTTGGGTTTCGCCGTAACCCTCCGCTGTCAATATTGGATAGGTCGGGATTAATGTAACCGACTCGTTTCTGATACAGATGTCACAAGTTAATAGCATTAGAGATTTCTATTATTTATATAAATTAACAATTATATACATTTATATTTAAAACTAGCTGATGCCCGCGACTACGTCCGCGTTCTGGATGAAAGGTACCCTATGTCCTTTTTGGAGTCCCAGACAACGTGTATGCAAAATTTACAACGCCATCTAGGGAATTCTGTTTGAAGCAATGTAGTACTCTAATTCATCTAAAAGTTAACAGATGGCACTACATGTTATAAAATTACGTGTTAATAAAATTAAAGCTGCTGCCCGCGACTTCGCCCGCGTAACTTAGTAAATTATGTACTTAAACCTTCCTCGAGAACCACTCTACCCATTAGTGAAAACCGCATTAAAATCCGTTGCGTAGTTTTAAAGATCTAAGCATACAAAGGGACATAGGGACAGAAAAAGCGACTTTGTTTTATACTATGTAGTGATAAACCTTCCTCGAGAACCACTCTACCCATTAGTGAAAACCGCATTAAAATCCGTTGCGTAGTTTTAAAGATCTAAGCATACAAAGGGACATAGGGACAGAAAAAGCGACTTTGTTTTATACTATGTAGTGATGCACCCACGAATTGGTACACAGTGTTACCACATGAGTTTATCGTATCAGATCTATCGTACATACGATTACAAACAAATAACCGATTATCTCCGATATTATCTTTACTTTAAACATTACATTCAAGGGAATCACATAGGCGATTGACATTGACGATTTGACCTTGTCTATATATTTGTATATAATGTCTACATATTTCAAACTAATTCCGCACGAAAAACACAAACGTAGTCCATACCTCAACGCAGTCACTGAAACACTGAAGCTCCATATATTTAGAGCTCCCAGGCGGCGGAGACAATTCAACAGACCTGACAATTGTGGTTTTTGTATTAAAACAATATTAAAAAAAAACTACTTTTTTTAACTGACATTGACTTATTAATCGGTGCAGGAAACATTGCGCGCAATAAGCCGTTTTCGAAACAATCTTTAATAATAAGTCAAATTCTTCTTAGGAGTATGTTCTAATTTTTATTGTGGTGTTTCTATTAACATCTTTATTAAACAATGCAAAGGATTTAGCCTTAATGAGAATTTTCATTTTTTACTTTCTTGACTTTTCTTGCCACATTCCACACAGCACCATCTAGTTCCACACTAAGCAACTAATGCTTGTATTATGTATACCAGACAGTTGATATACATACATTACTTTTTTTTGTAAATACATACATATTATAAATACAAAACACCCATGACTCAGACACAAAGGTAAATGTTACCACATAAAACATTTGCCCCTAGCGGGATTCGAACCCGCGACCGTTTGGTTAACAGCTAGGGTTACTAACCACTAGACCAAATGTGTCGTCAATTAATAAATAATAAATAATGTCATGTCTTGTACCACAAATTAGCAGAGAGGTAATTAATAAGGCGTTGACATAGGCACGCCACGGTCGCTGGATTTGTGTTCGACTCTTGTACCTACTGGCAACTAACGAACTATTTCTAACTATTCGATTATAGTACTTACAAGCATTATACAAAACAGCCTATATGAATCATTTATGATATATTACGTGAGATTGCTTATCATATAGGAATCTCCTGCGTGTCAAGAGAAAATGGCATTAATTTTACAAGTGAAGTATAATATTATGCTGTAAAAGATCGTAGATTTGCAAAAAAAAAAACAATTTGAGATATAAAAAATTATACAAAAAAATCATAAAAATCCGCTGTGGCCACGTGGTTCGACTGCGTAGTTCGATCGTCGGTCACGCCGTTTCGGAGAAGTTTTGTTACAAACACTGAGACACGAGAATTTTATACAGGGCGTCCCACGACGATGCCACATGGAGGGAAAGTACCTTGAATTTTGTAGATGGAACATTTTACTGAAAGAAGACATTATTTTAATTTAAAAAACAATTTAAACTGCATTCATAGATTTTTAAATAATTACATGGTTGAACCGGGAATCGAACCCGCTACACGAGAAAAAAAATTACCCTGTAGCTTTATCATACCGATCGAAAGGCTTCATCATAAGGATTATTTTTTGCTAAATAACATAGTGTCAGAAATAAAAGGAAGACCATGAATTTTAACATTTTTAATACAAAACATGGTTGAACCGGGAATCGATTCTCGGTTCAACCATGTAATTATTTAAAAATCTATGAATGCAGTTTAAATTGTTTTTTAAATTAAAATAATGTCTTCTTTCAGTAAAATGTTCCATCTACAATATTCAAGGTACCTTCCCTCCATGTGGCATCGTCGTGGGACGCCCTGTATATAAGTATGTATATAGTAATGGATTTAAATATATTTTTATATGTTACACATATTAAAGTGATATTAAATGGTTACCTGTATATTTAACGAACATTTTAATTTAAAGTAGATAATTGGAACTTGCCCAAGAACTTCAATGTTTTGATTTTCTAAGAAGCTTGTGCATTGGACTCAGAATCAAAGCGAATTTCAGCTTCATACTCATTCATACTACAACAAGTTGGTAGTAGTCTATGCTAAGTTTAGATTAAGTTACTCGCGAAAGTTATTGCGAATATACATTTCCTAGAATTTATTGAAAGCTGAAGCACAAATCTCAACAGTCTGAGGTATTTGTATTCAAAATAAAATGTGTGACACATGTTATATGCTTACAACAGTTAGAGTACAAAATATTATGTTCTACCTGAATAGGGCAGGCAAATATATCTAATATATAAAATTCTCGTGTCGCGGTGTTTGTTGCCAGACTCCTCCAAAACGGCTGGACCGATTTTGATGAAATTTTGTGTGCTTATCGGGTAGGTCTGAGAATCGGCCAACATCTATTTTTTATACCCCTAAATGTTAAAAGTGGTCCAACCCAAAAATTTATTTTTTTATTTTTTCGCAAAACAACGTTTGCGTGTTTTATAAAATTATAAAAATCGTTACAGCAATATTAACAATTTAATAAACATTCTATCAAAAGTGTTGTAAATATAGACTTTAATTCCATCACATTTATAAATATTTCTATTATAGTGCGATAATAATATGTATTGCGATTAAAAAAAAACACATATGGAAGAAATAACAAAAGAAAATGTTGTCTTTTTCATGACATACTAAGGTATAAAAATACTAAGCCTTCCTTGTTTTCCACATTATCTAGTATCGGATGAGACGTAAACCCTTTATCACTGTTGGATCAACTTTCTTAGATTATTGTGGCTTACTAACACGAGTGAAGCTCGATAAGTTTAAATCAATTTTCAAAATCCAATAGATAGGACGTAACCATTGATTACCTGTGTAAAAAGAGATGAACATACACCCATGTACAACTTCTAATTTGTTTAGCTCTATATATAAGTTAGGTAGGTAAGTAAGAAAGGTAGATACGTATGCTCACGTTACAAAGCCATCAACAGTCATATAACTGACCTGAATAATTTAATGACTCGCTTCGAGTCTTTTACGGAAAATACCTGGAACTCTGATAACGTAACACGATATTTTACTTAAGTTTTTGTTTTGATTGTCGATGGGATTACTGTGGCATAGTATGTTAATGTATGTGCTCGTAGTTATAAATCATAGATATATAATTTGCTTTTAAAAATACTAATAGTATCAGGTATCTTCGTTCACCTTCAATTTGGATTGCCGTCATTATTATGTCCAGCTCACGAAGTAATGTTTAGTTTTATAGTTCATCAAGTGATTTTATTCAAAAATATTGAATAGACGAAAATATTTTATGGAATTGGTTCAATAGCTTCAGACCAAAAAATACTAGTTTTACTCGCTTATAAATCATACGATACGATTCCTAATACGAGTATGATTCTTTGTAGCTTACGATGAGACAATTAAGTTGCTTTCAAACATTCCCATACTTGCTTTGAAATGTATCACATTGTATTTACAATACACATTGGGTGTCCATAGATAAATAAATATAAATTACCAGCTATACGCTCCTAACTTCGTCCGGATGCAAAATAAAAACTTTCTCTTTTAAGTTGAACAAATTACACATAGTTACAAAGTTTTATCAAAATCGGTTCAGTAGTTTAGGAGTTCATTGGCGTCAAGCAACGTGACACGTAGTTTTTACATATGTAGAGATAAATTAAGACATCGATTGCATTTTCCTTGAATAAATATCGACCTTCCTTTGAAGGCAAGAAAACTAAATCAAATATAAGGGCAAGTAAGAGCAAGCAAAGCAACCATTGGAATAAGACATCATTTTCATAACGAGCACATCTACTTCTGCATTGAAGGACCGTTTACATGAAAATCGAGCACCTCGAAGCCTTTACGCGTCGCAACAAATTGACTATTGACCCACCCTCCGATTCACATATTATAACAAGCCCAAAGACGACTTTAAAACTAACGTAACAAGAGTCAAAATGAATAGTTCGGTTGAACCAAAAATGTAGCTCGGGTCGTCACGTAATCAATTGTAGTTGAGACCATTCATTGGGCCGACATTGAAGAGGTTTCCATGGGCTCTTCAATGTCCAGATTGTTCACAAAATCAATAGTATGAAAGTGAGCAGTAATCCCGCATTGAACACCCTCTTAAGATATCTTAGTGTTCCAGTAACAATGTGTGTGACTTCGACAAAAGCTGGCCATTTGAGAAAGTTCTTTATATTGTACAATGATATATTAATAATACAGATATGTTAGGAATAGAAGGGATTAGTATGATTTTGTAAAGTTGTATGTCTTTTACATTTTTTTATCGTGAAACTATTAAATAACATTTTACAGATGGTATGGTGGGATGCCATGTTGAATGAATGAATATCTTTTTTTCCGCAACTTAAGTAAGTAATCACAAATGTTACTTTTTAAAGAAATCTTCCAGAGAATTGTATCCGTTAAAGTAGCGCAATGAAATATGAAGGGTTCTAGACAAAAACAATTTTAATAATGTAGATTTCAGAAACGCTCGAGTATAAATTAATTTTTCCTTTGATTGGTTGTTAGAAAGTTTCACAGGGCACGAGTAATTTTTGTGCTAAACGAAATATTATTTGGCAAGAATTCAAACACGGCATGTAAAACGAAAAGTAGGAAGCAAATTAGAAGAACGAAACACTTAAACATAAATTTGAGTGAACCACAAAGGATACCGAAGGAAATTCGCTCAACTTCCTAAATATATTTCTGTTTGCCCAATTAGATCCGAGCCGAATTACATTATTTGTATTCAGAAAAGACAAAGCTTAACAAACAGACAGACAAACTTTCGGGCAATTAATGCACGAAATGCGGACAATTATGGCAATTAAATTAATTTGGTGGATCAAACACGAGTTTGAGCGAAAAGTTTTTTTGTTACAATCATATTTAATGGTTATTATGTTATTCTGTGGTTTTCTAACTTCAACTCTGTTACTTTAAGAGTTCGTGGTGATAAAAAATAGATCTAGATTTTTTTTAAATATTTTACTACAAAGTAGGTATAAATATTAAAGGGCCAGATAACGTGGGTTTAACGTGTTAGGTAAGGTTAGTAAAATAGGTTAATTGTGACATGGTTCACGATCTGATGACTCCAACGATAGAATTCAAATACACACCATTCAGATATACCTGCTGTGAATAAAACCACCGGTAGGACTGTCGCAAATAAAACTCAGTGATTTCACATCTGATGACGGATCTCAATTTATTTAATCATTTCCTAAACCTATTTGTGACACATGAAAATAATTATACTGGGCTCACATAATGCAAAGCGACAGCTAGATGTACCTTGCGTTCTAAGTGGTTTGAACAAACCAATAGCGCCATCTAGCAGTCATTAGCAAAACAACACATTTTTTTTTTTTTGTTATTTTATCCGCAATCAGTCAAAACAACTATAATCGGATCTGTTATTTATGTTTTTTTAAGTTGTGAGAGTATCCTCCAACAAGAATACCACTCTTAATAATAATAATGAGATATTTTTTTTTATACTCCTTCAGTTAAATTATCTGGATGAAAATTTTTTATCCAGCTCCAAGATATGTGCCCTTTTTAATTATTAAAAAGCAAAACAACACATAGAAATATTACTTAGCAATAATACCGTTCAACAAAGGAAATGAATCATGTTTCTCTGATTTCATATCAAAAGCGTTTCCAGTTTTGCCAGTACGTTTTGACATTGATATTAAATATTAATTAAAAACCGAAATTAAGAAAATTCCTTAATAGAACAGAATTTAATAAAATTCCTTACCCTCTTCAGTTAGAGTTTAATTGATAAATTTTAAAGTGTAACAAGCTTTTACATTATCCATATAAGAGGCATTAAAATAACAAATATTTATTTTTTGCATAATCTCAATATAAGAGTATGACTTTCGTTCTTTTATAATATAAGAAGGTAGGTATAAATACTTCTGCCAGAACGTAGAACAATGTATAATTCTTGACCGCTGAACTTGCTCTTTGCAGCTTCAAACGAATGCCAATGGGTTCAACACTTTTCCAGTATCTCAAAGTAAAATATACTAGCTTACCTACTTTAGTTAGTTCACGTTAGACGTAACTTTATCAAATATAGCTTCTAAAGGTGAAAGAATGTTTCAAATAGGTCCAGTAGTTTCGGAGTTTCGGAGCCTATTCAATTCAAACAAACAAACAATCAAATCTTTCCTCTTAAGGTGTAAACACACGCCAATCCTAAAAATTTGCATTTTTAAAAAAATATGTTACAAGAAACTATCAATGCAATTGGTTTGAAAAAAATATATGTTATACTTAAACATGTGAAGAACAAATTGTATTGTTTAGAATGTCCATCGAAGTAGTAGAAACCCCACAATAAAAGTTAGAACATAAGAAGAATTTGACTTATATTGAAATTTGTTGCAAAAACGGTTTATTGCGCGCAAATGATTCCTACACCGAATAATAAGTCAATATCATTTAAAAAAAATGTATTGATTTTTTTATTTTTTTTAATGTAGTTTTAATGAAAAGTACAAAAAAACACATTTATCAGGCCTGTTGAATTGTTTCCGCCGCCTCGGAACTCTAAATATATGGAGCTACAGTGTCTCAGTGACTGCGTTGATGGGTGGACTACGTTTGTGTTTTTCGGGCGGAATTAGTATGATATATATAAACATTCTAAAGGTCATATCGGTGAAGGTCAAATCGTCAATGTCATTCGCCTTTGTGAATCCCTTAATAATATTAGTAAGTATATACATAGAGTAAATAGTACTTAAGCAGTAGTAAGGTTGGTTAAGTACTATTTACTCTATGGTATAGATTATTGTGCTGTTTGTAACATTCCACATGCGATAGAAGTATCTCTAGTGAAGCGTAGTAAGTATTTCATTAAAATTCGTCTTTTGAACCGAATTCTTTTGAACCATTTCCGAGCTCAGTTATCGATGTAATAGAGTTACGTGTCTGGTAAAGAGTAATTTCCCGTGAAAAGTGCGCGATGAATACCTAATATATCGTTCGTACGCACTCGAAATACATACAGCTTATTTGGCAACCAATTTTATTAAAATCTAGTGGAAATTAAGGCACTCAGTTGTAGCTCTGACCTCATGCATCTTACCTTAACTTATCACATCGACTTCTTAGGTGTGTATTTTAAAAGCTTTTAGAAATAATTAACCATAACCGATAAGAAATTTAAGAAATATGTGTTGTTAATGAAAAAGCATTATTAAAAATATTTTCTTAAATTTATAAGCAACGACAGTTTAACCGATGAATAAAATCGACTTCAGATTGAAAAAAAATGTTGAGCTATTTTCACGATTACCACAAGTTCACAATATTTTAAGAGCATTACTGCTAAAGTCAGCAAGTCTTAAATCTAATCCGATAAGGTTAATACGCCTGCATGACAATTGCCACTAAAAGTGAATAGGTCAAATTTAAACTGTACTGTTATTGAAATAAAGTCTAGATTTAAACGTTTCCGTGTTCCGTTGTGGCGACAGCGGTAGGTCTTACAGCATCAGCAACCTGGCCCTATAGTGATCGATATCAGGTCGTGATTAATGGACACGGGACGGATTGCTCGCAATTCCGATTCAAATTCAAATTCGGAGACCGCCTCTAATAGCTGTCAGAATTAATAAAGTTAAAAAATCTGTAATTTTGGGAGTTTGCAGATTTTTAACGAGATAACAAAAGTTAAATAGTTGCTGGTAACAAATGTCTTAGATCGAGATGCAGTCAGTTAATCTCGGCGGTCCAACAATGGGGCAACTTGAAATTAAATCTAAATATTAGTTTGTTTTAAACACACGTTAAATGTGTAAGTAATAGTATAAATGTGAAAGTTTGTATGGATGTATGGATGGATGGATGTATGGATGTTTGTAACTCTTTCACGCAAAAACTACTAAACCGATCACCATGAAATTTTGCATACACGTTGTCTAGAACACCAGAAAGGACATATCCAAAACGTCATATTAAATTTTATTTTAATTATTATGTAGGTATGTAATTTCCTTAGTACATAATTATATTCAGTTTATAAGGAGGTACTTAAATTACCACCTTCATATAAAAACGGTTGTGTGTTTCAGTACAATATGTTTGATCAATATTCATTACAATAAGTCTATCGTATCGTCATTGTAATAATGAATCAATTGTGCGAAAACAGATTCATCTCCGTGTCGCTAATTTGGGTCAGATCCGATGATTGCCCGGGATTATCCGGGCTTGCTATTTACCTACTTCCTAGTAATAAAATAACTTACGTCTCAATTTTCAATCAATAATATTAAATACGTCCAGTCATAAAAGTATCCTTTAAATTGTATTTCGTTCTTGGCACACTTGCAAGCAGGAACGGTATTCAATAAGCCGTATTTTTAGCACCTCTCGAGAAAGATCGGCAATTTTATCCAGTATGTAGGTAGAACAGATAGTGCTGGCACAAAATTCTGGCCTCGATTTTCGCTTACTCGGCAACGGCGGTGACATCGCCTCGTCCTATTTACTACACAGTGCTACTGATACATTTGCGTCCTATGCATCGGACAAATTATTACGTGATATGCACATAGTAGCATGGATGCTGCTAGCAAGTAGACAAAACGATCCTATACGGGGAATGTCAATAGTAGGTTAGAATCCCAATGTAATCTACATCTAAACTAAAACAGTAATAACAATATAACAAAAAAATACTAAAAAATATAAGAGGAGAAAGACCGCGATAGGCCCGATAACGTGGATGCAATGAAATATTAAATATAAGGCACCATGTTTAAATTAACGACTTCTTGAAGAAACTGTTAAACAATATGGCTACTCTTTATTTCGTCCTAAAAGTTAGACTTCCTTTTGTTTACTTTAAGCCAAGCACGTAAGAGGTTTTAAAGATTAAGGACGGAAAAGACTTTAAGTTGAAGTGTGCAGTGCATTATTTAAGCATTTCCTGTCTGGAACGATAAGAGCCGGAGTGTTCCGAATAAAATCACAATATTTTAGAATGTCGCGCCTCCGGTAATCTTGCATTGGAAACGGAGAATTTCGCGCGAGGCCTTGAATAATGTAGGAAGAGAGCGTCAATTACTTAAAATTGCATCGCATCGGGCCCAGTAGCAAGTTGAAAGATCAACTACTACAGCCACTGCCAGATTGTGTAAGGCTTAAATCCAACTAGCTATTGCATGCGACTTCGTCCGCTTATCTTTATAAAATATAGCCTATGTTACTCGCTGTTAGTATAGCTACCCAACAGTGAAAGAATTTTTCAAATCGGTCCAGTAGTTTCGGAGCCTATTCAATTCAAACAAGCAAACAAACAAATCTTTCCTCTTTATAATATTAGTATAGAAGTATAGATAAGATCCAATTCAAAATGTTATGGATAGCGTCTCTGTTGCAATATTAGTACAAATGAGTTGAGCGGCACGGAATATGGATTTAATTAAACCCCAGACACTTACGTAAGATTGCTTCGAATATATTGTTTGGAGCACAATTTGTATTAGTAATATGTAAATGATATAAAGATACCCGGACAAAGTCGCGTGCAATAGCTAGTCTTTTATATTTTAAACTATACAGGTTGGCAGCGCACTTACAACATTAGGCGACAGTAGCCATCTATCAATACTAATTGTCTCACTGAATGGTCCCTATGAAATTGTATGCAGTCACACGTAGGTATACCTATTCGACCTTGTGGCGTTTTTGGCTTTTTATTCATGTGATCCCCTGTCAAACCGCGGAAGATAGATACGGGTCGAATTTACTGGTGGAGGTCGAGTTTTTCGCAAACTCGGATTAACTCTCTAGTGGTATTGAAATTGCTAAATTTGTGAGTAATTATTGAGACATATTTCCAACAAGACATGTTTTTAAAAAAATATGACCAAACCGCCTCGGGAAATCTATCCAAGAGACATGTCATAAATAATGTTAGACACTATTATTCGTAGTAAATTTATTGATATCGGAGATGTCATAAATTATGAAAACATTCGGCCAGTGTGACCCCCTCACGTGCGGCCTAATAGATAGGTATTGGAAGTTTGGGGCTTCGAAGACCGCACCTATTGTATAATGAACGATAATATAATGGATTCAGGGTTTGCGCAAGGGACTACCAACTTTGAAACTTATTACTTAGCCTGATCACGCCTGGTTATATCTTTTGTTAAGATTAGAGTCAGTTGATGTTATCAATCATCATTAAGGACTTGATGCTACTAAAATTTCATATTCTAAATCCATTCAGTGATGAAAATAGCAATTTATAGGAGCAGCTAGTGTACTTGTTATGTAGATTAATCTGCCACTTCCCATCACGAATTTACCTATTTTTATAACAGGGGTAAGGAAAATAAACAATGCATACAAGAAAACAGAAAGGAATGTACGATATTTTCGCGTTTATAAATAAACGGCACTAAAATTTAAACCACGAAGTTCATTTAAACCAATGAAGTTGCTATTCACTTGATTTCAAGTGGAATCATAACGAATATTTCTCTTTCTATTCGCTCGAAAATAGAAGATAACAGAATAGCTATCTGTCGACGGTACTGATTCGAATTCGAACAGATAGCGGATACGTGTCGGATACGTCGCGGATATTGCTAGGAAATTGTGCAGAGGGTAGCTCCGCGCTGCGCATGTACTAGGTATTAATGACACACTGTACTACGGAGTGGCACAGATAACATACGAGTATGACCACACTTTCATGCGGAACCACAAATTGCCCTCGGCGGCTACATGATGTAGTCCATCGGACTGAATTAATCATACCTATTGCAAAGTTTCAAAGTTTCAAAATTAAACATTAAGTAATCTCAAACAGTAATTTGCCTATAAAAAAGTTCTGAACGTCAGTTTTTCAGTTTTCTGAAAAAACAGATAGACATATTATTCGGAAATCACATACAAGGTTGTCTTCAATGTTATTTATTTGTGTTAATAATAAATTATGTACAAACATTAACATCAACATAATATACACAGGTTCTAACATATCTAAGCTATAGCTAAATAAAATAAAAATAAAAATAAAAAATATCTAAGCTATATCTATAATACAAACTAAAAATAACCTTATTTAAAATAAAATCTAATCCTAAATTAATCCTCATTCATTATGATATTCTTTTTTATATTGTATGTTCGGCTTGTATGTCGATTTGTTTTCCACAATATTCGCAGTCATAAAAATTCAATCTTAAATATTATATAGGCATACACGTAAGCATCTATTGTGGTAATATGTCAACCGAGGATAAAAACAATATTTGTTTCAAGCAGCATCTCAACCGTTTCTAAAGCAATTAATTAAATAAGCAAGAATAAATTTCAAGCAATTTACATTATGACGGTGTATTATCAAGGTAATAATATACTTTAAACCGCCATTTACTTGTTGAAAGTGGTAATTAATTTGGCACAGGAAAGAGTAATAAATTAAGTTGGTATATATAATTGCGTAAAATTTATGATAATTACTATATATTTTAAACATCAATTCGTATAATCACAAGTTCGGTTTAAAATAAATAACCCGCTTTTAATTTTTGCAGGTTATTAGAAATGAGATACTTAAGTAAGGGTAAAATTTCACACTGTATAATAATAATGGGCTAACAAGTAAAAGACGCAGTCTCTGTGCTTGAAACTTGAAAGTTGCCTAGGTTAACTTAGTGTGTTAGTTAGTTCATAAGCTAATATGTAAAGTGCATTGGACTAATAGAATACCACGCCTCTGACGGTACTTTGTGGTTTATGCGTCAAAATGTGTCAAAATAAAAATAGTCAAAATTTCAATATGATGTAAAGATTTGCAATATTTATCAGTTGGTCATGAAAGAACAGAAAAACTAAATATCATCTCTAGTAAATGTTACCCATGGTCATTGTAAATAAATTATTGTTGATTAAGGAAAGGTTACAAGAAGTCTCTTACTTATGTGTGTATTGCGTATGTTGATAATCCAAAAACCTATCCTAAATCCTAAATCGTATTGCCGAGATTTATAATGATATTTATCCAAATTGACATAGAGATTTGAATTGGCCATTACTTCAGACATTCAACCTAATCCACGCCTGCCTTATCCGAGCTTGCAGTAACGGTTAAATGCTGTCTTTTAAAACTTTTTAATTCTCAAATTAACATTACGAGTTCAATGGATATATTCATTGACAGCGCAACATTAAAATGCACTTTGTCGCAAAATAAATTGTCCAAGTGGAATGTTGAACCGCCAACGAATCGTTTTAAAACCACTAACCATTACGGACGGGTGCGCAACAATGAACTGCGATCGAATTAATGGTGGAGCACTTTCCACTCATTTGGCGTGTTATTGAATGTTACTCAGTCCATTTCCGATTACCTGTAAGAAGCGGGTGAAGTTAGGTCCCGCTGTAGGAAGCTGACCTACTTTCGTGTGAAGAGGCATTACAGGGTCATGTATATCTATAGTGTGATCATACTTGTATGAGTATATAGTGTTCGCGAATGTTGCTAATTTTCTGGCATACGTTGTTATAAAAATAAAAAAACAGCTTGAATTAAGATTAAAATTAAAATTAAAATATTCACTAAGGTGAATATTTTAATTATGACAATATTTTTATTCATAATAATAATGTAATTAATTGTACAATTATATTTTGATATTTATTTTGACGAATTTCTCACTGAATTACCTATATGTGTTTTTATTTGTAATTATCGACTATGGTATCGAGTATATTTTTTTAACACAGATTTAATGTAATACTGTGTCTGAAAATGTGTTTTAATTTTATTTGTTTTTATTTGAAATAAAGATTAAATAAAATGTATATATACAAAAAAAAAATGTCTTTTTTTTAATTTATTTGAGATACACCAACAGTACGCGTTTTAAAATTATTTATTACTAGCTGGTGCTCGCGACTTCGTCCGCGTGGAATAGTTATTTTGGGAATCATTTGGGTATCTCGAACGGTTTTCGCAGCGCACGCAACGGAAGCCCTCAAAGATGAATAATTTTCTGTTCTTCGCTGTTTCTTCGCTCCTATTAGTCGCAACGTGATGTTATATAGCCTAAAGCCTTCCTCGATAAATGATCTATCCAACACAAAAAGAATTTTTCAATTCGAACCAGTAGTTCCTGAGATTAGCGCGTTCAAACAAACAAACAAACTCTTCAGCTTTATAATAATAGTATAGATAAGATTTACATGGGTATTTCGGCTGACACGCGCACCAATTACAGGTGTATTTTTGAATAATTTGTACAATCCGTTCAACCGTAACTGGAAAAAATGTATAAATTATTTTCTTGTTCCATAAATAACATAATATAACATTTTCATAATATTTCTCTCCTTGTTATGTGCTTGTATTTGTATAGTGTGTGTATACATATAGTGTAATACAGGAAATCTACTGCGCAATACAGTAAGCTCGCCACTACAATATTGTAATCCCACTAATACACGTTTACGGATAAGTCAAGCACTCTAACATCAGAAATGACTGAAAGTGATTTGATGAAAGTGTACTGAAATATTTTATATGTGTGATAATGGAAGGTCACTGTTTTTAAAGATACTAGACATTTTTTAAGATAAAGTACAATACTTAGTCGCGGGCAAAGCGAAAATTTGTTAGAATAGATGTTAAATTTACACACTCGTCATAAAACTTACAAGCACGTTTAAGTAGTAAATAGCATTTCAATGAAATATTACCTTGAAATCAATTTAAAGATTATGAAATAAAGTTGAATGAGAACAAGTGGAGAAAAAGAGATTTATATGAGTCGATAAGCGAAGTAGTGTTTTAAGGAAAAATTAAAAATATCAGTGTAAAGTGGTTTACAGCGGTGCAGTGGAAAATAACTTCCGCGGTAGGCCGCCCTCAGCCGATTTGCATTTAAATGAGTGGGCGGGCGGACCACTCTCAGTCAGCCGACTGCGCCCAACTTTGTTGCGGCCGTCACCGGCGACCGGCCGCCAAAGTGGTTTAACGAACTTCGCAGGCCGGCACACACTTTTTATTAACTTTCTCAATTCCCCTGCTCCTTTTTTCAGCATCCTATCTTGTATATGTGGTTAGTTGCATTTTAAAAGAACGAATAAACGTTGTAAGTGACCGCAGCACTAACTAACATAATACCTATTGTTAGCGTCTGCTATTTATGTCGACTGAAGTTGATCGAGAAGTGTTCTGTGACGTTTCAAAAAGAGGTTCATTCGTTCAGATTCATTCGGTCATTCGGCTCGGAAACTACTGGATCGATTTGAAAAATTCTTTCACCTATATTAAACAACGTTATCAGAGAGTGACATAGGCTAAATTTTATAAAGTCGCGTGCAACAGCTAGTTAAAAATAAATAAATAAAGTACCCATTTCTCACGCCCTGATTTAATCGAAGTACCTACATATAATTATAATATTACTTTTATGAAGGGATGGGTCTGATTTCGGACAGATTACCAAGTTTATCAAACTACTTTATTGTTATTGAAAATGGCAACTGACGTAGGTATATTGTTTAATAATAAATGAGTTTTAAGCACTAGTTAAAAATTCACATGTGTAATTGTTTTTCAATTAGCACGAGCAAATTGGAGTTAAAATTTTAGTTTGTTTAACTCTTACAGACGCCGTTGACTGCCAGAATATTTAAAGGTAATAAGTGGCCCGGTGGAGATATAGAGAGATGGGAAGACCGTTCCTTATTCAAACACCATTTTTCGTATGTAAAGTGTGTTTTGACTTTCACAAACATATGATACTAATCCATACTAATACGGACTTTGCCGCTTGGACATTGAAATCTTTTTACTTCAATTTTAAATTATTAAATTACTACATACAAAAATTTTTCAAATAGGTTCAGAAGTTTTTGCGTGAAAGTGTAACAAACAAACAAACATTCACATTTATAATATTAGTAAGGATTTCGCCTAACTAATATTACTGGCTGTCTGCCACATTGTTTACAAAAAGTACACGATCAATAAGATAATAAGTATTTATAATGTAATCTGTCCACGACGAACGTGCGGTGAAAGTGAACTTTACGAAAATAAAGTTGAAATCCAAAGAGACTTCATGAATACAAAACAGTCACGTGACGACAAATAACTCGCACCCGGTTATTCATACGAAACATCGCAGTTATACAATCCAAATAAGAGTGTAACGTGGCTACTTATTACTTACTGCCGATACTGATAAGTAAACAAAAAAATTTGTGTGTGTCAGCACCGAACACGATTGGAGTTGACTCCTTACGAACGATTATAAAATTTAAATTTTCATAATTTGAACACGCCGTAATAACAACATTGTTCTTTTTTTAAATAATATTGTGTAGATGGCGCAATATCTCTGAAACTTCAGAATATTCTAAAATATTAAAAAAAATATAGAACGTAACTATAACGCATAACATAACGCATTCGTATGACAATTCTGATTTTATTCCCATAAATGTACATACTACATGCTTATAAACTCCAAAAAATATTCTGATCCGTATCAGCCACTGGAAATACTTAATTAACTATTATAAAAGAACGTCAGAATGCATTTTAAGGTTTTTTAAAACAATGTGTCTAACTAATATAGATTTATGGATATTAGTTTATTTTCAGTTTTCTTTGAAATAAAGTAACCTTTGGTCTACGGGTCAATTTACATAAATTGTGGCGCAGTGAGCAGAAAATTCTTGGAAAAACAGTCGTTCAACATCTATCATCTAAATGAAGCAATTTCGCGCACAGTTTATCAATAATATTTTGTTTGATAAATATTTCACTTGAAAAAAATAAGTTGGAAAGAAAAATCAAGTAACATTCTATACAGTTAATTACAGAGAAAAAACACTGTAAATTTTTGATAAAACAATATATATATATATATATATATATATATATATATATATATATATATATATATATATATATATATATATATATATATATATATATATATAATTGTTAATGGCGTAATATTTTTTCCAAAATAAATTAATGATATATACGATTGTAATAGAAATGTGTATTTTATTACAGACTAGCCCGTGCCCTCGACTTCGTCGCTATAACTCTTGACTTCTTGTTGCTATAACACTTTGGCCAGGTGTAAATTTTTTTATTATATTTTAGATAGTCCCTCAAAAACAGTATTTTTTTCTGAATGATAGGTACCTACCCTATGTCCTTTCTTGTATCCCTGACAACATTTACCTATGCAAAATTTCACGATGATCGGTTATGTAATTAAGGCGTGAAAAGGTAACAGACAGACAGAGTAACTTTCACATTTATAATATTTCTATATACTTTCTTATATTCGGCATTCTTATAATTGAAAAAATTTCATCACAGATAGAACAGAGATATCATCCGAATAGAGAGGTGAAAACATTATATTTCTTAGATAAAAATATTCTCACTCAAATATTTGTGTTATGTTATATTATAACCACGTACGAAGCTGTGAAGTTAAGTGAATCAAGAGTGCAGCCATCACACCGATAGGAACTTAATAGTGAAACGGAACATTTCTTCACAAAATAAATATTTTATAGATAAATAAATACATTCACAAATTTCACACAGCACCCTCTAGCAAATAAGCAACTAATGCTTGTATTATGGATACCAGACAGATTTTTTTTTCTAAATACATACTCCATGACTCAGGTACAAAGGTAAAATGTTAACACAAAACACACGTTTGGTTAACAGTAGGGTTACTAGCCACTACTAGCCAGTAGGCTATTTTCTTTTAAAGCTACACTGTCAAAGTCGCGTGTGACAACTAGTCATATATATAAGGTCTTGGAATAGCATTTGTAAAAGAGTCTTCATAAGTATATCTTCCCTGCTAGGCTATATTTAATTGAAAAAAGCCGATAGCTTGACGGTGTAATACAACTCCTAAGAATCTTATTTCACGTTTGCAGAGCTCCGATAACGAGTGGCTCCACGCTGCGGGCTGCAGCTCGGAGCCACTCCACTCCACTCCACTTCACCCCGTCACACTTCAGGAGCACACGTCGTGTGGCTCACGGCAAATATTTGAATGCGCCCAACTGCAGTCGACGCGATGCATTACCCGCGGCCCCGGTGTCGTCGCCGATTCAATTCGGCTTAAGTAAATCCCTCCTTATATTCCAATGATTTCCCACACAATGTTTTCACACAAGCAAAACTCACTTTGTAGATTGAACAATGGAGTGTGGTCTAACAACTCAATTAATGCCTGCTCTGAGCTATTACCGAGGTACCTACTGCGCGCCATAGATGCGGAGCTTATACGGATTATTTGGATAAGGTGAATGGATATAACGTTATCCAGTGGATAAAAGAACTTTGGAACAAATGTCCCATCTGAAATATTTTTACAGGAACAGAAATGCACCTACATCAGGTGCTTAGCACGTCGTGACTGTTAGATGGTGCAGTACTACCATAGATGGCGCTTTAATTAGTTATTAAATAGAGCCTTTCTTGTGTAAAATTGCGTTTCTACAAGTAATACTACTTTATAGGTAGACTTAAGAAGCTTATCTAGATAAATAATTTTATCTAAATCGTTGAGGCGTTTTCGAGATATGTGAAATATATCAATTTATATATAAATACTATAAATATACAAGAACCTTCTTACCTTATTCCTAAGCACGCATGCTGTTTTTAAAATGTCTATTTACTGTAAGGAGCGGCCGTCAAACTGGACAGGTCGCCCTCACTCAAGTGGACCATGACTGCTGACTGAAAAAATGAAAATAATAAATATTTTTCACTGAAAGAAAATTCACATTAAACCCTAAACAAAGACGTGTTCAGAATTACAAATCACACCTCATCGATGTTGGCACCCGCATTGAATACAAAAAGGCTTTTGTTGAAAATGAAGATTTCTCTTTGAAACGACTCTTTATAAATTTCTAAGTCACAGGTGCTTAATATTATTGTTATTAGACAACATGACAAATATTTTAAGATGATGTTTTTCTGCAACAAAGCTACATTACAACGAAGAAACCAATTTCGCCAATGCAAAATTTTCACCTCGCTTTTCCTGTGCCAATGCACAGGTAAAGCGAGATTCTAATTTGGGTTTCGGGAATAAATCCTTGCTAATATTATAAATGTGAATGTGAGTTTGTTTGTTACGCATTCACGCAAAAACTAGTGAACCGATCACCATGAAATTTTGCATACACGTTGTCTGGGACACCAGCAAGAACATATAGGGTACCTTTCATCCAGAACGCGGACGAAGTCGCGAGAACCAGCTAGTTTTATATATTTTTAATGAGAACAGTGAACATAGTCAAAAAGGGAAGATTTGATTGATTGTTTGTTTGTTTGTTTGAATTGAATAGGCTCTGAAACTACTAGGCCGATTTGAAAAATTCTTTCACTGTTAGGAAGCTAAGCAATAACAATATGTTTACAAACCCTTGTTGATTTCAAGTCTTCGCTTCAAGTCGTCACTCACACGGTAACAGGTCGCAAGTCCAATAGTTTTTCCCATCTCAAAAATGCCCAACGCGCCTAAAGAAGTTTTCATTTCAATAAGGCTTCTATTTTTTTAATTAAGGAAAACTTTAAACACGATACGCATTATAATTGTGTATACATCTAGATAGTGTAGTGTGTGTATCTAGATATTGACATTGGTTTAACGAAAATAATGAACATATAGATTTATTGTAACCTTGTTTTAATAATGATGAAAATTCAACACGACAGCACGCGCACATAAGTGGCCTTTTTAAATAATTAATTCATTGTAATAAACTGATGATACGTTTTCCAAATTATTGAATTACATTTCTGTTTATGATTTTTACAAGGTTATATAACAAAATTTATTTATATTTTATAAACCACGAAATCAACTAAGAAAGTAATTACGATTTTTATATGACAGGTTCGATTCCTATTTGCGTATGAGGGTATTTCAAACAAAGTTTGAATGATCTATTTCGGCTTATTATTTTTTTAAGTAAAATAATATCGACACATTGTCACAAAAAAAAAACATTAATTATAAAAAGTATTTTCAACAAACAGACGTACTATCCGCAATTTTTCTACCCAATAAGAATATATATACATATTCAAATAGAACGTTTATCTTTATCCTGTCTAAAAGTACAATACCAGTCCATAAACTTGGCTTTAAAATATTCATCTAAAAGTTTATTTAACATAAAAGTTTCTGTTAGCTTTTCAACAATTTTCAGTATTCGTTTATTTCAATGTTAATTTTAGACAAAACAATTCAGTTAGAATATCTGTGGTGAAAATAACAATAGAGTTGTTATTTTATTGTTTTAAGTGCAATATTTAATAGGAGGTTCGCAAATATTTTTTCTTTGTTTTATAGTGTAATAAAACGAACAATAACTGTGTATACCGTGTACACCTGCCTGTTGCTTTTGCTCATTTCTAAAAAAAAATCATTATTTTAAATAAATTGTGCACATTACCCACGTAGGAAATAGAAAGACTTGAATACTTCCACGATCAAAGACCAAATCGAAGCCTTGTGAAGTCCTGCCACCTGCAGTGTGAAAGACTGCCTTACTTTTCGTCATTTCACAAAGGATAATTTTATGTCCAGGCTGAGCATTAATCATCGAGCCTCTCTGGTAGGCTCCGTGACCTCTATCTATACTAATATTATAAAGCTGAAGAGTTTGTTTGTTTGTCTTCAATACTGGTTCAATACTGGTTCGAATTGAAAAATTATTTTTGGATAGTCCATTTATCGAGAAATGCTTTAGGCTATATAAAATTTTGAACGCGGACAAAGTCGCGGGCAACGGCTAGTGATATAATTCTTCACAGTCCTCTGTACGATTCTTATCGGAGCCAACGATTGTACTTGGGAGATAGCGCAAAGTAATTCAGGCCAAATTAATTCGATTGTAAGTAATGAGCGCGTTGGCGATCCGGTCACGAGCGATTCCCTCTCGGAGGGACTTAAAGCTATCGGCTTCTTTAATGTAAATCAACGCCTTTACAATTTTCACATTCCAACGAAAGGGAATTATTCAAGCTTTCATTCACTTCACGTCTAAAGAAACAAAACAGAAGTTGAACATTTTAAACTATACATCTTAATATTTTTGCACTAAAATTATGGATATATTTGTGCTCCTTCATTTGACGACACGTTTGGTCTAGTGGTTAGTATACCAAACGGTCGCGGGTTCGAATCCCGTTAGAGGCAATGTTTATGTGTTAACATTTTAGTTTTGTACCTGAGTCATGGATAAATAAATCATGCACAGAAATACAACAGCTTAAGTGGATATAAGTTCACAATAGTTTTGTGTAAGAGGTTTATAATTGAAAAGGGTATGGTAGCTTCCCAATAAATAATTTTATTGAATAACAATCTTCATATGAAAACTATGTACTCAATTTAATTAAGCATCCGTTCTCGAGCTTTGCACTAAAATAATAACTGATATCACCTGCTCTGATCGTCACTAGAAGGTCTTATTAAGGACACCTTTCTTAAAAAGCATAAGCTTGTCTCCCTCTTTTATAATAAAAGAAAATAAACTATAGAATCCAAAAAGGTAAGATGTTATAATTTAAGCATTAAAATGTTTCTCAAACGCGTTTCAATCTTCCCATTAAGCTCAATTACTTCAAAACATTCCTTCAGAAAGAAACAAAGCGTAGAATAATGATTTGCAGCCAAGAAAAATTGCTTCAAGTACATCAACGCCAAGTAACAGCTCCTTACAAAAAGGTTACGTTATTTGCTCTGATGAGCTTTTGTGCTTTTGAGCTTTCAAGTTGTACTTTTACTTGTGAAGAAAATTGTATAAGTTAATATAATTCATATAATATAATTAAATGTAAGGGAAAATTCAATATTCAATTCAAATTCAATATCAAAGAAGCGACAACATTATATTCAAATGTTAACATCATTAATTAGTTTTTACTTAGACAAATGTATATATATATTTGGTCTATAAATATAAAAATATCACATCATTCGTTACTATTAACGATAAAAATTCTATCACAAATTTGTCCTTTCTACGGCCAGGCATTTCAACCAGTGGATTTCTTAATTTTAAAAATAATACTGTATGTTTGAACCTTGTTGAGATTGTTGTATATTTAAATAAATTATTGTATGTTGTGTAAGAAGTAAGAATACCGAAGGGTGTAATATAAGGGTTGTCAAGATGGCTTCCAAAAGTGAGAAGAGTGTATCAGTTGAGGAATTCTCAAATTGTACACATAACCATGAACTGGATATTACTTAGTGACGTCTTTATGACATCCCAGGCGTTAAACTGTCGGTGTATTAAAATTTGGTCTTTATTATATCCCATTAAAGTGTGTATCCGTTGTTAACCGAGGGCATATTTGAAATGTTTTATAATGCTATTAAGTTCTGCTACGGATCACGAGTTATAGTCTTCATAATGACTACATTGTCTTCTTTAAAGTATTAACATAATCTTGTCTTTATTATAACATTTTATGGTCGTTAATGACGTTAAGTGATATTTCGTAAAATGGGAACATAGGTATTAGGTATTTCATAAAAACACTAGCTGTTGCACGCGACTTCGCTCGCGTGACTTTAATACAATATAAAGTATGTTACTCTTTGATAATATAGCTTTCCAACAGTGAAAGAATTTTCGAAATCGCTCCACTACTACGCAGTCGAACCACGTGGCCACAGCGCTAGTTTTTGAGTTTATTCATTACTAGCTGTAGCTGTCGAAAAAAATTTTTCGAATCGGTCCAGTAGTTTCGGAGCCTATTCAATGCAAACAAACAAATAAACACACAAACAAACAAATCTTTTCCTCTTTATAATATTAGTATAGAAGTAGATTATTACAGAAAAAAAATTGAGACTATTATAAAGCTCTCAAACTATTATATATAAACTTGAGCCTGACCGTTATATAAACATATGTAAAAAAAAATGAATATTTAATATATGAATTAAAAAAATGATTATTCATGTAAAAGGTTTAGCTACTGTATGTTGAACGTATAATATTTGTAAAACCAATATATATCCCACGATTGACAAATACTCGTAAAGATAATCCCGGATAATCCCCTCTTCGCAAAAACAAAATGGATGAGTTGTCTGAAATAAATGATTTATTATTTTTTTACAGGATATTATAATTACGTAAGCATACACAAAAATTATAAGTTATTTGGTTATATGTAAGATTATAATAATCTCAAAATTGCAATACGCTGAAATATTAATATGTCTTCTCTGAATTATTAGTACTGCAAGCTTTTTGTTAATACTTATCTAATAAAATAATAATAAATATTTAAAAAATTATCTTTTAGATCTTTAAGATCTTTGTAAAAATTGTATTACATTATATTATTAATACTCATATCGAGATATTTCTGTCAGAAGATAATAGAGATATTTAAATTACGATATATTTCTGTCAGATAGATAATATTTAAAGCAAGCTACTCTCTCCCATTTCGATTGTTCGGTCTGTTTCAATGATTCCCATCATTGCAAAAACAATGTACCAGCCGTAAAGTTGCGTAAACGAAGCAGTATGTTACCCGGAGTCAGATAATCATTATTAAAACATAGTAAGGCGTGTGCCGTTGTAGTAAGTCAGCTGGGAGCAGCGAAGAGCCACAGTCGACGCTTAATGAATATTAATGCTATTGGTAACACCACGGAAGCTTAGAACAGCGGAAATTTTTTTCCACTGCCAAAATATTTTATACTACTTACTTTTATATCAATGTACTACAACTATGGATATCGCACGCCATACAAAACACTAGGAACTTTGTGGAACGTTTAAAAGTGACATAATAATATGCGTAGAGCATGAACTCTGTCAGTACTCTTTTAAAATCTAAGATGCAGAGCCTGGCACATAGACGCAAAATTGCCAGTTTATGTGTCTTTTATAAGGTGTACTTCGGAGAGTGTGCTCAGGAGCTGCATGAGCTGATACCGCCTTCACCTTTCTTCCATCGGACATACAGACGTACGGCTGGCTACCATCCTCATCTTTAAAAAATCCTTTATAATGCGCACTGCCAACGTTTGGAACTCTTGAGCTTATATAACCCAAATCTATACAAAGTTCGAGTAAATAGGCATCTTCTGGGTGAGCTCGCTCCATCATAGATCTCATCCTTGCCACATGGCTGGTTGTTGGCCAAGAGCAAGAGCATCTCTAATAAAAAATAAATAAAAAAAATCTGTCATTTAAATCCAACCAAACATCTGTCATTTAAAGAAAATGTGACTTTACATCAAGATATTGTGGAGTTTAAAATTAATAGTAGAACTTGGTCGTTACTACCTTTTACCATTGACGCGCGAAGGCAAAACTCCGCCATGATTCCATTTTAGGCGTACTTTTTATGTGCCGCTTGGCATTTGTCACGCAAATTCCTTGCTTATACTTCGATGACTATTATTTATAATAATAGTCATCGAAGTTTTGACTATTATCAATAATAATTATCAATAATAATCAATTATTATTGACTATTATCAATAATAATAGTTATTTATAATTTCGATGACTATTATATTATAGGTATTAATTTTATTTGTTGAAACAGGCCAATTTGCGGTATGTAACATGTCCAATTGCGGTATATTTTTGTAGAAAACATGTCCAAAAAATATAGTACATTTCTAGCAATACTAGAAAAGGAGGAGTCTGTTCTCAAAAATAAGGAGAATTTCATATTAAAAGTATAAGTATAAATGGAACACTATTCCAAAAATAAAATATTTATTTTGATCTAAATTTTTTCGAAAACATTGAGGAAAGTAAGTAAGTAAATGTTTGTACAATAGATTTCTGAATATTAAATTTCATGAGGCCGGTGGTCGTGTGGCTAAGCTTTAAAGCGTCTCGGTTCGTTTACTGGTTAAGTCAAGTGTGGAAAAGCGGTCTACTTTGGACCGCAGTTGCAAAGTAGTCCACTATGTGGCATTCACAAAGTAAGTCTACTTTAATAAAACTTGTATTCTGAAATTTGATCTGGACTGTCATTGCTTATCTTTACATCTACTTTACATAGAACAACTCGCGTCTCTCTGTATGGCCGCTGACTCCTTTTGGTGTCTCACAGCGTTTCAAATGAAACCCCTTTATAAAATCTGTGCTAATTATTGTAAACTACAAGCATCCAGACTTATTTCATAGTTTCGATTATTTCTGAACGCGGTGATGTCTGCATTACGAAAGAGCACCGCGACATATTATAATAAAACCTAATTAAGTTTTTACTGGAAGAAGCCAAGAGCTGGTCGCCAGTATGTTATTTTTTTATTAAAGATGGGTTTGCTCTTGGCCAACAGCCAGCTGTGTAGCAAGGATGAAGCCTGTGGTGAAGCGAGCTCACCTAGAAGATGCCTATTTACTCGAACCTTGAAAAGATTTGGGTTATACAGACGCCGACAGGAAGTTCCAAACCTTGGCAGTGCGCATTATAAAGGATGTTTTAAAACGCTTTGTACTAAAAACAGGGATTTCGACATTCATAACTATTTATGTTTAACAAAATTTAAGGCATTCCGCTATCTCACCATCGCTGTGTGTACAGGCGTATTATTTCCGTTATCTTCTGTTTCAGAGGCGTAACGTTGATATAACTCCGTAAGTATCCAAATGTTTATCGCGCAATGGGGGCCTCCCCCATCGCCTTAAACAAATAAAACATTCACTTAATATCCTCGAATGGGAATCCTCTATGTCGTTTAGAATTTAATTCGCTAAACAAACAAGAACAAGACGCCAAACATCTAATCTCTTGGGCGATAGCTTTCCTTGTCTTCAATGATCTGTATCGGAATCTTGTGAGCCCTGAATAGGTTTAACTAATCTATTTGAAAGAACTACATATTTTTTCCGTAATATTTCTTGGCTTCGGCTTTCGGCCTCCGAAAGACGATTTTCATCGATTCTCTGCTCCGATTTTCATTATGTTTTCACCAATGGATAGAGTGGTTCTCGAGGAAGGTTTTAGTATATAATTTACAATGTTACGCGAGCGAAGTTGCGGGCAGCAACTAGTATGTACATATAATGATCGAGGTCTTAAAGATCAAAAAGAATATAAAGAAATCTAGAGATAGGTATGGATGACAAGTACAAAAAATTCGAGAGTGTAAGGAATCTATTATCGACGAAACCTTATGAAAATGTTAGGATTCTTTACAAGGAAGTAAGTGGCAAATATTAGCATAAATTCGAGCAATTTGTAAAAGTTCCCCGGACTTGAGTAATGCCGTGTAACAGGTTAATGAGGGAAATCAAGTTCGTTGAAGCGTTAACATTAAGTGGAGAGGGGCTTTCGGAAAAATCCGGTCCGAGTTCGGTCACCAAATTGGCTTTATTGAGGAATACGTTAGAGGAAATGGCGATGCAAAAGTACTTCGCTCCATCGCACGCTATGCCGCTAGAGGAAATTGCGCTTCTACTTATAGATCACCACCTTCTTACAGAAGACCACTGTGCAAAGAACTGTGCTCTTGTATTTTGGTTAGTGAGTAAGGGATGCCAGAGCCTATTCTGGTCGGTCATACGGTTTCATTACGGTCGGCAGCGCATTTGCAACACCCAGAAAAAAAGTAACGCATAGTCAATATATTAATTACTAGCTGCTGTCCGCGACTTCGCTCGAGTTACTTTGTAAATTATATACTATAACCTTCCTCGAGAACCACTCTATTCATCAACTGAAAACTGCATTAAAATCCGTTGGGTAGTTTTAAAGATCTTAGCATACATAGGGACAGACAGACAGACAGACGCGGCGGAGGACTTTGTTTTATAATATGTAGTGAGATGATGATGATGATGAGGCCTCTTACTGCTCTTATAAATAAAACTGACACTTTGTTACGTTTTTTTTTTTATGTTAAGTTCACGCTAATGTCCCACTTGACTGTCACCTATAACAGCATAGCTAGCATCTCACTTCGATCTCAAGTGCTATCAGTCTGATTACTGCCCTTTAATGCACTGCTGACCCTTTCTTCTGATGACAATATAAAAGTAATACGTCCAATAAGTAGTCGGATAGAGGGCGATATGATGCCTTAACAGCTAACTACTAGCTTTGAAAATGCCAGCTAGCATTGGCAATCGGAGGTATATAATCGAGTTACGGCGTCCAATTATTTTAAAGTCGCTCGAAAAGCGTTGCATAGCGGTCGGTAGTGGGCTGCACGGCAATGGAATATATCCTCAACCTAATTCTTTACAAGCCACGACCGTCATTTGAATGTTTTCCAGATTTCAATCTTGTTATTAGGGGCTTAGACGAGCTTTAAATATACCTATAATTAAATTAAGTAGCACTCTTTATTTGCGACTATGTTTTGACAATGGTTAATCTGTACTTGATCTGTACCTACTAATATTATAAAGAGGAAAGATTTGATTGTTTGTTTGTTTGAATTGAATAAGCGCCGAAACTACTGGACCGATTTGAAAAAATCTTTCACTGTTGGGAAGCTATAAAGTTACGCGGAAGAAGTCGTGTGCAACACTTACTTAAAAATAATCGTATATTTTCATGATACCACTCATTTTTCACGAATATGTTTTTAAAATGGTTGTTGGTACATGTAAGAGTATAAAAAAAGCACCTGAAATAAACTTTCTAATAGAGCTTAATAGCAAATGCCGCTATTACTCGTACCTCAAACAAATATTAGGGATTTTAGGTTTTTATCAGAAGTCAAGAGAGATAATCCAATAGAGAAAACTTAACTTAACTTAAAATTTTAACTTAACTTAACTTTAACTTAACTTAATTCAACTTTAAACTTCACCTTCGAAGAAGAAGAGCGTAATTCATCCCGAAACATTAAATTCCTGTCGAGATATTTGACAAGTTAATGTTATAAGCGACTATTATTTATGCAAAATACTTTCGGTGCAATATTACCTGTAATATACTATGACATGGTCTCTATTTTAATAGCAGTCATTGAACCGATTTTGATGAGATTTCGCATTTAAATAGCTTGAACTTTTTAAATCTCACTAACGAAAAGTTAAACTTATACATATATTTAGCTAACGTATCTACGTATAAAAATTGACAGAGTATTATTTATTCGTAGCAGCCCAACGTATAAAAACAAAAATTGCAAGTTACAGCGATATGAAAATCGGATGTTATAAAGGCTTGTTTAGAAACGAGTCGCGCGAAGAGTACTATTTGAATGAAAAATGAAATTGATATTGCTGTCAACGAAATATGAAGTCAAACTTGAATATCTTTATTTTCGCATATATGGAACAGCTCCATTTTCACTCCAGTTTTCAATGTGTGGGAGGTTTTCGAGTGGGTTCAATGCAAGAATCATTAATTGCTGTAGTTAAAGAGTGCCTTTCTTTGTATATAATGAGAATAAGTATATAATAAGTTTATATTAGTCAGTGGTAGTCACATAGGATTTAATTCTGGAAAGAGTTAGGGCACCGTCGTCACAACGATAAAGATGTGAGTTCTCTATATTAGAGATAACCTCTATATATAAAAAAAAATTACGTGTCACGTTGTTTGAGGCCAATGGACTCCTAAACTACTGAACCGATTTTGATAATACTTAATAACTATGTGTAATTTGGTCCAACTTAAAACAGGATAGTTTTTATTTTGAACCCGGGTGAAGCCGGGAACGTGTAGCTATAGCTACTCATATATTTTCTGGTTCAGGTAGGTGTTGTATTTTTCATTTTTCAACGCGGACAAATCGAAGTTTTAAGTATATAAGTATTTATTACAACACACTATACTTAAGGGAAGCTACTTGAACTGGTAGGAGATGATTATTAAATTTTAGATGTTCATTTGAGTGAACGCAACACGTAGATAGTTAATTCAGCAACACGGTGACGTAACACGAGTATTGTCGTTGTACGTAGAGCTCATTACGAACTTTGCACGATGACACAAACGTGTCTCCGCAAACATGAAAACTAAATAGTGCACCTTTTCGGGAATTTTGTCTCTATTTTCTACACACTAGACTGGGTGACCAAGCTTCGCTCGGGCCAATGATAAAGGTTTAAAGTTTTTTTACATACCTAGTCTATGAAACATTGTAGAAAAAAAATTCAAGATTACTTGAATTAATAATTAATAATTCAAAATATTATAAAAAGAGCAAGCGTTATTATATTACTTAATTTGTAACCGTTCCATTAAAAAAACCACCTAAATCGATTTTTCTCGAAGATAAGACCCTGACAGATCGATTGCTAAACCTAAAAAACCCTTGACCCTAGATTTTCGTCAAAATCGTTAGCCGTTTGCGAGATCGTCGTGGCATACAAGAATTCCTCGTTAGTATTATAAGATATACCTACTTATTACACAATATGTAGGTATTTACGTAGTGTTAGCACATAGCGTTAGGTACTACAGATACATTAATATTTTGTGTTCCAATACTTTTATTGACCGACCGATACATCAGATCAGAACTACCATTCCAACTATAAGGTGACCACTCTTCGCGAACGCGTTCGTTCAACTGATATACCTACCTTTTCAATCTCACCGAATGAATCTGAATGAAAGAGCACCTCTCTATGAATGAATGAGTTCACGCAATCTAAACCCCGAACAAAAGCTAGCATCAGTAGTATAAACAAGGCAATTCGTGTTTCCCAAAAAGTTGGAATAAATCTGACACGAGTCAATCATAGTGCGAAAAGGGTTGACTCCGCTTGACACTGGAGCGGAGCCGGACCGTTACAAATGTCCACAAATAAATCGCTCCTACCCTCGTCATCTAACGAGCGCCATTTGTAATGAGAGGTGTATCGGACACAAATGGGAATACATTTGCGATCTCTATTGTTTCCTACTACTTGTAAAACATTCGCTCATTTATTATTATACTAGCTGGCGCCCACGACTTCGCCCGCGTGATAAACGTAGCCTATCGGGAAAATTTTACATGTTTGTATTCTGGTTAAATGGTATTTGAAGGTACCATTTTACTTAGGAATGAATGTTAATTTTATAAAAATATAGTTTTTATAGGGCGATTAATTAGTTAATTAAGATTTTAGAACATAACCTAAAATTGTTCACAATACAAATAAATATATAGGTACATACCAAATTTATTGAAACTCAGCATCGGCATCACTTAAAAACATCACTCCAACACACATTTCCAGTACAACACATAAATTTTCGCTATTTAAAACTGTTTTCACTTATTTCATTTTGTTAAACTTTTTACGAAGTGTTTACAGTTTAATCTTCAACCACACAAACATGTAAATACAACCCAGCCTATCCTGTGTCCCTTACGTCTAACGGCCTTATTCATAAAAAGTTATAGAAGGCTTATTAGCTTGTTATAAGAAATTTACCAAAAAGTGTTATTCATAAACGTTCAATAGCAGCAAACCGCTTAATAAGTGTTTCATAAAGTTATTGAAGCCTGGACCCTACTATAAGCCTCTAATAAGGGAACAATTCAAGATGGCCGACTTAAAACAGCTGACCGACTGACTGTTTTCTGTTGTCGTTTGATGTGGAGTTTGAATTTTGATTGATGTTTGTTTGTAAAGGAATTAGCAAATAATAGTTTAAATTACTTACTTATGTAAGATATAACATAATAAGTGATATATGTAGTAAAAATACAATATATTTTTCAAGTAATTTATTTTTTTCTCATAATAAGCAATTTTCTTTTGCACTAAAATTTCTTTTAGGTCCAATATTCTCCCTTTCTTCTCTTCATATTTAATTTGGGCTTCATGAAGCGCCTTCGGACACTCCATTTTATGATTCGCAATATTTGCAGCATAGTTTTCTGGCTGAAATAAAAATAGCACATATTATGTGTGGTGATGAAATATTATGTGGGATGTTTATTTGGCATACAATATTTTATAGATATGAGCATATTAGAGCTATGTGAGCCCAAAGGCTGTGGTGCAATAACACACTATCAACTTTGCATTGTCATGGTGTTATGTGATATGTCCACACATAATTATTTATTATTTCTCCACTACATATTATAATACAGAGTCCTCCGCCTCCATCTGTCTGTCTGTTTGTGATAAACTCAAAAACTACTGCACCGATTTTCAAAATTCATAGTTAGAAAACTTTGAGAAAAATAAAAGTGGTTCCCTCATGACAGCAATGCTTACAATATCTAATAAAATAATAATAATATTTTTTTGTTTTAAATTTGCATCATGCGATCAGTCCAAAGAATATGAGCAGATTTGTTGAAGGTGTTTTAAAAATAATAAAATATTTAATAAAATAATTTGTTTAGGTTAGGGAATATTTGAAAGCTAAACATGAAATTACCTGATTTATTTGGTCTGAATCAAACTCGTTTGTATCTATAATGAATTCGTTTGGGAGCCACGAACTTATATCTTCAGCGTTGTCTAGCTTCCTTGGCGGCGGTGGACCACCACCAGTCACAACAGTTTGTTTTCTTTCTTCTACTTTTTCTCGTTTTTGGGTCATCTTTAAAATGCCCCAGTGGGGCCCAGTTCAGCTGAGTAATGGTACGTGTGGTACCATTGCACATACCTACTATTGAAGCTGGAAATAATGAACAACTTTAACAAACATCTAATATAACAATAACGTACGTATTTAATATGTGTTAGTTCATGTCTTAGCAATTGCCAAACTAAGCTATACATACCTGACTTGTAAATCCGCCCACGCTGCTTGTATTTTGTAATTGCAATTAGTGTCCGTATTTTTATTTTCGATCGCTTCAACTCTCCCTCACCAATTCCAACAATAGATGCTACGGAAGTAAACGTAAGAAATTAATAAACAGAACATACTACATAAACACAATAACATAATGTAATGGCAAATAAATATTTAAAAAAAAACACTCACTTTATCTTCCTCTGACCAATTTAGGCTTCTTTGCCGTTTTTTTATCCACTTTTGGATTCCATAGTTAATTGCGAATCAAAAATTTGTTAACAAAATCACTTATTTATCACACAAGTAAATTGGGTTATATTTTCAATTTTCATAAGAAATGTCAAAATATCACATAAAAAAAAATCACTTTACTGTCATTTGGGGCGTGGATACAGAGATTTTAGCTTTTTTGTCTATGAATTCATCAGAACGGCAACATAACAATGATAAACTAACTAATAGCGACATATTAGTTATGACAGGCTTATGGAACGTTTATGAATAGCAATTTTATAATAAGCTTATTAAGGTCTTATGAGCGTTTTAACTATTGAACGTTTTAAGCCTCTAATAAGGGATTTTTATGAATAAGAGCGTAAATGTTTATCTACTAAGTTTCATGAAAATCAGTTAAGACGAGGACTAACCTCAGACCGAACACAATTTTTACCAAATAAGCGCAACCTTATATCCTATGAATAAGGTGTAGCTTCCCGGAGACAACCGAACAAATTTAAAATTGGAAGGATTTTCTTAAATATTGTGTAAAATATGAAAAAAGAAATAAAAGTAGCCGATTCAAACTTTAGTGTAGAACTTAAGTTAATTAATAAGCCTAAAAACAAAAGTAGTTGTCACGGAAACTTCTTATTTCTGTGAACAGTTAGTTTTTTTAGCAGTATTTTACTTATTTTTTTTTCTCAGAAAATTGACTTTTTTTTATAAATCTGTCCGATTCAAACTTTTTTCAATATAGTCTATTATGCACTGTATTTTTGTCTGACTTGTAATTTTACTCTAAGAAGTCAAACTAGGCGACGAAAAAAACGCTTTTCAGCTAAGTCCTCGCCTTAATTCGTTTAAGAGTTATGGACGAACATACATACATACAATAGGTACCTACACTTACAGATTTATTATTAGTATTGATGTCATATCCAGTTTGGATCCCTTGGGAATGCTGCTGCATGCTGGCTGCATTATTGTAGGTAATACTATTAGGTTTTAATAACTAGTACCTAATAAGTATAATAGTAATAAGTCTGAGCCATAACCTTATTCTAAGGGCATCTTTCACCAAGTACAAGTGTTGATTAGTTACTTTTAGAAATAATTTTATGTTTTATTAAATTATGCACTCGGTTTACTGCATCCTTCGATAGGCGAATTTTTTCCTTTAATATTTGGGACTTTTACCGTACAAACAAAGGTAAATATCAGCACCATCATCCCCGGCGACCGGTGACTAAATGCCGGTTAGCCTACTTACACATTAGTTAGAGATGGTGAAATATATTTTCACACAATACTCCACATAGCTCCATCTAGTTACACATTAAGCAACTATAGGCTTGTACACCATTATTGTATTTGACACCAGACAGTTGATAATACTACATACTAGATTACTTTTTTGTAAATACATACATATTGTAGGTCCATGACTCAGGTATACAACGGTAAATATATTATAATATAACAACATATTTATCCGGAATGAAATTTAATTATTTTAATTAAAGCCTATATATTTAAAACATTTCATTTTACGCAAGTGTCAACTGTCAATATTAGTAGGTCTAGGTTGTCGTTGACATTGATAACTTTAGACATTGACGTCTTGTTTTGTCTGTGGTAAGGTTACTGTTTAAGTCTGCTGTGGTTATTGTTTTGTTGATGAAATTCTAATTTAGGTTATGTTACATATCGTATAATGTGTAGAAATATTTTTAAATGAACTTTAAGAAAAGTATTTGAATAAATTTAATAATGACCGAAACAAAGCCATACAGATGTGTCAATTGTGGTAATGCTGTAACCGCATTATACAAAACTTACGGCCCGTCAGTATTAAAACTAACAAAATGTGTGAGTTCTACAAAAGATATCATTCGTACAGCATAAACATGTTAATTTTAATTTATTAGTTCACATATTACTTCAGTATTACTAATAAATCATAGTAATATAGTTGTTTTTGCAACTAAGAAACAGACTGAAATAAGAATGATTTTCTAGTTTGAAATTTTGTTGTAATTAAACAACCAACTTGCAAGTACGATAATTTTAAATGACTGTATTAATGACGACAAATGGAGAAAAAGGAAACCACTTCTGTTCTTTTACCAAGCAACAGTGTTGTAAATTTTGCCTTCACTGGTTAAATGATATTTATTTGAAACAATAAATTATTTATTTGCATTTTTCAGAGCAAATGTAAAGGAATCGTTGACAAGTACATAGAATATGATCCAGTTATTGTAATGATAGACCTAATATTGATGTCCAAGGAAGCACAAAGACATGTTGTTCATAATACAGAATTCAAGGTACATAATTATTAAGTATTGTTAGTGTAATCAAGCAAATTGACCCTGTCACATAGCTGATGCTTTTATTATATAATTATAAGCAAGACCTTAGGGTTAATAATTTATTTTACAAAGAAACAATATATTATAGTTATGATACACGTATGACAATCGGAGTTATCATCTTATTAGAAAATTTGCTATGGCAACGGATTTCTTTTTAATTCTTCTTTAACCATAGAGAAAGCGGCACTCCAACAATCTCCTCCTCGCGTCTCTATTCCAGTCCTAATTGAATTATCAGTTCCTTGAGTCGCGGCCCTGGTAGACCCTTTGTCAATATTGTCGCGCTTTCATTATTTCTGTGTTTTTCGGACCGGCTTTCCTTTTTAGAATCATTTTGAAGTCTACAGGCTTCATGTCCTTTTCTCTTTTTCTGATTTCCCACGTATCATTTTTTACGTGTGCTCTGATTTCTGCCTTTATGGCATCGTGCTGATTATCTCCTCCTTCTTCTTCTTCGCATAAATTAACCATTTCACTAATGCACGCTTCCTCATCGTTTCTGCTTTCCATCTCATAGTCCTTAGCCCATACTGGCAATCGCTTCCTTCTTTGAGATGGTTTTCTTTGATTAGCATCATCATAAACTTGTTCATCTTCATGATGTTCGACTGTTGATGGGATGACAGTTTCATTAAATTCATCAATTGCATCATTGAAACTTTCTCCAAATAGTTCGTTGTGCGTCGAAGAACTAGGTATCATCACAGATTGCCCTGATTCATTTTTCTTTCTCATCTCGATTACTATATTCTCGATTTCTGATTTTTGCTCTGTTTGATCAGTACTATTTACATCTTTGTTATCCTCCCTTAGTTTTTCTAAATTGTCAGAATTCTTCCCATAAAACATGGTATTAACAACTTTTACATCTCTGCTTATTATAAACTTTTTAAGATCAGGGATAAAGATTCGGTATCCTTTGGCACATTTTGCGTATCCTACAAATACACCTTCGGTAGCTCGAGGAGCAAATTTTCCTCTTCTTTTTGGTCCCTTGTTCAGGACGAACGTTTTGTGACCGAATACATGTAGGTGTCTTGCAGATGCTTTACGACCAATCCATTTTTGGAAAGGCGTCTGTCCATTTAGAGCTTTAGCTGGGCATCTATTTGTTAAATAGTTCGCTGTGTGAATAGAATCTGCCCATAGCTTCTCTGGAACGCTCGATTCAATCATTAGGCATCTCGCCTTCTCGGTTAGTGTTCGATTTTTACGCTCTGCAAGCCCGTTACTTTGTGGTGTGTATGGCGACGTTAACCTGCGTTGTATTCCATGTTGCCTCAGATAATCATTAAAATCTTTATTTAAGTACTCGGTACCATTATCCGATTGTAGATATTTAATTTTATGCTTTAATAAATTTTCCGCCATATTTTTATACTCTTTAAAAATCTGGAATACCTCGCTTTTATTTTTCATAAAATATACACAGCAATATCTGGTAAAATCATCAATGAATGTCACGAAATATCTCGATCCTGCAAAGGTCTCAACCTGCATAGGCCCACACACGTCAGTATGTACAATCTCCAGTGGCTCTTTCGTCTTTATACCGTCTGAGGTATTAAATGGTAATCTCGTCATTTTACCTTTCAAACATGTTTCACAGTCACCCAACTTTTCCTTTTCTTTGATCTCTAATCCATTTAGAAGTTCTTTCTTGGATGCTGCCTTCAGGTCTGTTTCGTTTAAATGTCCGAGTTTCTTATGCCACTTCATGATATTTGATTCCTTTTCTTCTACCGTATTGGCCATTTCTACTTCGTCAAATTTTATGTAGTACAAATCATCTTCTCTATTTGCTTTGAGAACCGTTTTACCACTGCTGTTCTTTACTAATGCCTGATTCTTCTGGAATACAACCGTATAACCATAATCGGTGATTTTTCCGACTGACATCAGGTTCGTTGATAGTTCAGGTACATATAGAACGTTATTTATGTTGTAGGGTTCACCCTTCACTCTTACAATGATTTTTCCTTTTCCTTTCACTTGAGTGACAAACTGATCGGAAGCTAGTTTTAATGTTCCAGACTTGCTGTCTATAGTCTCAAATTTCTTTTGGTTACTGCACATATGGGATGTGCATCCGCTATCAAGGCACCAACTATTATTGTTTAGCTGCTTTGCAGATGTTAGACATACTGGTTTTAGATTAAAACTTTTATGGCTCGGATCATCCACTTTTTCTGCACTATATTTAGCTTTCGCTTGGCATTGTGAAGCTTTATGTCCCTTTCTTTTGCAATTATTGCACCTGAACCTGAAATTTCCTCCGTTATTCTCTTGTCTTTTATGCCTGCCGTAAAACGCCCCTTCAGAATTTTCCCTAACAATGCCACTGTTCTTTCTGGCTTCATCCTCTTCAATAATTTTAATTTTTAGGTTTTCTGGGGATGGCAAATTGTCTCTTGTTTCGATAGCAATTCTAAAATTTTCAAAACTTTGTGGCAAAATATACAACATCATAATACTCAGTAATTCTGGATGAATGTTCACACTCATATTTGCAAGTTTATCTACAATATCCATAAAATTACTTAAGTGGTCCTGTACATCATCTCTATCATCCATTTTCTTCAGAACTAATTGTTTAAGCAAAGTCGCTTTGCGCGCAGGTCCCGAACTTTGATGAATAGACTTCAGTTTGTCCCAAATTTCTTTAGATGTTTTACAACCCGTTACTTGCTTTAGCTGAGGTGGAGACATCAATAGCAAGAGCTCAGCACGTGCCATTCTATCCTTTTTTAAGAATTTTTCTGTCTCTTCAACATTCGCGTCTGCGGATAATTTTGCAGTTCCGCTGGCGTATTCCCAGAGCTCATTTTTAATGAGTATAGCTTCAGCTTGCACAGACCAGGTGTCGTAATTGCTTTTTGTTAGTGGTTCGATACGATATGACGAAGTCATTTTTATTTCTCGTATAACCACGCTCTGCTACCAATTACGACACCTGGTCTGTGCAAGCTGAAGCTATACTCATTAAAAATGAGCTCTGGGAATACGCTGGATATGCAGAGGTCCGTGGATCGTAACCACGCTCTGCTACCAATTTGTAATCAAGCAAATTGACCCTGTCACATAGCTGATGCTTTTATTATATAATTATAAGCAAGACCTTAGGGTTAATAATTTATTTTACAAAGAAACAATAGTTAGTACCCTCTACTTTGGGTACATTATTTAAACCACTTTATCTTGAGTCCCAATAATTTTGTCGGCCGAATGATACATCAGAACTACAATTTTTAACTATAAGATGTGACATACAATATGGACCTCTTTGTGAACCTGTTTGTTCAACTGACTGATACCCTTTTAATATCATACCACCGAATGAATCTTTTTGAAATGTCACAGAGCACTTTTCAATCAACTTCATTCGACATAAATAGCAGACGCTAACAGTATGTACAGTCAAGGGCAAAAATATATGTACGTTTCCAAGCGGCAAACATATCTGTACAATTGAGAGGCCAGAAATATCTGTTCGATAATTCGGTCAGAAATATGTGAGCATTTAAAGGGTCAAAAAGATCTAGACGTTCACGTGGCCATAAATATATGTACAATGTCAGTCAAATATATCTAGGCAAATAGGAGTGCATAAATATCTGTACAAACAAACAAGTTTTCGTATTTTGAATTATGACAATCATCGAAAAGAGTACCATTCTGTCATATGATCTGTTTGTCTCTTTCATTTTGATTGTGGCGTCATTAACGTAATATTTCTTTCACCTTTCATTCTATTATTTTAGATTCTGCTTCACAGCGTTCACAACTATCATATACGATTTTCACATGGCTTTTCTTGTGAATATTATATTAGCGTTTTTTCAATGCTAAATTTATGTCAGTAACATATTTATACTAGACGTAGCGATGAAACGGAAGATATTTATTCGTAATTTAAGTAATTATACAATATTAGTACAAAAATCTTTCGATTACGCTAATCTATACTAATATTATAAAGCTGAAGAGTTTGTTTGTTTGAACGCACTAATCTCAGGAACTACTGGTTCGAATTGAAAAATTCTTTTTGTGTTGGATAGATCATTTATCGTGGAAGGCTTTAGGCTATATAACATCACGTTGCGACTAATAGGAGTGAAGAAACAGTCGAAAAAACGGGGAAAATTATTCATCTTTGAGGGCTTCCATTGCGTGCGCTGCGAAAACCGTTCGAGATACCCAAATGATTCCCAAAATAACTATTCCACGCGGACGAAGTCGCGAGCACAGCTAGTGTATGTATAAATGTCTCTTTGCCGTTAAAAAGAACACTTAGGTTTTTACTAACTTAGAGCATTTAATAATTAATCACTGGTCTGCAACGAAATCCTCCTTCAAAAAATATGTCAAAAATATGAAGATTTTAATGCTTTGAATCTATTCCCGACTTCTTTATCGATATGAATTTTTATTAAATATCAATTTAGGTTTTTTGAATTAGTTTTGTGCGTCAACATCATAAACAGTATAGTATACATACAAAATAGGTTTTAGCGAGTTGTAAGAGAAAGAAGGAAAGTGCCGAAAGTAAATTTTATGGTAGTACACAGGCGCATTTATTGGCTCTGTTCATAAAAAAAACATAAACTACACATAAAATACTTAAAAAAAGTAGAGACTATGCAAAACATCAAAATATTTGATAACTAGACTCTGACAGTCTTGACACGCTCTTTGATAGTTTCATGTATGGATATTTATGCCCTCCTATTTGCCTACAGCCTACACATATTTGATTGACATTGTACATATATTTATGGCCACGTGAACGTCTAGATCTTTTTGACCCTTTAAATGCTCACATATTTCTGACCGAATTATCGAACAGATATTTCTGGCCTCTCAACTGTACAGATATTTTTGCCGCTTTGGAAACGTACAGATATTATTGCCCTTGACTGTACATAATTATTAAGTATTGTTAGTACCCTCTACTTTGGGTACATTATTTAAACCACTTTATCTTGAGTCCCAATACTTTTGTTGGCCGAATGATACATCAGAACTACAATTTTTAACTATAAGATGTGACATACAATATGGACCTCTTTGTGAACCTGTTCGTTCAACTGACTGATACCCTTTCAATATCATACCACCGAATGAATCTTTTTGAAATGTCACAGAGCACTTTTCAATCAACTTCATTCGACATAAATAGCAGACGCTAACAGTATGTACGTATATTGTATTGTTATGTATAATGATTAGATTATTTTTTATGTAAGTCTGCAGGTAAGGTGACCGTCCACTTGATGGTAGGTGCTAATGTTTGTATTATGGATACCACAGTTGATATAGTCACTACATAGATTACTGTTTTTTTGTAAATAAATATAAATACAAAAATTCCATGATTCAGGTAGAAAGGTAAAATGTTAACACAAACATTTGTACTTGGGGGGTCCGAACCTGTGACCGTTTGACTAGACCAAACGTGTTGTCAAATGTCTTTTGTAAAGGAATTTTTTTATGCAAGATGGGTATCTAATTCACTGCCATGCCACATCAGAACAAGTGGTTTAGTGTTTTTTTTTTAAATAAAATTAATCACAAATGTTAAATGTAATTTCAGTCAATGTGGAAGCTGTTGATAGTTCTGATGATTTTGGAGACATACGGCTTGTGGAGGAATGACAGTCTGTTTAACATCGTCGTTAACTCACTCTGTGAGATACCCTCGAACAGCACCATTAATATCACTCATTATTACAACACTTTGTAAGTATTTATTTGGTTTAAAGAAACCTTTAGATCGTTGGGCATTTTTGAGATGTTACCATAACGTAACCGTGTAACTGACACCTCTGTATGTTGAAGTGAAAACTTCTTTTGGCACGTTGTTTTCATATATTGCGCCATCTAAACAATTCCACAGAAACTAGAATATGTTACATAATAATATTATACATTCTTGCGAAAACTAATTGAATTGAAATTGCGAATAGAGATGGCGCTGATATTAATTTAAAAAAGATCAATTTTTGAGATGGGAAAAAACCATTAAACTCGCGTCACTGTTACCTTAACCGACCTTCCAGTTTTTATTTTATCGAAATTTTTAGCAACATCAACATTAAATTTAATTTTCAGGTTATTTTTATTGTTAATAGAATTGTCTAGGAATGATTCAGAGATTATAATAAGTATTTGTCCATCCGTGTTTTCAGCGAGGTGCCAGAGTACTTGCGCATTGAGCTATCGGAGTCCCGCAGAGAGAGTTGCACGGGATGGATCCCGGAGGAGAGGCAGGACAATGAGCTCTTCATTTGGGAGAAAGACTTTTACATCCTCTTCTTAACTACATTCATAGGTATCATCATTATTTTTCTTATTAACATTTGTTATGCACTAGTCGTGTCCCTCAGATTGATTTAAATTAACATATGTACTTACATATACAAATATATTTATACAAATATACGAGAGATATTTTGTATGTTTTCAGGAACGGTAGCTTTTATATTGGCGTATCACCTGCCACTAAGACTCTTTTCAAGACACACGCCTAGTAAGTATTGGTTTTGATACAAAACATCTTTACCATTGCCTATTAAATTCCATCCATATACCTAATTACAACTCAATTGTTAATCGCCGTTAACTTAATTAATGGCGACTGTACTAACGGGGCGTGAGACAGGGAAACGCGTAGTTGCTTGTTGTAACAAGTTTATGGTACAGGTCGGATTGGCGAAGGGTTGGTGGTGGTGAAGGCGTATGCGCTGGCGCAGGTGGGCGCGCTGTTGGCGCTGCCGATGCTCGTGTGGGGCAGCTGCGGGTCGGAGACGCGCGGCGCACACTACCTGCTGGCGGGCGCGTACTCGCTGGCAGCGGCCGCGCACGCCTGCGTCGCGGTGCACCGCGCGCCTGCGCCTGCGGCCCTCGCTGCGCTGCTCGCTGCGCACGCCTTCAAGGCACAGCTAGTGTTCACTGTAGCGCCGCGCCTTCGAGCGCTGCTGGCGTGAACTAATGGTGTGGGGCAGCTGTGACTCACTGGCTGCGTCGCAGTGCACCGCGCGCCTGCGGTCCTCGCTGGCACGAATGCTAGTAGCGTGGTGACCGCTAGCATGAGTTTCCAATTAGTTCATTTTGAGACAGGGTCTTACAGTTACGCTACACACGGACCTAAAATCGGCGCAATTGTGGGGAGTCCCCTAGATCGTCTCTAATTATGGTTACGACTTCCCTACACATGAGGCGATCAAGGGAATATGGGGCTCCCCCACCACTGCCCCGATATTGCCACCGATTTTACGGCCGTGTGTAGGCGCTTTTAGTCAACACTAATTTCATAGTGCCATAAGAACACACCGAAAGATTCTGCCATCGTGTTTTGAATGTTTCTATTAGCCATTTGTTTTGTACATTCTTTGAACTGCTTGGGTCTGTTAGCTGCGAATAACTTGCATTAGACAAAATATGAAATTTGATTTACTTTTACAAGTGTTCCACATTGCATGACTTGTGCGTTATTATTGAAGTTATAATATAATTAGTAGGATGATTCCTTTGGTTGAAATTCTCTGAAATGATTTTTGTGATTGAATGGCACTTTCTAAGGCTACTAAAGCTGTAAATTTATTTTCATAAAAATAGTAATATTCTTGAACAGTTCAGTAGATACTCGCAAAAGACTTGCACAAATTGAAACAGTATTTGTACAATCAAATTCAGCTTTAATTAGCTCACACACTGGACCTAGATCTAGATGTTAAGTGTGCTGGGCTATTGCTGATTTAAATAAATAAATTGGCTACATTTCTATAGTAGATATGAACAGACAGACAGACAGATCTCTATGTAATGAGGCCAAAAACATTCCACATTTTATACTTTTATGAATTGTAAAGTAAAAAAAATCTAGTAATATCACAGTATTTATTTAAAAATATATTTTGATTATTAACAGTGTTTTGGTAATATAATTTATATTGTACTTATTTATACTTATAGACATTTTACTTGCAACAGATTCAGCTAACTAATTATGTCATGAACTTACAATATTATATTTTTTGTGTGTTTGGAATCAACTAACTCCATTAATGATAGTGAACGCAAACGCTCCTGGCACACTGGGCCATAAATCATTCAAGCTCTCTAGGGTTGTGCATCTTAAGCACACATTGTCGATACTTTTTTAGTGTTGCTAAGAGATTTTTTTTTCTAATTTGCAATGGAAATGTTGCAATTGAAATTTGTTGCAGCTGGATTAGTAAATATTGTAAATCTAATGTTTTATATTATTTTAAATTGTGTATAATTTTAAGCTGTGGAGATTTTGTTAAGTAAATATAATAAAACATAATTAATAATTATAAATTATAATAAAATAATTATAAATTATAATATAAATTATAATAAATTATAATTAAATTATAATAAATTATAATAAAACAAAAGTTTTATTAACATAATCGATAGTGATGCACTTAAATCACTAATCCTCCTGAGTTTGTCACTCAAAAAAATTTATGTCCCAGTGTGTCAGGAGCGTTTGCGTTCAATATAACAAGCCCACGTTAAATATTGCCAAAAAAAAATTGTATATAGATCGTTAGTTCATATCCAAACACACCATATAAGAATAGTTATAAATTAATCTAAAAACTCTAAAATTATATTTTATTCAACCGTTAAAGAGGTGAAAATTTGATTATAAAATATAGAAAAATACAAAATGCAGAATCTTAAATTATACTTTTGTGTTCATTATACAAATTGATTGTTTTTATTTAAATAAAAAATAAATCAACACCAAATATTAAAATTTGAATTTTGTCATTTCATTTTTTCTAAAAAATAATTTAATTGGAATTTTGTTGGCTGTTTATTAATAAGTTAAAAAAAATGAAAAATACTGACAAATTAATTGTTCAGTCTTTGGCAATGTTGAGCATAAGCATACAATGAGATTATTTTATGTGATATATACTTTTAAACTAAAATAAATTAATAAAAATAACCTATTTTGTTTTATTGTGTTGACATAGCTACCATTTCAGTGATGTTTCACTAAATATAATATTGATTGTGAATTAATTTGAATTGACCAAATCAATCAAATGTCGGAGCATCCTTCAAAAATGGCTTTTTTGTGGTGTTCGTAGAAAATCTCAGGAAAAGTCAAACATATTGTTGATATTATACAGGATGCGGCCTGTAATGTTTTGCAAAAAAAAAATAGGGGTGAGACACCCTTATCACTTGGTATAAAAAATAGTTTACGACCTATTCTCAGACCTACTGAATGAATATACCTACACAAAAAATTTCATGAAAATTGGTCAAGCCGTTTCGGAGAAGTTTGGTTACAAACACTGTGACACAAGAATTTAATATAATATAGCTAGTAATAAATTTGAAACATTAAACCCTAAGTTGACAGTTTACATGGAAATATACATGTAATTTCTGTGTCAGGATAATAAGCATATAAAAAACAATATAAAAGATAATGTGTCAGTGGGACTGCAAAATTGATTTTACAGGTTTGTTTAGCTCTTTTTAGTCTTAAGTGACTTCTATTTCTTCTGTTACACTAAAATAAAGTTATGAAAAAAAACTAAAATGCACAACAAATTGGACAAATATGAACCCTTACTCTTCACAACCAAGATTAACAATAAAAACAGGTATCATTATGAAAACTGCTAAAGCAATTGCAAGAAGGGCCATAAGAAAATATCTATAATTATTATAATTGATACATGATAATCGTAACTCAAGTCAAGAGGCTTGTTAACGCAAATATTTAACAAAAAGTTTATATTATTTTAAATATTATTAGTTTACTAGGGACTCAGAGGAGGGTCGTCCTGACCAATCATGACATCCTCATACATGACATCGTTATTTCTTCTTAAATTGATTCTTTGACGCAAATAGTCGATGAGATGATATTTTCTTACAACTAATACAAGGCCACAAATAACTAGTGCAAGTGTGAAAATTACGAGTACCGCGGTCGTTGCGTTTCCAGTAGAGCCGTTGTCGTCTTCAATGGCCACGCATGTTCTACCATCCATTTTAAATCCTGTCCGACAAAAACATTCGCCGGTAGCAGGGTTTTGTAAGGTAGTCTGCTTACAAAAATGATTTCGATCGGGACACGGCTCTATAGCGGTCACATTGCAGTACAGGATGTGTTCTGTTAAAAAGAATAAAGCTAGGATAACATGTCCTGAATAAATTGGTTAAATTAAATAATAGTCGGCTACTTACCGCCGTACGAACAATGAACCAAGTGTAGGAAAACTGTTGCAAGTACGTCAATGATTTTAATGGCCATATTGGTACGATGGCTAGTCACGATGTATTCACATTACAGATTTAGATAAATAAAATTTCAATCTTATACGTATTTATTACACGAAACTATTATTTTTGAATAGCTTATGTGCAGCAAGCAAACAAGTTACAATAAACTCCTTCCTTCCTCCTCCTTTTATTATTGTATTGTCATTGCTGTCAAAGTTAAAGTCAAACGTCATCTGTCAGAATAGCTACATAGAGTAAAAGTGCAGAAATAAAACCAGATATGTAATATTCTATAATTATTAATTTGCATAATTGCGTTCCGATAATTGCATTATCGGAACGCAATGTGGCGATCCGTTTAACGCAATTTTTTTTTAGAACTTTGGATATCATAATTGAAATAAAATTCTGTTTATATAACACATATTTTTTATTATTATAATACACTTACATCTAATAAAGACATATTCACGCACCAATTTCACATGTACAAACTTTGGCTATCACAGCTCACTCAATTATAGTGAGTGAAAACACCTTTGTAAAAAGGTCATAACAATGTATTTATTCTGTCAGTCTATTATTTTCACAAATATTTACATTTTAGTATAGATTTTAGAAGTCATATTCATCCCCGTTTCCGTATGTATATTTTTCGGGAAGGATATAATCTGCAGGATCGTGCCCTGAAGCCTCCTTACCGCCATTACCGTCTTCAGCGCCCTCTCTGTAATAAAATTTGAATCTCTTCTATAGTGAGTTATGTGAATGGGTAGGAAGAGCTCTGTTCGCAGTGATTTTTAAAATAATATTTTAACAGAAATATTAAAGTACTAGCTGGTGCCCGTGACTTCGTCCGCGTTGAAAAAGAAAATAGATGAGTAATAACGCCTGACATCGTTATTGCAGTAACGACGGTGGCGCCGCTACGCGACAGTGGCGCCCCATTCTTTATATTTTAGACACTCGGAGTAGGTACTTTTTTTCTGAATAAAAGTATACTACTAATTTTTTTCTGTATTTTTCTCTGACAACGTGTATGCAAAATTTCATGATGATCGGTTGAGTAGTTACGGCGTGAAAAGGTAGCAGACAGACAGACAGACAGACAGTTACTTTCGCATTTAAATTATTAAAGCTGAATACATTAAAGTATTTACAATCGGCAGCAAAAATGGTACTCACTTCAAAGCCTCTTTCGTTTCGTCACTATCGCCAGGTTCTTCTACGTTTTCTGCCTCGGGCTCCCGGTATTTAGCAACTGAAACACAATGCAATTAACCTGTGCTATGACCTAATTAGTTTGTAGTAACTAAATTAAACTGCTAGTAAAGTGTTCACTCCATTTATTTGAATAAAAAAAACTAGTTGAAATAAAATATATAACAAGCAAAACATTATAGGTGGGTAGGTTGATAATAGGTACTTATAGTTTATACGTCTTGGAATCTATAGAATCTTATTTATATAAAGTGCAACTGTTCACAAGATAGGTGGGTTCATAGTAGTCTCAATATTCGGCCACTTTAAAAAATCCATCTGAAGAGTCGCCTTAGAAACTTAAGGGGTTTTCTGATAAATTTTGCCGGTCTAGATCTTAGGTCACCTTTGACTTCGTGCGGGTGGCTGTGGGCGCCTTTCTGGCTCCCTTCATCCAATCCGAAGGAATCCTGCTTCTCGAACTCGTAATTGTCTCCGGCCTTTTTGTGGTACGAATCAAAGTGTTGATAGCCTTTCTTGCCACCACCGGACTTCTTGCGAGAATAGCCGATTTCACCGTCGCCCTCGTTTTCATAAGATTTGTGGTAATCTTGAGGCTATAATTACAGAATCACGAAGTTAGGCATAAGCTGAATTTTCCAAGTGTATCACTGGCCAAATATGAAGTTAAAGTAGGTAAATTCGGAATACGAAGTGGCAACCAAATTGGCTAAGCTGCCAAATTTAATTTATAAAAAATATTTTTTAGTCGAGATTAGAAACTGGTAATTAAAGAAAAACATTAATTATCATTAAAAACAAATAACATAATTATATTTTAAAAAAATTCCTCGTTTATCACTATTTCTATTAGTGAAAACCGTAACAAAACCTTGTTTAGAAGCCTTGTTTAGAAGTTTTAAATTGGGTAAAACGTGTAGTGATTACCTTGAATACCTATATTATACTTATTTTTCGCCGTTTAGCATAGTTTCGTATTAGATTTTACTTTCATTATATTTAACTAGCCGTGGCAGCGACTTCGAATTCGTTGTAGTTCGTTTTTGAAAATCCTACAGGAATCGTAACATTTTTCTATCTAGGTTACAAACTTTCGCATTTATAATATTATGTAGGTACTAGCTGTTGCACGCGACTTCGTCCGCGTAACTTTATAAAATATACTTAGCCTAGTAAATCGCTGATAACGTTAGATTTTTATAACGTCCAGTAGTTTCGGAGCCTATTCAATTCAAACAAACAAACAATCAAATCTTTCCTCTTTATAATCTCTATTATATCCGTACTAATCCATACTAATATTATATTATAAATGCGAAAGTTTGTATGGATGTTTGTAACTCTTTCACGCAAAATCTACTGAACCGATCACCATGAAATTTTGCATACACGTTGTCTGGGACACCAGAGGGCCTACTATCACCTCTTAAAACGATGCAAAAACGAGTGAGTAAACGAGATGGCGCAATACATGATGTAAGGCGACATCTCCCTCACTCAATCGTGTTTGCATCGCTTTAAGAGGTGATAGTACGGCCCCAGGGGCCTTACCACCACCTCTTATAGCATTATTATTTTAGTCTTACTTTCAAATTTCGTACCATGACCCCTTAAAAGTAAGCTTACTTTAATGTTGTTTCTATAAGCAGTTTTGTGACGTCATTCGTTATTTCGTTATGATATCTTGCTTTCGTAGCGCAGAAATAAAATGTTTCAGAACATACCAAATACCATATGGCTTCATACTTAGGGCTCTGTGGCATTATTTAGCAGGGAATAGACAATCATGCAAATATCATTCGTTCACGGCAGGAATAAAACAATATTGTTTTGTGGGCGTCATGGTACGAATTTGAGTAATGTTACTTTAAGCTTAAAACAAAACTTCCTTAAAACATGATAGTTTACTAAAAGTTCATGGTACGGCCCCAGAGAGGACTTAGGGTACTTTTAGTATAAAATTATAAATTATACTTATATTAGTATAGATAATGATAAATTAGGATGTAACAAAATGATAACTTACCGCGGCAGCTCTCACTTCTCTGATATACGAACCGACGGACATTGTGTCATCGGCGACTTCCAAGTCTTGAAGTGTTATCACCGGAGAAGCGACAATTATGTGCAACAAGCCCAGCGCAATGGGCATCAATTTCAATGCCATGATGCAACAACTAAAAACAGAATTCTCTTAATTAAAAGCATTCTAGACTAATCACATTGTTGCAGACTATTTTATTTTTTCTATTTTTATCACTTACATCGCAATAATGTAGAGCAAAAACGTTTTACAGTCAGACGTCCAGTCCCAACTCCACTAAGCAAATCGAACCTTGATTTTATATAACAAGATATTGCATTTAGTCAGATCTTTCACAATATCACCCGAGTGTCTATGTCTGTCTTGTAAAATTCTTCTCAGCTCAATGAAATCGCTTAAAAATGATTGAGATTTTTTTTGTTTTGTTGCAACATTTATTTAAAACCATTAATTCATAACAGTGTTACCTCATCTGATGCGCGCTGACCCGTTACAGTAAGTTTCTTCATTAATTAGTCGCTAATAAAATTAATTTAACTGTCTTAATGTCGGAAATAATAATAAAACCAGCTCTTTATTATTAATGAATGTCAGTATAATCAACTTACAATTCTTATAACATACACACAGGGACAAACCTCTCCCGTATGTAGGGCGGATAGTCAACTTCTTAGACATCCAGTTTCTAGATCCTTGAGCAAATTATAATTATTGTATCTAATGAACACATGAAAATTCAGCCTCCCTCCACTTGGCTGTGTAGCAAGGATGAGGCCTATGATGGAGCGAGCTCACCCAGAAATGAAGATGCCTATTCACTCGAACATTGAAAGATTTGGGTTATATAAACTCGGAAATAAAGCCTACCGCGACGCCAATAGGCCATAATTATAATTGTGCTTGGGAGGAAGGGTTTTTGATTATTGATTTGCAACAGCACGAGCAGATTCGTTATATTTAAATTATAGCATTGGAAAATTAATTAAAAATAAATAAAATTTAAATATTGATTGCGTGTTTTGTAATGTTAATTACTATAGATCAGTTACTTCACAGTCGAAAGCGACTCGTTTTGGAGGGCGCCATTACAATACCACCACCGAGCTATAAAAACTAACAAAAACCTTCGTCGTGGCATGAAATCAACTTCATTTATAACCTTCGCAACAAATGATTTCCTAACAATTGTGTTTAAATTCTAAAACGATATTTATTAGGCCAATTTTGGTAGTTAAGCCTTACGAGTAAATAGAAGAATACTAAGAAAATATCCCGCTGTTACAGTTGTACAACCAAGTACTACTTGGTAGTACAAAATAGTATACTTACATACTAGCTGTGCTCGCAACTTCGTAAGCGCTGTTTTCGTATGCTTGGTATTATGAATTGTATGTGTAAATAAAATGTGTAAATAAAATTTGTACACGTTGTACTTATGTTACCGAGGTAAAAACAGTTCTTAGAATTTTTGTCTGTTTGTGTGTTTGTGCACGCTAATATAAGAAATAACTTTCATGTATGTTTGTTTCATAATTTAACTAGCTCGAATTTAAAAATGGATATGTGGTCCTTTCTGTTATACACTAGGTATTTGGTAGAAACTGACGAGTGTCATGTGTCAAGTTTTTGGAGGGGTTAAAGAAGTGGGAGAAACGTTGGGAAAATTGTAAGCCTAAAAGGAGACTACGTCGTAAAAAAAAAACAAATAATTTTTTTTTAAAAAATGCGTCTTCATTTCTAACACGGATACTTATTGATCGACCCACGTACTTAAGTATAATAAAAGATAAAATAATTTTTCGCTGATTTTTATTAACTCTTTTTCGATTTGTTCTCATTATTGGTGGTTGCAGTGTAAACGGCTATGAAATGATCCTTGACTGTTTTGTTGGGATCTGTTTTTGAGTCTGATATTTCTGATTCTTTGCACGCCTTCCTCTGGCCTATGAACATATTGGGCAGGATGTCGTATGGTAAGTACCACTCTCTTTTTAGTTGCAACTCTTCCAATGTTTTTGCTCTGAAATTTATTAAATTCTTTGTTACGATTTTACGCCTTAATTACTCAACCGATCATCATGAAATTTGAACGATCATGAACGATCATGAAAATTTTGAGAGTCGAGGAAATTTTAAGGCTACATAATTATTCTTCTTAGCCTGACCTCATTGTCCTCTTCTTCATATTTTATGTAAAAATGGTTTAAAATGGCAAGTACTAACATATTATTACAAGTGACGTCAAATCGTAGAAGTGGAAATCCAACATCTCGACCTCGATCTATTGCGTTCTTGGCCAAAATTTGTGCGATTTTTTCGCTCTTTGGAGTTTCCGGTGGTACCACCAAGATGACCTGAAGAAATTTTCAGAGTTATTTAACCCTGAATTTATTTACGAGTTAATTGTTGACCTATTGTGTGAAGCAAGAACTTATTAAAGAAATCATCACTATCATCACTACATAATATTATAAAACAGTCCTCCGTCGCGTCTGTCTGTCTGTCTGTCCCTATGTATGTCCCTAGATCTTTAAAACTATACGCAACGGATTTTAATGCGGTTTTCACTTGATGGATAGAGTGGTTCTGTACCTATATAATTTACAAAGTTACGCGGGCGAAATCGCGGGCAGCAGCTAGTAATTAATATATTGACTATGAAAGCGTTGATTTTTTTCTTGGTATTGCAAGTGAGCTGCCGACAATAGTAGTAGGAATGGGTTCTGGCATCCCTTACTCGCTAACCAAAACACAACAGTACAGTTCTTTGCACGGTGGGTGTGGTTACTGCCTCCAGACGGGCTGCCAAAAGGACTGCCCCGCAACTTAGTGACTTGGCGTAGCTTGTCAAAAAGTTAAAAACCAAATCTACCTGCAGTATATTGTGCACTCTGTATTTATCGTGAAGGGCGGGAGCTCGGAGACAGTGTGCAGTGAAATGCATCAGTTTACGAGATCGCATGCACCTAACACATTGTGCCCAACGCTCTATCATCGCCGCGTCCCAAGGGCACAAAGCCACGCCGAGAGCGAGCCCTCGCAATTGCGACCAACCACGGCGATCCTCGTGCTGCTCGGCCAACATCGTATGCCCTGTAATCAATCAATTACAGCTTCTTATCTGGAGTTTGTTACTTTTATATTGAGCAGGGTATACTGAGCGCTAAAATTCTAAGAAGTGAGTTGTAAGAAATAAATAAACTTACTTATATTTATGAAAATTGAATATATTATGTTTTTTTTAATATTTTTATTAGAGATGGGTTCGCTCTTGGCAAACATCCAGCTGTTTAGCGAATCTAATCTGCTATATGCACAGTACTAAGTGTAAGTACACTACTATCTATCTGAATACGTAGAAATGAATTCTTTTTGCACCAATCCAATGTCACTGTATCTATATTGAATATAATATATTTTTGGTTAAATAGAGTTTGCTAGTTGAAAAGAGCAACAAAACTGCGGAACTTCCTCGCCGATTTTTTTCCCGTAGTAGCTTTCCGCGCTGGTGTTATATTAATTCGTGTTGTATTTGACGATCTATAAATATTTGTAAAAGGTGGAATTTTCTCTTATCAACGGTTGATAGAAATAGAACCTTGTGCTAGCGTTCTGGCAACGTAGTCGCAGAGTACGATGTGTGATGCTGGCGGTGGCGCAAGAGGTCCCGGCCACGTAGTTGACGCGTGGTCCCGTACGAATCGCAAAACGCGCGGCACATCAGTCGCTCGGGCACGACGAACTCGCAAACGTTCCTCATTCTCGGTACCCTTCAACTGAAAGCGATTCTGGATCAATAATAACAAATATTGTTATTAAGTATAATAATAAATAATAACTAGATAGCTGAGTCAAGGGACAGATACAGAAGGCGGTACTTCTTGACACGGCACGAATTGTCAGGAGGTTCCTCACTCTGGAGCCGTATCCACCAGTAGTTTTAAGTTTTTTTGTAATATTTATGTGTTTGTATATAATTATATTGTAATAAAATTTAGAATTAAGAATTAAAATCAATATAATATATGAATAATGTAAAAATAAACAAAAAATGTTACAAGAGAAATTCGAGAACTTTGACTCGGTCTAAGCTTACAACTTTGCAGGAATCTTCCGTACCTTTCATCCAGAACGCGGACGAAGTCGCGGGAATGAAATGAAATGAAATATTTGTACTCACTGTAACTTGTTTTGTAGTGGCGTCGCCTGCAGGTCTGTTAGTGTAGTTTTTATTGTGCAGCCTGTTGGGGTACATGATCATATTAGGCAGGTTCCTGAAGACCTGTCTAGGCGACAGAAGTTTGAAGATACTACTGACGGCAGACATGTTTGGGATAACCGAGAATGGGTTGCACAAGTAAAATTTCTTTCATTTGTTCACATTTCTGTTATAATTGTAAACTTCATTGTCGGATAGTTTGTAGTTTTAATTAATTTGTAATGTTTCAGTTTTCAGTGGCATACCTAAATGACGGCCAGAATGACGTTGATTAATTTTTTACAAGTTTTTGTTGAATGTAGACAAATAGGTCAACATTTTTCTTAAAAAGTTCGTGCATTATTTTGTTAGATTTAATTTTTATCACTCATGAGTATTTTTCATGAAGTTTTACCTAATTAAAATAATGTAGCAAATGACTAAGCAAATACTTAGATTAAATTTGGTATTGATTAACTTGTCTCTTTGCATCCTATTTACTTTTAATTTTTTTGTTATCTTAATTCGTGTCTATGATCTAGATACCTATCAATCATTTTTATATTTTCTATCTATTCTATACATAACCAAAAAATTAAAAAAATGTAAAAATTAAAATAAAAAAATATGAACTCCATAAGATTACTAAGTTGCAATCTATTTCGGAATTCCGTTGCATCCAATCCATTAACTAATGCTCTATTGAAGAGATATGGAAGATCTTCAACATGTGATATATGTTTGATTCCAAGGGATAAAAAACCGGTAACTTTAATAGTTTTTTTAACTGAAATATTGAGTTGCAAATGATCTTGATGATGATAGCGTCAGTCAGGTGTTAGTCCATTATCCAGGTTTACCAGGTTACCACCAGGTAATCTGGTATAAGGTGAAATAATAAAAATAAAAAATAAGGTACTATATGCTATTGGGGCTGGCAACTGCTGCCAAGTGAATTCAAAACACATTGACTTACTAATATGCTGAAAATTAAATCTGTAATAAAACATATTATAAAGCTGAAGAGTTTGTTTGTTTGTTTGTTTGAACGCGCTAATCTCAGGAACTACCGGTTCGAATTGAAAAGTTCTTTTTGTGTTGGATAGATCATTTATCGAGGAAGGCTTTAGGCTATATAACATCACGTTGCGACTAATAGAAGCGAAGAAACAGTCGAAAATGTGGAAAAAACGGGGAAAATTATTCATCTTTGAGGGCTTCCGTTGCGTGCGCTGCGAAAACCGTTCGATATACCCAAATGATTCCCAACATAACTATTCCACGCGGACGAAGTCGCGAGCATCAGCTAGTCTGTAATAAAACATTTTAATTTGCAATAAACGAATTTCAGTGTTTCGACATTCGGAAAGTGATCGTGGAGCGTGGCAACCGATGCCATGCCAAATTCATTAGGTCCTTTCTGTACACGCACTATTGGCCGCGAGAGCCAAGTGTCGTCGGACTATGGATGTCTTTGGATAGTCCCTACCTTGAAGTCCTTACCGAGAAGTATTCCAATACTGGTAAGATTGTATTAACTTTTGAAAGAACTAGTCAATGTCGCCATATATATAGGCTCTTTCAATCTTACGATCTCTATACAATAATGTAACACTTAGATTAATGATTGGTCTCGTTGCGCTCGGCTAGATACCGCGCTATCTAAAAACAATAGTTCCGTGAATGCGGCAACTTATTATTGTGTAAAACATCGTCACCTTTTATAACTTTTTACACAATTTCATTATATTTTTACACAGTTTCAATACGCAAACTGGCATTTTATTATGCCAAAAATTTAATGAAAATTTCAGCACGCACACATCACAGACAGCTTGCAGTGTGACTGGCTCGGGTACGCCAAACGCGGCATAGTATTTGTTGCGGCGTAGTTATATTTCGACAATTACGACGGCGGTATCTAGTCGAGCGCAGTGAGTTCAATTTTATTAATCTAAGAATGTAACAGTTATTAATCTATACATACAAATATTATAAAGGGGAAAGATTCGAATGTTTGTTTTTATGTTTGCATTGAATAGGCTCCGAAACTACTTCTTTCACTGTTTGAAAGCTATATTATCAGCGAGTAACATAGGCTATATTTTATAATGCGGAATAAGTCGCGTGCAATAGCTAGTTTTTAATATAAATATTTTTAACCTTAAAGATCTTGTGATTTTAGTAAATTCTGCTACAGTTAAAATACTTATTTCTTATATTAACACCATGATAGGCATGTTTGTTTAATTTTCAGGAGACCGTTTATTAGCGTTCGAGCTTATGGATAGGACTAAGGAACGGAAGCTGGTGGGGGTGACGGTAGCTAACAAGATATATCCGTGGGTAGCCGACGAGTTAGAAGAATGGGCGCACCACACCCAGTCGAAGCCAGAACGTCACCGAATGTATTTCCAAGCGCATTGCATTCGGAGCGCCAACTTGTTCAGAAAGTATAATACAGATTATATTTATGAGGCGAGTTGGTATGAACATTTGTTCTTTTCTATGGTAACTAATATTTGTCTTGGAGTGGAGGTTACGGTCGTACGTAACGCCTCTTGGCCAGTCCACCGAGTGTGTGGTCCCCAAAATAAAAAAATGCTGCTAAATGCTGCTAAATAAAAAAAAAAAGCTGTTGCTGTATGTATACTCGTTGCACACACAGCATATGCTGAGTTGGGTGCCTATTTGGGTTGATGCACTGGTGCATGCACTGGCAAATATGACAGTATGGCAAGTATTGCAAGTATGACAAGTATGATTGTTTCTTCTGTTTTCTCTTGTTCTTGTGTGCATGTGCTATTTGTATTGGCTCAATAAAATTTCTTTTCTTTCTTTCGTTATCGAGAGGCAGCGTGGGTGACGGTATACTTGATGAGAGATGACTACTGACTCCTGAAAATCAATTAACTAACATCAGGAGTCAATACTGAGCAGGCTAATGCTAAAAAATGATAATGACATAAAAGACAAGAGACACGATAAGAATACGAAAGTAGGCTTTCGCTCTCTTCTAAAGGTGGATCAACTATCATCATATGAAATCTGACCTCCAAGTGTGGTTTAATACTTATTTAAAATTGTCGCCAGGTTGAAATCATAGGAACAGCGGCTGAGGTTTCGGCGCAGGGTGTCGGTGCACTACTGCTGAAAACTGCCCTCCACAATGCTCTGGAGTTGCGCCATCCGGTCGTTTCTGTTGTTGCCGTCAGCCAATATACGTAATACCCCTATTATATTTATATTATGACCACATGCATACTCACTTCGTTTACACGGATAACTAAAAATTTGAGAATATCATTTGCTTTATGACTTATTTCTCGTCGGCCACTTCAAACATAGTGTAGTCTTTTTTTGTGTGAAGGATTTTAAAAAGGCTGACGGTTAGCTTGGTAGCTATTGTCGCCTATAACACAAGCAAAATGCTATTGCGCTGCCGACCAATAGTAGATAGGATTAAGGATTAGGAATTCAAATCAAATTTAAAATTCAAAATTGATTCAAAAAATTCAAAATTAAGTCAATAGTCATCATGTGGCAGAAAAAAATATATTACTTATGAATGAATATGACTTTTAATGAATGAATTTTCTTATATTGCATGCACTTTATAATATTGAATATGAGCTCTCTTAGTTTCTATTAGCGGCTGTTTGAGGTTTCATCTAGAAACTTTCCACTGCAAGAATCGATTCGAGAAGTTTTTAAATACTTTGGTACCAGAAATATATAAGTTAATCTTGTGACAGACTTCTTGCGATTCAGTTCTTAGTATTTCTTGCTATCAATAATTGTAAATAAACACGTAATTGTTCAAGTTTTCACTTCTGTCGGCACTCTCGGAGTGCCACTGATTTTTTTTCGATTTTAAGGTGATTAGATACGATGCTTTTTAGAATAATATTAAGTAAATCTGCCTGTATGAAAAACTTAGAAGGTATACGTTATACTCAGTATGTATTTGCTTAAACAGAGAAGAGACCAGTTTTAGCGTATTTAGTCTTTAAAATTGACTACTTGTTCCAGCCAAAGAATATGCGAGAAGGTCGGCATGAAGAGAGTTTGGACGATGGACTATTCTGATTTTGTAGACAGGGCTGGACAACGAGTGTTCTTTCCCAGAAGACCTCACCGCACTGTCGCCGTTTACGTGAAACCCTTTGATCAGAGAGAAGCCACTCAACTGCTGAGCCCACCCTGCAAAACCGAAGACTGAATACCTGCCATTAACCCAAATAATATGAAGTCTTGGCCGTAAAATTTGTAGAAACTTGAGTTTTTATTTTTATTTTGAAAAAAATCATTTCACACAACATAACATTCATTTTATTATAAAATAAGTATTAATTAACAATAAATAGATATTAATCTGAAGACACAAGATTCACTTGTCAATGATATAATATACATAATATAAATTGGGAAAAAAAGGGGAACACAAATATAGAAATACTCATAGATAAGCAGAGGTCAGTTAAATAGTCGGATAAGTTTATAAAAGGAATAGTGAACCTCCCATCTTAAAATTAATAACAATTCGATTGACAATTTTAATAGAAATTTCTCACCTTTTCAATCAACATAGTAAATAACATAAAAAAAGTCCCACAGGTCGCTATTTTAGCTAACACAAATAACTCCTTACTTATAACACTTCGAAGTAAAAGTATATTTTTTAACAATCTACATAAGAACTAGTACATAACAATGGCTGTATTAAATAAATAGCTATTATATTAGAAAATATATTATACTATATTATAACACGCAAACTTAACAATTTTACGAACCTAAGAAAATAGAAATATTAAGTATGTAACACAGATGTATATATGAAATATTCAGCTGATTTTATTGCTATCAAAACGAATTATTTAGGTACTACTCATATATTCAAAAATTTATTACATGTAGTTCATGTTTTTTTACTCTTATCTATTTCACTTTAAAGACTTTCAAAGTAGTCAAGATTTGATATAATTATATTAATAAAAATCATTAATACTTCTGAGTAGCGATTATGATACACAGATCTCATTAAAAAAAATATTCGCAGATACAAAACGATCACATATCTATAATAAATAAAATAGATATTATTAAGTATATAACATAAAAAAAGATTAAAAAAAGCGTTTAATTTATGAAGATTTATATAAAAAAGTTTTCTTCAGACGAAAGGGAATAAAAAAGAAAAAAATCTATGACTATTCACTAAACGAGAAATAACAAATTAACAAACACTTAAAGATAAACTAACACAAAAAGTAACTTGGTTCTTTGTAAATGAATTACTTTTTAATTCCTTAGTTAATTCTTTAGTTAACGAAGCATTTGCATAAGTTGAACTCGGTGCATACCCAAACAAAGATTGGTAACGGTATGGAGCAATGTTACATGGAATCAATCATTACTTATTTGGGACAAGTTTTTTCATTAACTCATTTCATTTGCCTAATTCACAGTATAATTGACAAATCATTTTGTTTGTCATTGTTGAGTAATCTATAATAATGCACTCAGATGCTATAACTTTTGTAATATATTATTGGTTGGAGTCTAATTGAATAGATAAATAGTAGAAGAATGAATTTAGTTCTTATAGCCCCAATGCTTTCCACCCTTTTTGCCTCCTTTTTTGCCGTGGTCTGTATGGTGCTCATGATGTTCTTCGTGTCCCTGACCGCCATGGTATCCCTTATGATCGGCGTCCATGTGACCCTTGTTGCTGTGGAAATCACCATTGATTTTATTGATATTTATTGGCACACTTAGTTCTGCAGTCTAAAATGGCTATCCTGTTTTATTTTTTTACGTACCTACAGTAAACAAAGTAAGTAAGGAAGTTGAGAGTGCGATTGAAAACCTGCATTTAACAGTGATTTTTTTGCTTTTAGTCTCGTGAATTTTTTCAGTTGTTATTTTTTATTTAGAACTAGCTGTTGCACGTGTCTTCGCTGATAATGTATCAGTCCAGTAGTTTCGGAGCCTATTCAATTTAAACAAACAAAAAAAAACAATCAAATCTCTCCTCTTTATAATATTAGAAGAGTATAGACTAGCGACCTACTCTCGGACGTTGCACAGATAATTTTTCTATTTTTTTTTTCTTCATAAGAACCTTCCTCGGACTTCAATATATATTTGAAAATAATAATATTAGTCTAAATTGGTGAAGCCGTTCCGAAGTTTTTTGCGCTTAGCGACTCCTTTTTAATTATTTAGATATATGAGGTTTATTGGCCGCGGACAATTTTTCTACAGTTTTACTAGTTTAACTACAGTCTACAGTTAAAATTTGTAACGACTTAACAGATATGAGTTTTTACATTATGAGTTAATTTAAGTACTCACCTGTAACCCTTCTTGCCCCTTTCAACGAAGTCGTGACCGGCCTTGACGTGGTGGGCCTTCTTCTTTCCACTTTCGTTACTAGCGTGCTTGGCGTTGAATTTGCCGTAACGGTGATGTTCGCCGCTTTTGTGGAAGTCGTCGTAGAATTTGTGCTCCTTGTGAAACTCATCTTTGTGATACTTGTTGTGATAGCCTGAAATTGACAAGCTTATACTTAGCGGGTATACTTAGCAGCTTACATTTACAAGTATATTCGTAACACAACCAAAAAGTTTGCCCTTATTTCAAATTATTTTTCTTTTATTGCCTACTACACCAAATCGTCACTGCTAAATTATTATATAGCCTAGGTCAGGGACGGCGAAACTTTACGTATCAATGTGCCATTTGAGTACACAGACGTTCCATCAAATAGTTTTGACTTTTTGATTATTGGGAAAATAATAATAATAAATACTCAAAACTCTTTATTTACTACAAAAAATAAGTACAAAAAATTGGAATTTATGTATTCTTTACATAAATTCCAATTTTCCAATCCCGACTAAAAGTTCTTTAATCGGGTTACTTGGACCCAAAATGTTAGTAAACATTTTACAAAATCTATAGTTAATAGACTAAACTACTTATATAGATAATATCTACTATAATTAGAAAGATAATTTCCATTAGAATAGATTATGCAATAGATTTGGTACTGCATAACTGCTGTGTTGACGCAGGTTGAGGTCAACTGCCAATTGAACGAGAAATTACAAATGGGCCACGTAATAAGAATAATAAGGTATCGCTTTCACTGTGACCGCAGCACGTTACGAGTACAAAGAGTATTGTCACGTATTGAATGGAGTCGCAGTCTCCGTAGTACGTCGTTGTGGTTGTGAAACAGGGAAGTCCCTATTTTCCTTATTTGTACTTAAGAAAATAATATTGTAGCAAGGCGCACTAAGGAGCGTGTCTTTTTGTGCAACATGTATGTTTGTCGATCCATTGGATGAGTAGTTAAAAGTGTTTGCCTTAACATTCTGTCTTAGTAGTCTCGGGTTCGATTCGCGGAAGGGCCAACTTTGAAAATGGTCTGGGTCTGGCAAGTAGGTAGTGGTAGGGCACACTGCCTAGTCATTTGGGTAGCCCATCGTGGCAATATAAACACGGCTGCCGAATTTATTAGTTGAAAGGCAGTATGCCTTAAATCATATTTTATCATTTTACTACCTGACCCCGCAAACGTTGTTTTGCCAAAAAAAATTTGGGGTGGACCACCCTTAACATTTAGGGGTATGAAAAATAGATGTTGGCCGATTCTCAGACCTACCCGATAAGCACACAAAATTTCATCAAAATCGGTCCAGCCGTTTCGGAGGAGTTTGGCAACAAACACTGCGACACGAGAATTTTATATATTAGATTGTATTTATATTTGTACGTATTTTTAATATGCCTCCCTCCACTTGGCTCCCACGTCGAGGATCCCATGGGATCCAAAGATATTTTCTAAGAACGAATACATCTCATTTTTACAATTTACATCAAGCTAATAATTATAACTAAAAGGGCCTCTTTCAGCAACTACAAGTGTTGGTTAGTAGTAGTAAGTACTTTTCGAGTAAAGCTAATTGGCGAGTAAATGTTACGAGTATCTTGTGTCAATTTCATTGAAGGTAATAAGTAATGCTACTCGAAGTTTGTGAAACTTGTACGCTTTCTTACCGGTGACTTTAAATGGCAGTTAGCCTACTTGACACTTTATCTACTCAGAGATGGTGAAAGAGGCCCTAAGTGATCAATCTCGGAATAAACTTTTTTTGATAGATTACTATCTATTATTATTTGTGGACGTTTTATGCGAGATTAATTTAATTTCAATTGAACAATGAGTTACGTAATTCTAAATTTTAATTTGACATCCGTCGTGTTCGAATAATCGAGAAATTTTCACGCTCCGATGTGACCTTTTGTTCGAGCTTTCTCTTCTAGAAGACAGTTTCATGGGAAATGAAAGGGAGTTAGAAATTTGAATAATTATATTATCACAGAAATGTTGTTGTAGCAATATAAAGCTATATTTTATTTTGATTTATCCATTAGACCATTTTGAGTAGGTATTTAAATTATCATTAAACTGTTTGCCATGTTCAAAATAAAAACTATCCTATCTTTTAAGTTGGAGCAAATTACACATAGTTACGAAGTTTTATCAAAATCGGTTCAGTAGTTTAGGGGTTCATTGGCCTCAAACAATGTCACGTATTTTTTATACAATGAATTTAGAAACCGCTTAGTTTAGATCCGATAAAACCATTTTAAGTTTTTTTTATTAAATCTATATTAATATTATAAAGCTGAAGAGTTTGTTTGTTTAAACGCGCTAATCTGCTAATCTCAGGAACTACTGGTTCGAATTGAAAAATTCTTTTGTGTTGGATAGATCATTTATCGAAGAAGGCTTTAACATATAACATCACGTTGCGACTAATAGGAGCGAAGAAACAGTCGAAAATGTGGAAAAAACGGGGAAAATTATTCATCTTTGAGGGCTTCCGTTGCGTCCGAAAATAACTATTCCACGCGGACGAAGTCGCGAGCACTAGCTAGTACTAAATAAAAATGTATTAAGCTTTTCTCCCTTACTAAGGAAGAAAAACGAATTTAATCACTGTTCTAATATTATTTCATGGAATGTCTTTCTTTAGAATAAAATATTTTGACTAGAAACTTGTTAATCCTGGTAAATGCCATCATAGATCATAGAAACATAATGTCACTGGATGTGACTTCTAACTATGCTTCATGCGTTTGTAGCATTACTTAGTGCTCTTTGTACAATATAAAAAGAATAACCCTTACCTTTATAATAAAATAAATAAAATCAAAATGTTTATTTACAGTTAGAAAATCGTTTTTACAATAACCATGATTGAAGACTTCTTTTAAGCAGATAATTTTTTAAACAAGAAAAAAAAAAATGAAGTTTTTTTTAAGTACCTTTAGTCTTGTGTCCTTTCTTGTGACCTTTCTTCTCATCAAAGTGCGCTCCTCGGGACCCATGAGCTTCCTCCTCGTGACCTCCCTTGTGGCCAGCATTGTCATGGTGCTTATGCTTCTTACCCTGAGCCTCCTCGTACTCCTTCCTATGGTTTTCATCGATCTTAAAGCCTTTACCTCCCTTGTCTGAGTAGTGGTCACTTTTAGAGCCTTTTGTGGTCTGGGGAAGCAATTTACACTTTTGGGTAACTAACAAATCAAATAATTTAAGTGGTAAAAGTCTGTAGGTAATCTAAGTAATTTTATTGGTAAATGATAATTGACGGACTCTTAACCGCGCCGTAAAACAGCAGAACTTATGATGTTGCATTTTGCTGAGTAAGTAAGAAATGCCAGAGCCTATTTACCCCCTATTACCTTATCCCAGGCCTTATTTAGTGACGATAAAAAGCACAAAATACTATCATCAAGTGAACCGTCAGCTACCTGCCGACCTTTACATAAAAAAAATTACAAATTTATGTGAGGAAGTCATTTTCCTGATTATGTATAAGTAATCTTGAAACACATATGAAATATGGGCTTGCTCATAGCCACCAATGGTGCTATGGTGCTGTAATCAAATGTATTACGTCTGAACAATATCTGCATCTGTACTAATATAACAACGAGCTAAAATTCGTTAAAATTCATGTGTAATAATTATTTCTTAAATTACTTAAAATACTCTGAAAGTTCTTCAACCGATAAATAAATAAACAATCTATGAATATCGAGGGGTAAGTTTTAATCGGATAAATATATTTTTTCATTTTAAAATCTCAATGTTTTTAATTAATGTCAGTAAAGAACTTTTTTTCTGTCGTAAGCGACACAGCGCTTATGGTTTTTGTTGCTATTTCTTAACACCAGCAGGCAAATGCGACGATAATCAAGTTCAACGCGGTCGAAGCGGCGAGGCAGAGCTAGTGTAACTTTATATAGACTAGATACATAAATACAACAGCTAGTGGCATAGCTTGCCCTAGATGGCAAATTTTGTCTACCTAAATGTGACATAGGCCAATTGGATGGCAAGATTTTTTACAAAAGTAACATAAAAACCGCATGTTTTTAAACGCAATGCATTAGACTATGAACTTTTAATTAGTTAAACTCGTAGAACGTACGCTAAACAAAAAAAAAAGCGTTCAAACAAAAAATAAAAAAAACATAAAAAGCTTTGTTATTTTAACCTAAATTCATTGTTAATATGTAAACTATCGCATGATGAGTTACGAAAACAAATTATATTAAATAAAAACAAAAATTTACAATTTTAGCACAAACAAATAACAATCAACATACCTTTCCACCATGGTCGTTATAATGATGACCCTGTTTCTTATTTCCACCACCTTGACTGTGACCATGGTGTCCGGAATGATGTTTATTGTGATGTCCTGCAGCGGCTCCATAGAGATCACCATCGGACAATTGCTTTAGCTGCAGGAGCGGCGCGGACGCGACTGGCACAGGAGCAACGGGAACAACGTTCACAGAAGCAACGGGAGCAACATTAACAGGGACAGCTTTAGGGATAAATTGAACAGGCGCTGCTTGGTACTGCACGACACTTATCGGTTGATCAGCACTCACTTGAGGGTCCAAGTATCTAGCTGAAGCGGGGGCTCCTGGCACTGCATACACTCTATGGTAATGCTCAGCGCTGGCCGCCAACATTTCTTCGTAAGGAGGTACCGGGGCGGAGCCGTCGTCGTGAAACTCGTGAACTTCATACTGATGCACTTGCCTCGGAGACCTCACGTAGTCTGAGCGACGCTCCCTGTGATGTACTTGGTCCTCACAGTTGCACTTCCTCTTGACTCGGACGTGTTCCTCGTAAGGATCTTCCACGTATACCTCCCTTCTTATCCTGTACTGAGTGTTAGCCTCTTCATCGGGCTCCTCATTAAACGGCTCTTCGACATCTTCCTCTTCGACCCACGGCTCATCTGATTGTTCGGCGCACGCGAGCGCCGCAAAAGCAAGGAGCCAGATCGCTGTTCTCATCGTCAGCACTGCACGAAAACTAGCAATTTTTTTTGTTTTATACTTATAAAAACAACGCCTTTCACTCTAGTTGACTAAGGAATAGTTGCGGAACGCGTCGGCGGGTAGTTGCGTCTAAACTGTTTTTTGTTTGTCTCGTGTTTATATCGAGAGGTGTGTTTGTTTGGGCCGAGTGCGCACTACGACTGCGATTCGGACACTGCGCAGGCTCGCATCCACCGCCGGCCTAGAAAGCGTTCAAAACGACCCAATGCAAATTGTTTTTCCCGCTCGATTATTCACAAGATTTTTCTACAAGAGAAAACCGCGCGGCCGTGAATTATCCAATTGTAATACTTTTACAAATCGTCTGCGGCCGTGAGCGGTTGCGCAACCGCAAACTTATTCAATTTTGAATGAAACCTAATGTAATCAGGCGGGTAGTCGAAAAAAAATCAAAAGAAATAACTAATAATAATTTAATCGAACAATTTCACACGCAGTGTTCGTTAGATTAGATGTGGTGCAACCAATATTTCTGAACTGGAATGCAAATGAATGTTGTGTACTTAAAAGATTTCTTGCAGTAGTTTATTTAAAAAAAAAAGTAGTAGGTACCTAGCTAGAAGGACGAACGCTTCGATGCCCATGCGCTATAATTTTATAATATTCTTTTTACAGCAAATAATATCTCTTAATTGAATCTTTTCTTTATTTATTACTAGAGGTCGCCCAGTGGTTGACCATAAACAAAAATTTTCAAACGGATCCAAACTGAGCGTTTGATAAATTTGGATTACTAGCTGGCGCCAGCGACTTCGTCCGCGTGAAAAAAGTAGCCTATCCTGTGTCCTCTACGTCTAAATGTTTATCGACCAAGTTTCATGAAAATCAGAGTTATTGAAGAAAATACATACGTACAATACCTACACTTACAGATTTATTATTAGTATTGAAATGATGATTTAATAATTCTCAACATATACTTGCCCGTATAATTCCTCAAGGAACCACAAACATTTTAATTTTCTTATGTTATTGTATGTTATGACATAGCGTTTTGCAGTCATAATATTTAGGCATCTGGGATTAGTAGTCTTACAGAAGAGCACTGCTAAATAATAGCATGTATGCTATTGAGTTTCTGTGAGTGAGTAAGGATTCCAGGGCCTATTTCCAAGTCTGTGGTCCTTTATCCTACCATGATTAGCAGTGCATTTGCTAAACCTAAGTATATCGTTGTTTGTGTCTTGCCAATCCACACTGGACTATCGCATACTATGGAGTAGTATGGCACGTACCTAATACACACGTGACATATCAGTTAGTAGGTATTCTTTCCCACACAGTATAATAATATTCGCATACAAACTTATTTCAGAATGGATAATTAAAATATTTTAACCATAACATAAACAGATTTACCTACTTGTCACTTTTACATGTAAATGAAACAGTTATAAAAAAACGCAAACATTTATATATTAGCTTTCAGTTTTATCTTAATAAATAACAGTATATTTATCAAGTTTATTATATTTATTGTACCAACGTGCAAATATTATGATTTCGTATGTGATGAAAATACAAAAAATTATTATTATTAGTATTAGTCATACTAAAAACTTTAAACTTGTGGAATATCATTCATAAAGGGATAGTGATTTCTGTCTTTTAGTCTCTTACGTTTTCACGGTTACATTTTGATGATATTTGGTACGGATATAATTAGCTTGAACGTTTAAGAAAAGAAAATAATTAAGAAAATCAATATTATTAAATTGATTTCCTTTAATTGCTTATGGCAACCATTTGTCATTTGTAAAAGGTTCTGATAATACAGATAATTGATAAATCTGTTAAACTGATATCAATCTCAGGAGTATAAAAGAAAAAAAAAAGTAGCCGTGTGATATTATTATATAACTTTTAGTCCATTGAGAACATACATACGCACATTACACATATGTATATGTATACCTACACTACAATATAAGTAAAACAACTTTATAATTATGATTAAATTTTTAGACCTGTTGTATTATTGAATACTATTAAGTTTCAGTAACATTTCCTTGACCAACATTACTATGGTGCAATGCGTTTTTGTCAGCGTCGCAGCCATTGTCATATTCGCCTCACCGGGTTATTCAACTTAAACTTATCAACATTTCTTATCTCTCTCCGACTATATGAAGAAGTGAGAGACGACACTACGGTCAAGTGTCATGCACGACTTGGTGCCGAGAAACATCTCTAATTGAATCCCAACAATAACTGAGAAGTCACACCAAAAAGTTTGCTAAATACCTATAGTGTTGAATGCAGTCAACCTTCGTGACTATTTTTGGGACATTGGAGCAATGCATTTCAAAATCAAATGCAATTTTTGAAATTGTTCAATGAAAAAAAATATTAAAAGAGCAGGCGAAGTATTTCTATCTGAAATCGATTTGAGTTCCGCAAAATTTATTCCTTAATATAACTATTAATGTAACTTTCTTACATTTTCAATTTATTATTTTTAGTCACTCCAAAGCAGCGAACGTACTTAGTGCGAGTTTTACTCTATCAAACGCGTCGAACGCGTAAATGTCAATTTGTATGGAAATGAAGCAGCTCCACCTAGTGGATAATGTGTAGCACTGCTTCAGTCCCATACATTTGACGTTTACGCGTTCGACGCGTTTGATAGAGTGAAACTCGCATTAGGCCCTCCGTACTTTTATACTAACTCGTACATGTTGTTCTATTTTCATAGAAAAGGATCCATGTTATCAAATTTCTTATTTTGCAACTTTTATCTAGGAGACTTGACTCGACTGCTTTGGACTGGACGGACCTGTTTTGGAAAACTAATAAAAATTATGACTTGACTGGACTTGACTTGACTGACTAGTACTTATCGGGATTTGCTACTTTTGATTTTAATATCAATTTTACCCTTATTTAATTTAAAAAGGGTATTACGAATTGCTATTTTTACTAATGACACTGGCAAAATCATCGGAGAAGATCTGATGGAGCCAAGACATTAAAAGAGAAGAAGAAGAAGAACTTTTATTTATGTTATTATAAATTCTTGTTACGTACACTTTAAGTTTTTGATAGCTTCCAGCAGCTTCCAGCCTCGAATCGTACCTAAGAATTATCGACTATGCATTGATCACAAAACACCTTATTATAAGAATCTTATAATAAGTATAATAAGTCAGCTAGTAGTAATATAGTAATAACAATTCTACAATATAGTAATTTTCAAGCAAGCTATAAACTAATATCTACAGTGCACCTGCGGATGCAGTTGCTAGTGGCCTTAGGCGACGGTAACCAATACCACCTTCCATCAGGCGGGCCATTAGCAGCCTACCCACCCTCTATAACATAAAATTAATGGTATTTTTTTAAATAGGATAAAATCTCTTCACAAAATCACCAAAAATATATTTTGAGTGAGGTTTCGTATCTGAATTACTAAATGAAAGTAAGTATAATAATTAGAATGAAAATACTTGATTCTGTTCTCGTTTATTCGATGTATTACAAATAAATACATTGAAAGCAATTTTTCTGTTATTTTACAATAACTGGTAATAATGGCCATAAATTTATAATTATTTATGACCGACGGTAATTTTCAAATATGTACTTGTTATGTACAGGCTAATTTGTAGCCACTATCTAATCATAGACAGGCATTTTTAGGTCTAAGGAAAATATTTATATACAAAAGACAAGGTATTTTGGAGTTTACTCCTTAAGAATCGATTTGCATATTACCTATATAATTATATATGTAATAAGCCCGTGGTATGAAAATTTATGGGAGTAAAATCAGAATTGTCACACGAATGCGTTATGTTATGTGTTATAGTTACATTCTATTTTTTTTTAATATTTTAGAATATCTCTGAAGTTTCAAAAAAAAGAACAATGTTGTTCTTTCGGCTTGTTCGAATTGTGAAAATTTAAATTTTTTAATCGTTCGTAAGGACTTAAGGAGTCAACTCCAGTTGTGTGTCGGAGTTGACACACTTTTTTTTTTATAAAAATCAACAACATATTTTCCTTAATGGTTAACTTGTAAAATAAAAAAATAAAATTAAAAACGACCGTACTAGGAACAGTTTTTTAGTATTCATTGAAATCAATGACAATAATACTATTACTTACTATATTATTATATACATCTCTATTTACATTTTCATTATGTACATATTTTATGTATGTATAAAATTATTTATGTATATGTACTTATTTATATATAGATTCTAATATTCATTATGGAAATTGGTTAATTATGAATGGAAGATTTAATCCCTAGTGAATACATTTTAAAGTTAATTAAAAAATATATATGTAAGTAGTTGTAAAATTAAATTAAAGCTAAATTAAAAATATATATTTGTAGTTTCAAAATTTTTATTCTGGCCTATACCTAACCTCCATTCAATTTGTTATTAGAAAATAATATCCTTTTAATTTTTTTATTGCATTATACACGTTTCATGTAATTATATACAAATATAAGTATATACATAATTTATAGTATTTTTCACAAATATGGCACATAGAAATGGTTGCAGTAAAATTCAATTATTGTAACCTTCGATCATAGTTGAAAAGCATTAAACAATATTACTGTGCATAAAATAACACAAATAACATTACTTACCATAATAAAAAAATAATACAGATTCTTATTTTTGTCACACAAAACTCTTAACATTAGAAATCATCAAACATGTAACGTAATGTAAATTTATGTAAAGCAAACTTTTATAATGTTATGTAAAATGAAACAGCAAACAAAAATAGTAATAAATTGTGATTTGTTGTATTTGTTCGTAGATTTAATCAAAGATTGATCAAATTTTCATATTATTTGTGAAGCTGTATATCTCTAAACGGATTAATTAAAATATTCTATCTATTTACACATTTTGAAGTTAAAGTAACTCTTACCATAGTGGTCAGTGACAGTAGTCAACCTGGCGGTCCACTCGATGGTAGGTGGCTACCGTCGCCAATAACACAAGCAACGCCACAGCAGCTACAAGTGCGCTGCCGACTATAGTAAGATAAACTACTAGTATAGTATATACTATACTATAGTAGGATAAGGGATAAGGAAATGGGCTCTGGCATACCTTACTCACTCACATTAAGACAAACATTAAGGCAAGCATCCATTAGGATTAATTAGTTATTAAACTCATCGAATGAGTAATAATTTTTCTGTGCTTGCAACTATTAATATCAAATACGTTTGGTCTAGTGGCGAGTAACCCTAGCCGTTAACCAATCTGTCGCGGGTTCGAATCCTGCTAGGGGCAAATTTTTATGTCTTAACATTCACTTTTATACCTAAGTCATGTACATAATAATTATGTATGTATTTACAAAAAATATATTCTTTGTAGTATATCAACTGGGTATCCATAATAGAAGCATTTAGTGGCTTGGTGTGGAACTAGATGGTTCTGTGTGGAATATGTGAAAAATTAAATGAGGTGAGAACTTTAGGAAATAATTAAAAACTAACAAGTCCTTAAAAAATGTTCGGACACAAACGGAACAAAACTGTCCGGATTTTTAACAGTTTCTTTATTCTTGTGAAGCGGACAGCTTTTCCGTTTGTGTCCACTCTCTGACTTATTATGGATAGGCTTATATTGAGCTGATAAAGAAACACTTTTCTTCGCATTGTATTCTAGATTTTTTTGGCATCCGCCACCACGTTCCACTTTTAAACTTTTCACATGTCTGTCCAAATCGCGCATAGAGTTCGCATCAATATTTATAATGTTCTTGTTTTTAGTTTCGTGATTCGAATTGGTGTACGACTTCGTTGATAACTCCAGCTGACTGTGGTGCAAACATGTTGAAGTTGCCTGCAAATATTATTAAAGTTTCAGATATAGGTTTTAAGTAATCTTTAGGATTATTTGGGTACTTGAAAGGCTATTATAAAATCGCTGGTTATTTAAGCGACAATGAAGCCTGGAGTTAAAGTCTGGATTCGGAGCACATACTATGTTTAGTATTGTATATTTTATATATGTACTTTGATTTTGTTAAATTAAGTGTAATTGTTGTAATTTTATATTTTAAAGATGACATAAAGAATAGTATCCTGAGTTTCTGTCGGGGTTTCTTCTCAGGATCGTCATAGCTTGGCTTTTATTCCGAAACCCTTGTAAATTTAAATTTATAATGAGGATCGTAAGAGTTTCTTGGTGAAACCTAATTGATAAATAAATATATTGTTTTTGATTTGATTTGTACATAATTGTTTAGTTAATACGAAGATATCGCCGTTCATTCAGTAGATCTCGTTAAAGGAAATGTTTAATTGGATATTCTCAGCGATAAGTCAACTATACAAATTACAAAAATTACAAAAACATGCACACCCAAGAAATTACAAGAATAAATAATAAACTAAATTTACCTACATCACATCACAAATATTGGGTCAATATATTAGACAAATATATTGGTGTTACTGAGTTTAGTGAGATAATAGAGATATACAGAGATGAGTACTAACGGAAAGAGCAAGCGGTCTAACGTAGAGCGCAGCGCGACCCTCGAGCTGTCGCCGCAAGCTCCAAGCTTGCGCAGCTCTCCGACGCGCGCTGGCCGGCGCCGCTCCCTCCCGCACGCTCTGCCATCTAACCAACAATTTAACAAGTACTTAGCATATTTATTGTACTTAACAAAATCAACAGAATCCTTTGATAAAGGATATACTAGATTATGGATTGCTTCAATAAAAGTGGCATAGTAGAATATCACCGCACTCACAGCTTGGGGTAATATTTCAAATTATTTGCACAAAGTTGTCCTTAAGGTGAACACGTGTTACGACTTGAATCATTATTACTAAATGTTAAGGTTCAAATCAGTCATGCAACATTTACATTATTCATCTTTTTATCTGAAATTAATGAGAGAAAGTGATAGCATGTATAAAAAATCTCATTAGCTTGCAACATATATTTGCATTGCAATTAGGAGCCAATTAAGGATTTTTTACGGAGACTGCAGGTGTACTTTGGAAATGTCTAAGATACACAAATGAAGAGATCGGGGTACACATATAGTTGACCCGTTGACCCGGATGTCATCTATATAACAATTTATAAGTACACACTTGTCCTTTTAAAAGTCAGTATGACAATAGTTGTTTATAATCAAACCGTGCAACGAGTTGCAGTATCCTGGCCCGTTGTCCTGCGTCGCGAAGAAGCAGACACGCGGCTCTGAGGGCAGGCACTGCACCACGACGTGACTGTCCCGTCAGTGAAACCCGCATTGCGCTGTTGTAGTATTCTAGTGACATTGGCGTTAGACCTGTGAAAATACATATTAGTTATCTACATCTACTAATATTATAAAGAGGAAAGATTTGATTGTTTGTTTGTTTGAATTAAATAGGCTCCGGAACTAGGTACTGGACCGATTTGAAAAAATATTTCAGTGTTTGTAAGCTATATTATCAGCGAGTAACATAGGTTATATTTTATAAAGTCACGCGGACGAAGTCGCGTGCAACAGATAGTATAATATATTGTATTTCGCCCAAAGCATAAAACAAGAACTTCAATTCACATTAGACTCTGGTCTCGTTTTTTATTCCATTATTCTATTTATACTTGAAGTCCATTTATAACATAAAGTTGAGATTGAGTTTTTTTTTTAAATATTTAATATTGCATGTCAAAAATGTCCTAATTACACTTAATTAAGAAGAAAACACTAAAGTGCGACTCACTAAAGCCTCATTTAATATACTTTTATAACTTTTAATTTCGATATTATTTTCAAAAAATATTATAATTAATATGGTGATGTACCTTAACTTTATGATCAGGTTACTCGAGCGGAAGATGAATATAAAGGACGGGACTGAATAACTGGATATGGAAGAAGTAATAATAATAATATGAGAATCTGATATACTTTGGATATCATTACTGCAAAACTCACCTCTCTCTTTGTACCAATTGCCATAAAGTATGTAATGCTCCCAATTTTTCGGTTCTAATTGCAAAAGCTTCTCCAATATTGCTTTTTTCTCGTCCGTAGGCTTTAGGAGAAGAAGTTCCAGGTATGCTTGAACGAATCTCGGTTCTAACGTAATGCAGCGCTCCAACATCTTTAACGATTCCGTAATACGATTCTTTTTTCTGAAATTATTGCAAAAGCCATTATGACAGTTTTTAAATAAGTTTCAACTTACAATAAAAAATTCACAATGTGTGCAATATATTGGACATCAGAGTAGGTACTTTTACACAACGGGTTATGGTTGATCAATAATACCAATTATCTTTTGTAATTTCGTGAACTAACATGTGCTATGTGCGGTTTCAGTGTGTGTGTTTCAGTGAGTGAGTGAGTGAGAGATATCAGAGCCCATTTCCCTATTTATCCCTAATTCCATTATCCTTAAATCTGCTGTCAGCCTGTCTGACAACCTTTAGATAAAAAAATATGTATCTACCCATATTCTTTGCATCTTTTTTTTTCAGTTATCATTTACGTGGAGAAGCTAAATGAATAATTACCAATATAGAAGGCTCGAATAGAGGTATCGAATGATAAAGTGCACTTAAAATAACACGTTGGTTGCAATGTTGAGCAATATCAGTACATTTCATCCTTCATTTACGTCATACGAGTAAGTTTTACTCATTAAGTAAACTAGAAAAAGAATAGTAAGTAGAATTAATTTTTAATTAAAACTTATTTACTCAGAATACAGATAACAGTCCACCATCATCAACGCACATTCTAATGACCCCTTTTAATATTGACTTATTGTTCCAACATTGTCGCATGGCTTTCAATGACATCCTGGCTTTGTTTTATTCACGTCTTATCTATAATTTACTTACGCACTGCATTGTGACAAATGTTTTTATGATGTTTAATTTTGCACCTCAACGAGAGGAAGCATATTATTATGATTTTTTTTAATTTTTCTTATAAGAGATGGGTTTGCTCTTGGTCAACAACCAGCCATGTGGCAAGGATGAGAACTAAGATGGAGCGAGCTCACCCAGAAGATGCCTATTAAATTATTACCTATCATACTACCACAGCATACTTTACTACAACATGGATTTCACACGCCATACAAAACACTACGAACTTTATGGAACATTTAAAATTGACATATGCGTAGAGCATGAACTGTCATTTAAAACCAACCAAACAGTCATCTGTCATTTAAATAAAATGTGACTTTACGTCAACACATTGGAGTTTAAAATGAATAGTGGAAGTTGGTCGTTGCTACCTTTTACCATTGACGCGCGAAGGCAAGAGTCCGCCATGATTCTGTCAAAGGCGTTCTTTTTATGTGCCGTTTTAGCATTTGTGACGCAAATTCCATTGTATTATTATTTCGATGTTATTACCTGTAAAGTTTAGCTAGATTATAGTGCGCGTTGATATGGTTCCTGTTGTATTTCAAGGCCTGAAGGAAATGGTTTTCTGCGTGGCCAGACGCCAGCATCAAAGTGCCTAAGTTGTTGTGAGCACTCGCGTAACTCGGCCAAAGCCTGAAAAAGAAATAAACATATCAGTAACATTATTTTTTATTTTGATTATTAGAAGATACAATGTACATAGTTTCTTTGCTAATTGCTAAGGGCCTCTTTCACCATCTCTGAGTAAAGTGTCAAATAGGCTAACCGCCAGAAAGTCACCAGTAAGAAAGCGTACGAGTTTCACCATCTTTGAGTAGCACATTTACTTGCCAATTAGCATACTTGAAAAGTAATTAATCAACACTTTACTTGTAGTTGGTGAAACAGGCTCCTATACTTGTAAGTTGTATTCAAGAGAATAAGTTAATATATGTAATTATTTTGTAAGTGGCTCAACTAAAAAGGCTGTAACTATTTTGATGAGATTTTAAGTGGGTTCCTTAGTGGTTAAGACTCATAATTTGACCTGGTAACTGTCGCTGAGTTGGGTTAAAAACGTTATTTGAAACCCAAGCTAGCTAATAGCACGCAAGCTAACGTTATACTAGTCAATTAAAAAACTTTGACTGTTAATTTTTTAACTATACCTACACTAATAATATAAGATATAAAAAAGTGATTGAATGACCTTAGAGCTTCCTTGTAGTGTTTTATAGCATTCTCTTGTTGTTCTACATCTTTGAGGAAATTTGCAAAATTGTAATGAAGTTTGGCGTTGTGCGGTAATACTGCCAGATCAGCTCTGAAATTAAATTAAAATAATTCACAATAAAACTAAGTTAAGCTAAGTTAACCGTCTGTAAAGTTATTGTTACATGAACTTCATGTATCAATTTAAAGTTCACGTTTTCGTTTGTCCCGTTTAAATGCTAACTTAAGAATTTAAGAGGTAGTTGCTTATTTTTGTTGCCTAATTTTCATCGCTTATTATTTAATGTAATATTAAGGTTTGTCATGAAGTAAGAAAGAAAGAAGAAGAAAGAAAAGAAATTTTATTAAGCCAACACAAATGGCACATGCAATACACGTTTAATCCAAACAATATGGTATTGTACTTCAGTATACGAGTAAACTACACTAATAAATACTAATTAAGAATGAGAAAAGTTTGTAAGTGAGGTTGCAGGAACTAATAACGGAAACTATTCATCAGATTTTACAAAGTAACAACAAACAAAAATATTTACAAATTTTGATACTGGTGAAGGTGCGAGGGTTATTTTGAATACAATATTAACATTCAGCTTCGAAATTATCGCTTACAGAATCGATTTCGTAACGAAAATATTGTCACATAAGCTATAATTATAGCCTAAAGCCTTCCTCGATAAATGGACTATCCAACACAAAAAGAATTTTTCAATTCGGACCAGTACTTACTGAGATTAAAGTGTTCAACCCATGTTCAACCAAACAATTGGAGAATAAATTAAGATTTTTTTTATTAAAGTTTTAATATTTTAATAAATATATATATTGATTGATTTGTGTGCCTTTACTTTATTAAAAATATTCCTCCATAGATATCACTTTTGTAGGGTACTGTACTTTTGGTTCAAGTTTTTTTATGAAAATAATATTTGTGCGAAACAACGACTAAAAATATATTTAATTTTAAAGTCACTTCTTCGTACGAAACAAAATTGTGCGAAACCACTACTAAACGGTTGTTGGTTTGCTTATAATTGATTTAGAATTTTATTTATTGTATACTTTTTAAGAAAACTTGGAAATTTTGCAATGGCTACCTTAGCAAAGTTTCTCTTGTTCTCCAATCTCTGTTCCTGAGATGTGTCCTGGCAACACCAGCAGCCACCAGCGCTGTTACTCCCACCACCAGCAGCCTCTTGCGGACTGCTGGGCACGATGTGCGACGCCACATCAGCTGAATGCCATACGCCGTCATCAGGACTGAACCGATGCTGAAAATTTTGAGCATAAACATTAGATCAGTTAGTTAGACGGTGCAGCATATAATTTCAGGCTTTTGCGTTTCGGTAAGTGACAAAAACACTCCTTTAATCCATACCAATATTATAAATGCGAAAGTAACTCTGTCTATCTGTCTGTCTGCTATTTCTCGCCTTAACTATACCATCGTCACAGCGATAACGATGTCAGGCTTTATTACTCATATATTTTCTTTTTCAACGCGGCGGAAGTCGCGTGCACCAGCTAGTCCTTTATAAAAGTATATCCTACATTGGTAATAGGTAACAGTATCTACCTTTCATTGATTGGATCGTCAACCTGCCTGTCTGTCGACCTTTACATAGACACCAGTGAACGACTAACTTAATAGCAAGGAAGTAAAAGAAATGAACAAGTTTTAATTTTACTTCGATAACGAACTGGTCGAGCAACAACAGAAATTAAACAGGTCACTGCTAATTGGTCACAATGCTTTATAATTTGTTTCCCAATCAATTTCAGGAATATATTTAGAAATTTTAAGATCGCCTGAACGAGTTTATTGGCTGAGGTTTTTGAGTTTGGTGGCTCAGATATTACCTGGGCATATAAAGCACTCTCTCGGCTACTACGAAGCCGACGGTGACGAAAAGGTTTGACGCGGGCACGTAAGGGATCATCATCAGCATCAATCCGACAATTGCCGGTGTGTGTCTTTGTACCTGTGAAATTCAATTAATGATAAGACAAATATTAATTAATTATGAGACAGATATAAATGGTTTAAAATGAGCTGAACGTATTATAAAACAGTGAAACTTCTGAAGGTTGTAAAATAAGTTAAGTCCGGAGGGGGTATGTAGTTATATTGTTTGAATTGGAAGTTGTCTAGTGAGTCACTTGGTCATGAGGTTTACTAAACATAAATAATTTTCTATGCTAAGAGCTCTCTAGGATTTTCCAACCATCAATAATAATAATAATAATAATAATTAATATCTTCACACATTTCACACAGCACCATCTAGTTCCAGAGTAAGTAACTAATGCTTGTATTATGAATACCAGACAGTTGATATACTACATAGATTACTTTTTTTATTGTAAATACATACATATTATATCAAATTAAACCATCCATGACTAATACAAGACATACATGACCCAAGTACAAAGGTAAAATGTTAACACAAACATTTGCCCCTAGCAGGATTCGAACCCGCGACCGAAGATTGCAATATAAAAGTTTGGGTTGTGATGACAACTTCATCTGTGTATAAGCTGATAAGGATACAGGAAAGATTGTAATTTTATTAGTATCATACCTCCAAGTCCACAAGACACCTGTAGGAGAGTGCTAGTAAGGCAATGAATGCAGCACAAGTGAGTAAGTTCCTCGAATCCCATACGCTGGTGACGAGCGGTATCGAACCCATCTGCCAGTCGTGGCTGAGCGTCCAAGGGCACAGCAGCAACCACCAATTGAAGGCAGCCAAGTAACAGAATGTCATTAACCTGAAACATTAGGTTATCTCATTAATTTCTTTAAGAGGTGTATGACGAGCTCATTGGTGCCGGCTTTAACGGTCAGTCTTAGGGGATTCGATTTCCGGCTGAGTCAACTTTGGAAACGAAATTTTCAATAGATCTAGAAAGTAATAGTAGAAAACACTATCTTTCGATGTCATTTGGGCAGCCTTTCTTGTGGCAGTATGAAATTTCTTTTTGCATGATTGGCTAATACAACAGGGCAAGGACAACTAAATGTTTCATAATACACATTATACATTACCTGACAAAAAACGAATTATGAAAAGCAGGCGGATTATCCTGTGCAGAAAAAGCTGGTAGGGATCCCTGTAGCAATGCCAACCTTACACCGGTCAGAAGCACAAGTGCTAATATAGCCCTCATCACCCTTCCACAGATGCTGTCACATTTCCATCTCCATTTTAGCGGCGATGTTCTGAAATATTAAATTATCATATTTTGAGACAAAGTAGACATCGTCTTCATCGATTTAGCTATTAATTTAGTCACTGTGAATTTAGTAATTAATTTTTTGCAAAACTGCAGTGGGTATTGCAATAATTTAACATTGTAAAAAATTATTATTTACATTACGTTAGTAAAACAAAATACTACTAAGTAACGTGCATGACCCAGCCACACTTCATTTTTGGAGAATCGATTTGCAATTACGAGTATGTAAAAAGCCCCGTGGTATGAAAATTTATGGGAGTAAAATCAGAATTGTCACATGAATGCGTTATTACAGTGGTTTACGTACTATTTTTTGAATATTTTAGAATATCTCTGTAGTTTCAGAAATATTACGCCATCTAGACAATATTATTTAAAAAAGGAACAATGTTGTTCTTTCGTTCGGCGTGTTCGAATTATGAAAATTTAAATTTTATAATCTTTCGTAAAGAGTAAACTCCAGTCGTGTGTCTGAGCTGACACACACATTTTTTAAAATTCTTTATGGCGTTTTTAATACATTTCAAATGGATATTAGGTTTGTTAACCTTGAGATGGTATTCCAAGAACGGTAAAGATCGAAGGAGGCGTTGAACAGGAGGGCTGTGAGGCCAGTTTCCTTCGCCAACATGCTGAGAGCGGCGAGGATTATGCTCGACCACACGCGGTGTCTGCTTGACGATCTGGAACACAGTATACTCCAATGAAAATGTAAGAAAGATCTTACGTACGACATCCAATTTAATTTTAATATGGAAGCTCTTTTTAAATATACACTGGACCGCAAAGAAAAAGGGTCTATTAGAAAATCTTCAATATCTTCAAAAGCACCTGACCTAACTTATGTCTTTATACTTATGTCTTTCATAAAAGTTTCTAGACTATCATGCGGCATGACATGCGTTTACGTGAATTATCATGCTGCATGTCATGCCACATGATCGTTTAGGGACCGCTATACGATCATGCGTGTATGTCAGTCATAGCTTGTAGTATGAAAAATAAAAGGAACTATCAATTAACTGCCAGCACGTGTTGCATGTCATTCACATCAATCAATACAAATAAACGGTAATGCATGCATGACAGCACGTAACGCATGTCATGCCGCATGATCGTCTAGGCCCTCCGCATAAGAGTAGGTGTACGGCTGCACTTCTTTATATATGCAACTAAAATTTGATGCGCTCTCATAAATATTTATGAAGGAGCTTTTAGGGAAACTGATACGTTTTTCACGAAGCCCTCTTCACTAAATGAATGTGTGGGTAATTAACTCACTTTGTGAAAGTCAAAGAGCTGCTGCTTTGCTCTAAAGTTATTGGATGCCGAAAATGAACTTTTGTGACTAAAACGGAATAAAATTCAAATTTAGTTTTTGATTATAGTCTGTGTAGGTATTAGTATGATTGTAAAGGGTGGCAGACAGGCTGACGGCTCACTTTTATGATCAGTGGCTATACCGATGCCTATGGACATTAGCAACACTATAGTCCGTAGAAAACACTAATAAAAGCCACTTTTTCTCTTAACTCAATTTTGTTAAAAGATTATAATAAAAAAATACAATAAGTTTGTTTTATATAAATTAATTATAATTTTTGTTTCATTTGGAAATTCGAAATTAAAACATGTGCTACTTTTTCATCTATTCTAACATCGAGAAAGTGGCGAGCAAAAGCTGCTATGAAATAACCACACAGTAATATTAATTTTGTCTATTGTAATGTCCTCGACATCGACATGGGACTCAGGAAGTTTAAGTCCAAAAACCGTCAAACTGGGCAACGCGGTTATTAAAGTTATGCAAAGTTACATGACGTGGGAGAAACAGAACTATGAGCTCAGTATAATGTAAACACGGTAGGAACATTAACCAATATGATTTTTTAAATGAAAAGATTATGATTTTTTTTTATAAATTAAGGTCTTGCGAATATCATACTAACGATACTCTGTAAATTTTACTAAGTAAAAAGAAGATTATTTACTCTTGTCGTCATAATCAACCAACAAGTTTTTATTATAAAATGATAATCGAAATTACAATTTTTAACAAGCAACTATAGTGACAGTGACATTACAATTGGTTTATTAGTCAGACTTTAATAATCACTTTGTATAACGTTTCTTTATAACCTTCTCACTCAACTCGCATTTAAAATTTTTAAAATTTTGACGACACGTTTGGTATAGTGGCTAGTAACCCTAACTGTTAACCAAACGGTCACGAGTTCAAATCCTGCTATGGGCCAATGTTTATGTGTTAACATTTACCTTTGTACCTTAGTCATAGATGTTTTTAATTTATAATATGTATTTGTATTTACAAAAAAAAAAGTAATCCATGTAGTATATCAACTGTCTGGTATCCATAATATACAAGCATTAGTTGCTTTGTGTGGCACTAAATGTTACTGTGTGGAATGTGTGAAGATATATTATTAATTTGTGCCAAGTTAAGATTGACTACTGTCGCTTTCTGTCGTGTGCTCGTCAGCGTTCCAACCAACCGATGAAGTGAAATAATTGGACATGTCGGGCGCGGTTTGACGGCTTCTGTTGTGATCTAATTTGAAATGACGTCAACTCTCAACCAATTTACACTTACACGCTAATGTCAACAGTTTGACAACGCTTTTATCATCCATTTATTATCAAACGAATCAAACAATACAACAATCTTAAGTAAAGAAGATAAGTGTGAATAAAAAGAGACATTTATTAGTCACATTGGGAAACAGTATGTTAGCTGAGATTTCGCTGAATACTTTTCAACTCAAGAAACAGAACCCGTAGCCATGTGTTCTTTCTACAGTCGTTTACGCTACGCTACGCTACGCTACGCTACGCTACGCTACGCTACGCTACGCTACGCTACGCTAAGAGAAAACTTGGTGATTGGTTATTGTAACATCAAAATACAATTTTGACCAATCACAAAGTTTTCTCTTAGCGTAGCGTAAATCAATGTAGAAAGCACACATGCCCCCAGAGTCTATTTCTCTGATCCCTACTCTTTGCTATACGAGTAAAAGTCGCCAGCGCACTTACGTACATTGTCCATTGGTTGTATTGTGGGCGGTAGACGGTAGGTTTAATATCACTGAATTATGACCTATTAACTGATTTAATATTAAGTTTTTATTCTACTAAAAGACTGAAGGGCTGTTAAAGTTGCTTTTTAAATAAATAAAACAAAAGAAAACCGTAAACTCATACCCGTGATATAGTAGCAGTGAAGAAAGGAAGAAGACGCACGCCAGTACATCAGCGCGACCTACAACGCCAGATACCTGAAAGCAAAGAATTTTTTTTTTACAATATAAGCTTAATTAACGTGTATTAAGTATAAATCTATACTATATATACTAATATTATAAAGAGGAAAGATTTGTTTGTTTGTTTGTTTGCATTGAATAGGCTCCGAAAACTACTGGACCGATTTGAAAAATTGATTATTTCTATAAAATTTCTTGATTATATGTGTCAGGGATAGAGCTATCTGTGACAACACTATGAATATATAATATACAATATAATATGAATATATAATATAATATGAAAATTAATAAAAAATTGGCTAATTACGAGTGCAACAATCTAGACAAAATCTTTAGATCAACTTGGTTATATTTTAGCGTAGTAGATGTTCGGACATGGCCTGTATCAGGCAATTAAGGAGGTCTTAACTCCATTAAGATTTCGTTTATTCCGTCCAAACGAGGGAGCTCCTTCTTAACTGCCCATTATGAGTATAATCGGAATGGTACACGCTCCTTAAACACGCGGTGCAAGCGATAAGATAAAGCGAATTCTCTGACCGTTCTACCTATCATTACTAAGTATCCCCACTGATAGGAACAAGTGGCATAATAATATGTTTTTCTACTCATGCCTACCAGTAGGGATACTGGTAGGCATGAGTAGAAAAACATATACTGGTAGGCATGAGTAGAAAAACATATATTTCTATATATCCCCACTTTTCATAATTAAAAAAAAATACAGTAGATAGCATTAACGAGAAGAACAGTGTTTATGAAGAGTAAGAACTGGTTGAACTAAATTGAACCCTAAAGTGAACAACTAAAGGAACAATTTATAACAAGAATCTATCATTATCAGGCCATAACGACCACCTTAGTTCTCGGATGAATCTCCGTATTTCGGATCATATTATGAGTTGAGCATTGAATCTCCATAGCTCGTTAAAATACCTGTGGGACGGGAAATTTCGCCAGTATTCACGTCTCAACACCGTATGTCAAAATTGAAAATAAGCCCTCGTTATAGACATGAAGCCATATTATGAATCAAATTTTCAGCGCTTTAAAAATCGCTATCAGTTCATGACTTATGAACTTTTAGGGTATTTTAAACTAGAAGCGATGACTGGCAGATTGGCCGGTTTTAATATTTAATTAAAATAACATTAGACCCTTGGAGGTATCACCTCATAATTGTAAATGAGAAACATTTTCGTTCAGCACTTTATTGTTTGCGTTTTACGAACAGGTTTGAATTTTCATTACCGGGAGTAATTTGCTTAATATTTAACCGGCCCCTCTTTAGGTCACTTTGAGCTGTCTAGGACACGACGATTCTATAAAAATTTTATAAGCTGGTATGTCATGAGCTGAATTACTGTAAGTATATATTATATGGTTTTTGTATGAAAATTTTACTTCGTCATTCCCTTTTTATGCAGTGGTAATTATGAAATGTAAAGCCATCAAAATTAAATACTAATAAAAGTGTCAAATTTAATAGAATTCTGTTCAATAGGTGATTGAGGAAACGTTAAAATTGTAAGTGAAATATTACTTCACAACATCTGTCAGTAGATAATGCACATACAAAATATCGAGTCAGAATGTAGTGTTACAAGTATTTATTAATGTATTTTTTAACATTTATGTCATGCTATACAATACTAATTTCAAATCTGAATGAATTAGCCCAACATCGATCAGATTTCAATTTCGGTACTTAATACCAATTTAATAACAGTCTCCATATTCCGCTTCGCATACCTAAATACAATCGTTCGTATTAATAAATACCATGGTCGGTTGTATTTACGCTGCAGCAATCGAGGACACAAAATAGTACAGTCATGCAACAACATAATTTCTACATAAGTAATTAATTGCTCCGATCGCTACTCGCTGGCGACATTGTTGTCACCCTTTCATAAATAATCAATCTATTTATTTGATTATTATTTGACATTTTGATTAGTTATTTTTTTTTTACCAAAATTAATCTGATATTATAATTGGTTACGCGCGTTTTGTATCCCTCGCCCCTCTCCCTTTCCTACCCCCTCGGCACACGCGGAGAAAGGCAATTACCTACACACGACCACAGTCCACTATAAATCGCACAAGTGCACGCAACACGCTTTTTGAGACGTCTCACTTTAATCCGCTACGAAGGACATAATCGCAGTTTTAATATCGCGAGTGAAGTGAACAACAGTGTAGGCACCAGCCAAGGACTGGAAGGTCAAAGTATCGCAGTTCCGCAGTGAGTTTTGATTTTGATTCCTTTCCATTTACCCCCCATCTATCCGGTCCATCCGCACCGGGTGGTATTTTGCGCCACCATCTTTCTGGTCCAATCGAGCCGGATGGTTACCAGCTACCATCCTTCTTGTCACTTAATTATTCTAACGGAATCATACTATTAGCTCAGACGTCCTATAGGACATAACCGACCTTCCGCCCTTATAAGAGTTGCCTTACAATAGTTATATAGGTATTTCTATTTTTATCGCTGTTATTATCGCTGTTATTAACGTTATTATCGCTGTAAAAAATCATTCAAAATATTGTAAAATTAATTATATATATACATAGTTTTTTAAATTCATAGTACGCCGTATCGCATTAAATTCAGTTAAAATATTGTTAAGTTAAATTCGCAGTTAAATAAAATAATATTTATTTTATTATAATATAATAAAAATAATATATGTGGGTACCTTACTCACTTCTTAGAATAATTTACATATCTACATACCGCAGTTGTTTCGCGAATGAATGAGTTACCCACATGCTTAAAATATTGTAACTAGCTGTATAGGTATTTCATGGTTATTCAATTATTTAGCCAAACATACCTACATATTGTAAATAATTGTATATTGGTTCTATTGTATAAGTTATCTGATTTAGTTTTTAATAAATATGTCTCAACAAGGGGATGCGTCGGACGATAGTGCAAAGGTCAAACGCGAAATAAGAAGATTAGAAGCAAAACGAAATATCCTATTTGAACGGGTGCAAACTAGCTATCAATACGCAACAAAGGCTCATCAGGACGATGAGGCAAAACATAAATTTCTTAGATCGCTAGCTACTATTGATGAAACCCGCTCAAGTTTTCAAAATATTTTAGACGAATGGGTTGATAAACAACTCACTATCGACCCGAACGCAGTTCCTAATTATCAATCTTTAAATTCAATGGACGAACTCATTTGTCATATCAAAAGTGTGCAATCTGAACTGTCAATCCAAAAACCAATGGTGGAAACCGCATCAAAAAGGGTCGTCACTTTGCCTCCGATAGAAATAATGTCATTCGATGGAGACATACGAAACTGGTCCTTATTCTATTCTAGTTTTAAGTCTATAGTTCATGACAACCCATCGCTGACAGATTCAGAGAAGCTTTATTATCTTCTTGGTAAGCTCTCCTCTAGGGCTCAAGCAGTCTTCGCAGGTATTACGCCATCCGCTGATAATTATAAAATTATAATAGACTCATTAATCGATAGATATCAAGATACGCGCTCGCTCGCATCTACATACCTAGATCAGATATTAAACTTTAAATCTCAAGGTCCAGCTTCTTCGCTAAAGTTCCAATTATTTATTGACAATTTCATAACCGCTGCAAACGGTCTTCGAAATCTTAAACTTAATAATTTGGAAGATTTTATTCTGTTGCATATTGGATTAAAGAAGTTAGACGAAGAGACCATTCGCGCATTTGAAGCGCATTCGCGAGATATCAAAATTCCCGCTTTCCAAAATCTCATTGATTTCATTAAAGGTCAGAGTAGAATATATAAAAGCACGCAATCAAGTAGTGATAACAATATTTACAATAGACCGAAGAAACCGGTTAGTGGTCGCATCGCTCCTCCCCACCCGAACGCTTATGTCTCTAGTGCATCGCCGTGCAAAACGTCTCGTAAATGCCTCTGTGGTAACGCTTATCATATGCATCTATTTAAGTGCACTTCGTTTCATAACTTATCGCCTGCTGATCGATTTAAATGTGTAAAGAATAGAAACGGGTGTATTAATTGTCTCAGCCTAGAACATAAGCTGCAATTCTGTAATTCTAAAGGGAGTTGTCGTATATGTAATAACAAGCATCATAGTTTGTTGCATTTCGATAAACCAATTAAATATAATCGGGATGCGCGTGAGTCGCAAGATCCGCAAGTATCTTCCGTCCCTGTCACGCAAACAGAGACACCGCTGTGTACAATATCGCTTGCGTCCTCACGTTCACTTCAAACGAAACGCGACTTTAATTATATGAGTAATAGTACCGTTCTGCTTTCTACTGCACAAGTTATAGTTTTTGATATTAAAGGGAAACAACACATTGTACGTTGTTTGTTGGATAGCGCATCTCAAACTAATTTTATTACTGCCGCATGCAGCAAACGTTTAGGTTTAATTAGCAATAAGAATACGCATTTAGTAGTTAAGGGCATTGGAGGTGCAGAAAAGAAAAGCACCGGTTTAGTAAATTTTCGCTTTTATTCTAGATTTAATTTAAATATATTTTTCGACGTGTCGTCGTTAGTCGTCGATCGCATAACGGACAACTTGCCATCCGCTCCAGTCGACTTGTCCGCTCTTTCGCATGTACATAATTTGCCGTTAGCTGATAGTGAATTTTATAAGCCTGGTCCTATAGACATATTATTAGGCGCTTCGATATTCCCGCATTTATTATTACCTAATATGGTACATAGCAACAATATTAATATACCGCCCGCTGTACAAACTATTTTAGGCCATGTTATCATGGGAGATGTGCCCGCACTCCCGCGCGCTCGCAGTAATAATACTATCGCCTGCTGCTCAGTAGCAGTAGACGATTCTGTAAACGATCTTCTTAAACGCTTTTGGGAGCTCGAAGAAGTCTCCACCCCGCTCGCCCACACTCAGGAAGACAATGAGTGTGAGAACTACTTTCGCGCCACCACTGTTCGGGATGACAGTGGTAGGTATACTGTGGCGTTACCGTTTCGTAAAGACGTCTGTTCTTTAGGAGACTCATATAACGTTGCGCACAGACGTTTCATGTGCTTAGAACGTAAGCTACAAGCGTCGCCCAATATGCGTGTAGCTTATAACGCTGTTATTCGCGAGTATGTCGACCAGGGCTACTTGTCTCCAGTCACATATACTGACGCTGTAGATACTCCCACTTACCATATCCCGCATCACGGCGTCATCCGCGAGGATAAGTCCTCAACAAAACTCCGCGTTGTTCTCGACGCAAGCTGTAAGACCAGTACGGGTCTTTCGCTAAATGACATCCTACATACAGGACCCAATCTACAGGGTGATCTTTTTAATATAATTTTAAACTTTAGATTATTCGCTACCGCTGTATCCGCCGATTGCCGCCAAATGTTTCTTCAAATCGGCATGCGTAAAGAAGACCGCAGATTTCAACGCATATTGTATAGATTCCATCCGCAAGAACCAATTCGTGTCTACGAATTTAATCGCGTTTGTTTCGGACTACGGTCAAGTCCTTATCACGCGCTCCGCGTTGTACAACAACTTATCACAGATGAGGGACTTAAGTATCCAGCTGCTGCTACAGTCGCTTCCGCAATTTATATGGATGACATTGTATTCAGCATCATGGATGAGAGTCATGCTATCATCATTTGCAAAGAGTTAATTGCGCTGTTTAAATCTGGACAACTAGAGCTAGTAAAGTGGACCAGTAACTCGACAAAGGTCCTATCCGCCATTCCCGCTTCTCATCGCGCTGCCCCCGACATCGAATTCGATAAAACCATACCGCAGAAGATCTTGGGATTACGATGGGATATATCTAGGGATTGTTTCTACTTTCAAGTTTCTATCTCTAATGAAACTTGTTCTAAGCGTCTTATGCTTTCTACAGTAGCACGCCTGTGGGACATGATGGGCTTTGTGGCTCCCACCATTTTGTACGCTAAACTTCTTATCAAAGAACTTTGGCTGCTAAAGTGTGACTGGGATGACACACCCCCATCGCATATAGTCGAGAGCTGGAACAAGCTGTGCTGCGAACTCCCGAAGCTTAACTCCATTCGCATACCGCGTCACCTGGGTGTAGTGCAAGGTAGTATTGTCAACCTTCTAGGTTTCGCTGACGCCAGTGAGCGTGCCTATGGAGGCGTCGTCTATTTACACGTTAGTAACGAGAGCAGTAGCCTAGTCCGGTTGGTGTGCGCCAAGTCAAAGGTCTCGCCGGTGAAACCTCTTTCTATAGCGAGACTGGAGTTATGTGCTACCGTGCTACTCTCTAAGTTGCTTCGTTTAGTATACGACAACTATTCCGTTCGCTGTAAAATTAATAAGACTTACGCCTTCACTGACTCCAAAATAGCGCTTTGCTGGATTCGCGGCTCTCCAACTCGTTGGCAAACATTTGTCGCAAATCGCGTTGTCAAAATAACTGACAACATACCAGCCACCTGTTTCCATCACGTGGCAGGTGTCGATAATCCCGCTGACTGTTTATCGCGAGGCTTAACCCCAAATAAACTAGTCGATCATCCTCTTTGGTTTCATGGACCACCATGGGCATCGCTCAGTTCCGCAGAATGGCCTATCGAAGAATTCGATTATCACTCGTATAGTGACGTGCCAGAACAGAAGGTTTTCGCGCACCCCGTGTGCACGCCTGTAAGGCATTGCGCCTTATATGAGCTTGCTCTCCGCACCTCCTCATGGAGTAGGCTTCTACGAATCACTACATACGTATATAAGTTCGCAAAATTATTGCCTCGCCGCAGCACTATTACAGTGACCGCCGATGATATTCAGTTCGCTAAAAATAAGATGCTGCGCGCCCTGCAAAGCCAGCACTTTGCAGAAGAATATCACAAAATTAAAAATAATGAACCGTGCTCGCCAGTCTTTAACCGTTTGAGGCCTTTCGTTGACAACGGACTGATCCGCGTAGGCGGTCGCCTCGTTAACTCCGCGTTGGACTATACACACATGCATCCGGCTATTTTACCGCGCAGTGATCATGTAGTGAACATGATCATTGATTACTATCACGTAAAATACCTTCATGCCGGGCCAGAACTCTTAATGTCACTACTACGTCAGAGGTTCTGGATCTTATCCGCACGCCGCATTGTGAGACAAAGAGTTCACATGTGTAATACCTGTTTCCGACGAAAACCGCGTCCTACTTACCCGCTGATGGCCGACTTACCTGACTACCGCACACGTCAGGTCGCCAAGGCGTTTACGCATACAGGCTGCGACTATGCCGGTCCCGTGCCCTACACTCCTGTGCGCCGCCGTGGTATTCGCAGTGAGAAGGCCTACCTATGTATATTCACATGCCTGACAACTCGTGCGGTGCATATTGAGGTCGCCACAGACCTTAGCACTGCGAGTTTTATCGCTGCGCTTAAGCGGTTTCTCTCCCGTCGGGGTCCAGTGCAGTACCTGCATTCGGACAACGCGACGAATTTTAAAGGAGCTGCCTCCTATCTCCGTGACTTATACAAATTTCTTAAGGATAAATATTATACAAAACTTGAGCAGGAGTGCGCTGAGAATCGTATAACGTGGAAGTTCATCTGTCCTAATTCTCCCCATTTTGGAGGCGCTTGGGAAAGTATGGTCAAAGTCATAAAGTCATTTCTTCGCGTAGATCCTCTCATATGAGGAGCTGTGCACCGTTCTCACTCAAATTGAGTGCATACTAAATTCGCGCCCTCTAACAGTATTAAGCCCTGATCCCGCTGAGCCTTCAGCTCTGACTCCAAGTCATTTTTTACACACTGCTCCGTTAAAATCATTACCCGCGTCTGAAGTCGAATCTGATCCGGTCGGCTTACTTCATAGACATTCGCTACTGGACAAATTGGTTCAGTCGTTCTGGAAGCGCTGGAGGATGGAGTACCTACACGGTTTACAGGTTAGGCAGAAATGGAATACTCCTACCGCGCCTATCACACCTGGAACGGTTGTGGTAGTAATGAATGATAATGTGCCGCCCCTAGCCTGGCCGTTGGCAATTATAGATAAGGTTCATCCTTCTAAAGATGGGATCATCCGCGCTGCGACTGTGAGGACCTCCAGGGGAGCTTACCTTCGCCCTGTAGTCAAATTGTGCCCTCTTCCGAGGCAATAGATATAAGTTTTAGTTTATAAGGTAATCTATTTTTAAGTTAGATATAAGTTAGATCATAAGTTTCATGTATATTCTCTTTTCGCAACTATCGCATTATTCACTTTTCGCAGTTAATAGATGTTAATTTAAGTTAATGTCAATATATTTTCGCAGTAAATATAAGTTAATGTGTAGGTCGCTGTATCTCGCTGATTTCCGCGCTAGGGGATATCATTTGTTAAAGGCAACCCTTTAAGGCCGGGAGGATGGTTACGCGCGTTTTGTATCCCTCGCCCCTCTCCCTTTCCTACCCCCTCGGCACACGCGGAGAAAGGCAATTACCTACACACGACCACAGTCCACTATAAATCGCACAAGTGCACGCAACACGCTTTTTGAGACGTCTCACTTTAATCCGCTACGAAGGACATAATCGCAGTTTTAATATCGCGAGTGAAGTGAACAACAGTGTAGGCACCAGCCAAGGACTGGAAGGTCAAAGTATCGCAGTTCCGCAGTGAGTTTTGATTTTGATTCCTTTCCATTTACCCCCCATCTATCCGGTCCATCCGCACCGGGTGGTATTTTGCGCCACCAATAATGTTCATTTGACAGTTTTAAATTTTCATTTTTTTTTAATGTTGTCATAGTAGTGATTAATATTCAAAGGTTTATATTTATAAATTAAATACAATTAAAATTAATGGACAAACGAATAAAAGATTTTTCACGTATTAAGTATTTCTTTATAAAGGAATGCTTAAAACGTATTGGATGCCAGTGATGGATCTAAAATCTGAAAATATATTTGGCGTCAATGTCTTTAAATTGGAAAATTTTTGCTCCTAACATCCGTTTTCCCTCCGTGATCCAATTTTATCCTTGAGGAAATACAACGCGTTAACATAAAATTTTCAATTCCACAACCACATAATCTATTTATCTCGGCCGTGTTCCCACTACTTTTATGTGTGTAGCCTTCGCGCCTGTACGTCCACGAGGGCCATAAACATTTTACGGTTCTTCCCCTTCGTAGCATACTCTTCTTGTTACACAAACTTGGCAAATCAATAATAACTTATTGGTAAAAGCCAAGTTGGAAATACATACATAGTAATATTATAACTACATTATTAAAACTAATCCCTATCTACTAATAATACAAATGTGAAGATAATTGTATGTTACTTTAACTACTCAACCGATCATCGTAAAATTCTCCATACACACTGCCAGGGATACAGAAAAAGACCTAGGCTAGAAAAAGAGGCACAGGCAAAAACCAGTTTATTACACTTTCTAATAATTGTATAGTGTTACATAAGAATGATAATTATTTATTGTTGTTTTTTAAATAAAATATTAAATTGGTCAATAATGCAATAATAATATGAATGTAGTATTGTGAAAGCGTTTATTAATTGAATCACATTTGCCAACTCAGCAATGCCAGTGATAATAAACTCACAGCTTCCTCTAATTAGCTGCAGCGCCAACTTGGAGACCAACAATCAACTCCGTAATCCTGTTTAGTGTTCGACTTTGCTGCATGCACATTTTCAGTTGGCTATGAGCGACTCGTTCACCCTGAACTGAACCTGTAGCTTATTCGTTTTTTAGTTTAATTGTAAGCCGTTTGTCTAAGGATTAGATTTTGCGTGGGATGAATTTATAACTGGTCCATCAATAACTAATATTATAATAAGCATAATAGTTTGGTTGGTATACCAAAATCATATAAGAATCTGTGATAAAGTTAAATTAAAACAATTTGCTCAAAATTGCTCAAAATGCTTTTTTAGCAAATAACTTAGAATTTAAATATATAATGACGACCATAAGATTTTCTTGTAGAAACCTAATAGACAAATATTATTTTGATTTTTGATTTAATTAGTCCAGTGGAAGCTGATTGATCACCGGAGAAAGTAAAAATTTATAATCACGAAAGCTGGTTAGCCTTCCATGCTCCAAGCGATATATCGATATATCCGAGTTTGATCATAACATACAACCTTATTGACTAGATGGCGCTTTGACTTTTACAAGAAATCAATATAATGTTGTCCCAACGCAAACTAAAGACATGACTTAAGTATGGAGCACGATTTTAATAAGGTTTCTAATATATATTGATCCACTCATTTGAAAAGCTGATGTGAAAATAAGATTTGCAGACTTAATGAACTTCATTGAAACTTATTTGATATTAACTTCACTCAAACACGATCCAACAAATACGGTTCTTTTAACCACCTGTCGCTTAATTACGTAAAGGTATTAGTTATTGCGCGTGGTTTTTCTCGTGCCATTATTATTTCAATCAGTTCAGAAATAATGTGTAAGCTGTTAACTAAATTCCTATTTATTAAGTGATTATTGAATTAAGTATCGGGAAAATTAAATTAAATATGAATATCCCTTATCCCTTATGAAGAAATATGAAAAATATGAAATTTGACGTTTTAAGATTGTTTAAAAAATGAAAATTCATGTGGACGTCTGCATGACCTCTATAATAGTAATTTAATAAACGATATTGAATTTCCGCCCGTTTCTGTATAGGTATAAATAAAAAAAACACAAAATCTAACTTAGTACCTACAGTAATAATGACAAATAAAAAAAATTGATTTTTCATTTTGTCGATACAAACCGCAATCGACACCCAGGGTGCCTGGATGGGACAGTCGTATAAGGCTGAAATATTGGGATGAACATTTGGATTTGAATGATAAAAATAAAGACAAAAGGGATGACAGAGTACTTACTATTGGAACATGTAAGTTCGGAGGCCGAGAACTGTTCGAAAAGCAATAACCTTGAAAGTTTCCCTATTAAACGAGCAAATAACGATGCGGTCTCGATCGTTGGTTTTAATTTGAAAAGTTACCGATTGCAATTTGTGTCTATTTGGTGCGTTCCAACTGCCGGGATCGGGAAAAGTGCTGCTTAATACTTATCGAGAGTTTGCTATTAAAACAATACCAGCTATAGAAAGCTTTTTAGTGCTTCAATGTGTACAAAACGAAGTTAAACGTGTACTCTAAAGTTTTTAAATATTTATGTATATAGTAAAAAATTATGTATAATGACTGTTTGTTTCCTGAACAAAGAAAAAAAAAGGGAGGCTCTAGTGTTGCAATAAAATTGTAGATAAAAAGTACACTCAAGTTAAGCCTTAAGTAGCCGATTTATCAGCGTTGTTGGATCCCAAAGACATAAAGTTTTGATGGGCAGATATTATGAAATATAGTTGTGGAGCGGAAAGGCAATCGGGATAATGCCTCGAAGGCAACAACGGAGTTAACTTGTAAATTATTCATCGAGTTATTGCTGTTTGATTAAATAAACTAGCAGTTATTTCGCTGAAAGCTTCGATAGTGGTTAAATACACGTATTGTCATTTAGTTTTTGTCGCACGGCTGTCCATTGTTTTAAAAATAAATTGTTTCTGTTTTAATTAAATGTCATTTATTTGTGTTTGTTTAATGGTTCATTTATTTGTGTTTCAAATGTTGTTGTGTTCACTACAATACAAGCAAACGCTGCATCCTAATCTGAAACACACACGCGGGCACCTAATATATTAGCTGTAGCACGCGACTTCGTCAGCGTAACTTTATAAAATATAGCATATGTTACTCGCTGATAATATAGCTTCCCAACAGTGAAAGAATTTTTCAGTAGTTCTAGTATCTAAGTATCTAAGAATCTATCTAGCAGTTTCGGAGCCTATTCAATTCAAACAAACAAACAATCAAATCTTTCCTCTTTATAATATTATTATTAAAATAATAGACGAGTACAAAGGAAAGTTTAATTGGTTCTTGGTGCTGGTATTTATAAACTGTTCCTCATTTCTTAACTTAATTTTTGGTATACTACCCTTCTCAGGTTAGTATCTATTTGAGTTAATCTACTCTTATATAATATACTTAGCTGAAAATTTTAATTATTTGTTAATTTGAACGCGTTAAACTCGGGGACTGGGTTAACATGCTTTTTGCATTTGATAGCTTTCTTCTTCAGGAAGATTACAGGCATCACCCTGGGCTAACGCACTATCACCCTATGGGTTAAGGTGTCCCTAGACGATCATGCGGCTTGACATGATTTTACGTGAATTATCATGCTGCATATCATACCACATAACATATAAATACAATTAAACGGTCATGGATGCATGACAGCACGTAAAGCGTGTCATGCTGCACGATCGTCTAGGGACACCTTTAGAAGCTAAGCAAAAAGGGAAAAAATAATTGCAGGTGAAGCCGCGGGACACGGCTAGTTTTAAATAAATGTCAATACGCCTGTAACGAATCCATAGAGTGTGTATGATACAGTGGCAAATTAGGTAAGCAGGTCAGGGACGCAGTGCAGCATCCGAACGTGGTTAGCAGGCATTTTCTGCAGTCGTTACATGAATATTAATAAATTTGATCTATTTAACCAAATAAATTTGATCTATTCTATGGTTCTGCGGTCTCGGCAAGAAAATTAATTTTTAAATATGTTCAATCACTTTAATTTGTTTATCTTCTTATACTTAACTGTCTGGTGCGTTTTTTTCTTTTTTTGCATGCTGTGTTCACATCTAGTAGGGTACATTCCAAATCAATGTTTTGTATGATGTATGTTTTTCTTGTAGATGGAATTGTATTCCAGTTTTGTGAACCTTTAATAAAAAAAAAAAAAAAAAAAAAAAAAAAAAAAAAAAAAAAATATTTATGAGAGCCAGAGGTAGGTCAGGAGAACTCTTCACCAACTATTTTCCCGGAATGGAATAGTATTTCTAATCACGTTCCTCTTTGGATTTTATCTAATTCTTTTTAATGTACACAAATATGTAGCATGTTTAAACTTTGTATAAATATTAGCTACACGCTCCCGGCTTCGCTCGGGTTCAAAATAAAACTATCCTATCTTTTAAGTAGGACAAAATTACACATAGTTACGAAGTTTTATCAAAATTGGTTCAGTAGTTTAGGAGTTCATTGACCTCAAACAACGTGACACGTAATTTTTATATGGCATGATTTCGATTCGTATTGAATGGTTATTCAACATAATCTTTAGACATATCATAACCAAACAATGATATAATTACACTAGCTGATGCCCGCGACGTCGTCCGCGTTTAAAATGTTATATAGCCTAAACTAAAGCCTTCCTCGATAAATGGATTTATCTAACACAAAAATAATTTTTCAATTTGAACCAGACAATCTCTTCAATTTTACAATATTAGTATAGATAAAAAAATCCCAACAGAAAAATAAACAATGATGATGAACCTTACATATTATGTATGTATTATGCATGTGTTCCCTGGCGAGGGCAAATATTTAATAGAACGCGTCAGTCTAACTGCCGATATATTTAATTATTAATAAAAAAAGTTACTTATTATATGTGAAAGAAATGTTTATTCCAATTTAATAAAGACTGTGCCTTCTACAAGTCAGTTTGTAAGTTTTTCTGTTGTCTTCTTTGTCTTTCTTTTATCTTTTTCACAATAATACTTTTTTAATGAGGTGACTCTAAGACGTCTGAAAGTAAGGTTGTCCGATAAAAAGAATTTTAGTAACAAAAACTATTTTTAACCGTAAGAATTCAATTGAACATGAATGAGAGATAATGTATTGCACTAGCGATTTCCTGCGACTTCATTCGTGTTATCAGTTCAGTCGTTTCAGAGATCAGCACGAAAAAACCCAGAAAATATATATAAATGTTCTGTAATAGGTACTTTATTCATATAAGAGAGACATCAATTTCATGTATTTGCAATTAAATTATTATTAAAATTAATTAATTAATTAATATTAATTAAAGAATACCTTTTTCAAGAGCACATGGACGTGTTATTACAAAACATTAAAAGGTTTAGACATATTTTCCATTTCTATAGCGAAATGGAAATTTTCAAGTTTAGGATGAGCTTTGAAGATTCGCTATTACGTTCTTAGTTTGCTTCTACTTGTAACACTTACACTATTTTTTTAATATTATTATGAAGTGTCCATTTGTTTTGTAGCACCGCTTGTAAATATTTGTATTAATCTTATTTTTTTCTTTTTTTTGTAAAATAAGTTGTGTGTGACTGTTTTTGCCTTAATAAATAAATCAATAAAATTTATTTATAAAAAATAAAATTAACTCTTTATTGCTCCGATTTAGCTTTGACTTTTATTATACTCATAATACTATGTTGTTATAAAGTCGTTTGACTTTGAGGAGAAAGATGATACTGTTCACATTCAGGAGAGGCTTGTGCAAAGTAGTGGCACGTTACATATTGTATGTAGAATGATTAGTAACACAGAATTCCGAAATTTTGCCAACATGCGTGTGTGGGTTTGTAAATTATTCCACATAAATGTTTGTTTATATATATATTTAAATCAATTATTGTACAACTAAATTTATTTACATATTATGCAATCAACCGACACGTATTTAATAATGAAATATTTGTCCACATCAAATCCAATGTTATTTACAAGACCATTATTTACACCACACTATTTTCCATGAGTTGACAGCGACCTCTCAAAATTTTCTTTCCGGCCGGTACGATCGAAAAGGTTGTCTATCCTGTTATGGTGGTGGACCAAGTTGCACGCCACACGTGTATATCGTTAGCACAATATGATAATAATTTAAAGTTGATATCAGCCGCCATTAACAGTTAGTTATCGCCCCTCTCCCTGTTAACATAACGTCAGAGCTTTATTAGCTTAAATCTCTTTACGCACACAACTGACTCACATAACGCTCACAAACAGTATCGGAGATTACTTCATAAAATTATATTATTATTTATATTTTTTATAATAATATTTTTAGCGGATGGATGTTGGCGTAGCCCTTATCCCTATTTCAACTATGTATAATGTTTTTCTAATTTTTTTTAATTAGATTTTTTTTTCCAAGCCAAACCACCGGTAGCTTAGCCCACTGCCTGCGGACTACTAGTTTTAAGTTTTTTATTTTTTATTTTTTTGTGTACCTGACTATATTGTAAAAAAATTCATATCTACTTATCGCCACTATTAAAAATGTCACGTTTCTCAGTATCACCAGGGGCCCTAGCCAAGAGTAAACCAATGCAAACGCTCCCTTCGCGTACTTACGAAACGAAAGAAATAAAGCCCGGTGATTGGTTGTTGTAACGCCCACATAAAATTTTGATCAATCACAAAGTTTTCTTCCAGCGTAGCGTATCTTGACCGTAGCGTTTACGACTATACGTTTGTTATTGGCTAGGGCCACAGACATGTAAAATGAATATTGCATGATTTACTACTGACAGGGTTCCCTAGAAATAAGCCTCGGCGTTCGTCAACGTCGCCGGTGCGTGTTGTAATTACTACTTAATTAACCATTATAATTAAAGTTTAATTAGAACTCGTTTTGTGTTTAACTCTGTTTGTAACTCACAGTTACAACTTACAAACTTGTACCTAATATATTTCGACATTATTAAATAAACAGATTCTCAACCTGAATATTCTCTATCTATAATTATATAAAATCTAGCTTTATGTATACTATGTTTGTTTGTTGAATTGAATTGAATAGGCTCCGAAACTACTGGGACGATTTGAAAAATTATTTCACTCTTGAGAAGCTACATTCTCAGGAAGTAACATAGGCTATATTAGATTTTGTCGCACTTGTGCTGAAAATGTCTTGGCCGTTGTCACGCACTGTGCTCGATACAGCAATACGTGAGGAATACAGAAAACACACTTAAGGGTCTCGAATCTTAAAATTAGTTTTGTTCGAGTCTCGAGAGGAACGTGCGTTATGTTATGTCGTTATTCGCTACCGTAACGTGTCTCTCGAAAACTTTAACGAGCCCTTGTCTAGTCTTATTTGTAATACTTTGTGAGCTTACTCTTTGTTAGTTAGCTCACTTGTAGACGAGCCTCACCTTATTTTATATTGTTACGTGAATGTTTTTATCATAATAACACACAACACAACCTTTTTGGTTAACTTTTTTGGATACATAAAATTAAATAGTATAAAATACATAAAATTAGCATAATATTCGTGACTTTACATAGAACTATTAAATACAACTATTAAACGATTTTTTGTATAATTTTCAAAGGCAGATTAGGCTTTGTTTATTGTGTTTATGAAAGTAAAGTTTTTGTAATTTAAAAGTAAAATGATTACAATTTTTGTAACTATACAAGAGGCATAGCAAACTGTCAAACGTTGGAATATTATTGCAATGTTCTAAAGCTCAGGATTGTTTGTGTACAAATGTAACTTACATATAACTTACACTAGGTTTAGCATGCGACTTCGTACTCGTTGTATTACGTATTCGGTTATTTAAATTATCTTCATGATATTTTAAAAAAATTATGATAAAAAGTAGTCAGGTGACGATACACAGTTTAAATCTCTATGGTGAAGTCCAAGCGAAAGTAGGATTTAGTACAAAATCAGGCACTAGTTAGTTAGTTAGTTTCAAAATAAATAAATACCTATTTTAACCATTCATATTATCGCTGCATTGAAAAGTATCAAATATGTTATAATGATAAAAAAATAACAACTTGTTTTCCATTTGTCCATAATAAAGCAAAAAAAAGTTAATTTCGGACATCTATGGGTGCTGGTGTGTCAACCGGACTGTAAATTTTTAGCTTTTTAGGTGACCACAAAAAAAAAAAAAAAACAAATTTTGGCTATTATTTCTGATACTTAATAACTGCTATTCACTGTGGTTTCCTGCAAAGTGGTTTCTTTGCTAACCTGTTATTTATTGTAGAAACCAATCGAATTTTAGATGAATGGGTGCAATCGACACAAAAGCTAAACCAACACGATACCAATGAAACGATTTTCAATTGAAGTAAAAAATTCATATAACAACAGTCAGTGTTTCCATTCTCTTTGAGAGTAGCTATTTCACGGTACCTTATTAAATGATGCGAGCGATCGGAGGGCAGCGATTTTTCTAATAATTTTCATAATTAACGTCTGTATTTCCGAGCTCATATAACCCAAATCTTTTCAAAGTTCGAGTGAATAGGCATTTTCTGGGTGAGCTCGCTTCATCATAGGCCTCATCCTTGCTACACAGCTAGTTGTTAACCAAGAGCAAACCAATCTCCAATAAAAAAACGCTTTCTTCTCAGGATCTTCATCATCTTGGTTATTTTTTTCCAAAACCTTTACAAAATATATAATGACCCTTGAAAATTGTGTTTGTAACCTTGAATATGTAAATGTTTCACTGTTTAAGTATATTTATAATTTTTTTATATTTCTTTATATTTCTTTTTTTTTTATATTTCTTTCAATATTTTTATATTATACATAAGTATAATATAAAATTTAAAAAAAAATACTTAAAATAATATGTCTACTGGTGTGTAAATCGCTATACGCTTATAAGTTACGCCCATCCAGTTGTATTGGATAGTTCTAGTTGTCCAATATTCATTGAAAACGCAGAAGCAACTTCTGTCTTCAATTTCTTTGTATTTTATTACTACTAGAGGTAGAGTTCAATTCAGTTAGAAAACGTTCTCCTAAATTGCAAGGTGCGAATTGTTTTATTCAAGTTAATACTATGGGAATAAGAAATTGATACGATAAATTTCTTTTTTTACAACAAACATTGGACGTGTGAATAATCGAAAACATTATCTAATAATAGTTCAATATTCAATAACATTTTAGGTTTAAATTGTCGGTTTAATGAGGTTATTAATAAAAAAAATATATTAGTTTTTATACTTTATTCTTACTCTTTATTCTTCTATAACTCTGGCTTCTGAGCTAATTTAGACCACAGGTGTCATATTTCAACTCAACTGGGAACCTCACGAAGCAGTAAAGCGCACTTCGTCGTTCAATAATAGGTTTTGTGCTCTTCTCCTGAATTATGAATATTCATTCGGCTTTTTCCGTTGCGACGAATCTCTTCCATTTCACTGGTGAATAATACAGCCTCATCTGGTTCAAACTCGTCATGAATTATTCAATAACAATTTATTTTGGGTTCATTGGCGACATCGGTTACATTAACGTAATGAGAAAACATGATCATTCAATAGTTATGACCAACTTTTACTGCGAGTTATGTTGGCAATATGAGACCTGAACAATCTATACAGAAATCTTATCAACAAGGATGAAATTTAGCGAAGTCTATGATACACGCTGTATGGTTAGCTATTAAATAAATAAATTATAATATCCCCTCGGTGATTTCAATTGGACACTAGTAGGTCATAGGTATTACCATGAATGCCTTCCTAGATAGTGGGGAGATTTCCAGCTTGTCCGTGTTATTTTCGTTCGTATAAACACGATTAACCATGTGTCTCTGTAGAACTGTATTATGGCTAAAATAATATGTCTAGGTTCATAAGGTTCGCTAGATGGCGCTAGTCGTTGTTTTGTCCATCTAAACCGGAAAGTGCAACTAGATGTCGCTTTCCATCGTGTGAACTCAGTAATGTTATGTACATTGAATTTCACAAATAGGTTTAGGAAATGATTAAATGATTTTGAGATCCGTCACCAGATGTGAAATCACCGAGTTTTATTTGCGACAGTCCTACCGGTGGTTTTATATCATTTGCGAGTACACGCGGAATTGTACACTCTTATTTATTAATTAACTTTGGTCAGCATCATTATTTTTTATGTTAAGATCGTCAGACAGGCTAACAGTTCAGTTTATGATAGGTGCAGCAAGTGCCCACCATAGTAGGATAAATGATATTAAATTAAAAAGGGATAGGGATATGGGCTGTGGCATCCCTTACTCCTAACCGAACCGAACCTAACCGAACCTTCTTACTTCTCTGTAATAAGATGAGCCACCAGACGGGATGCCCAAATGACTGCGAAACGCAGTGTCACTGCTTACCACAATCATTAATATTACCTATGTCAATCAGTGATTTTATTGAAAAAACTCTTTAACATGAATCTGTGATTAATTTAGACATAGATCGTTATTCAATGTTGATTTATAACGAATTACTGACGCTTTGGTGAACAATGGCCCGTTCCAGGAATCTGAAACAACTCCGATTAACTACGCGGTTAACAATGCGAATTGGTGAAGCCATTTAATGCTTCCCTTTCATCTCGCCAGAGAGAAACGTCGACCAGGGGACCAATTCTAACATCGACGGTGGTTTGAGTTCATTTCGAGATCATTGGAAATAACTACATCGAATTCACAAAAATAAAGATTTCCTCTCTTCAGACCGAAAGTCCAAGCATTGGATCTCTGTCAATTTATTATTCAAACTAATGTTAAGTGTTAAAGGAACTAGCTATAATTTGGCGCCCCACTTATGGGGTATAATTTTCAGCACATCAATTTCTTTGAAGCTGAAGTAGCCTTGCTTGCCTTACAAGTGACATCAAAATAACGACGAACAATGGGACGGGGAAATGTAACACCGTTTCTTGATAGCATTTATGACTTCTCAAGGTGTTGAGGAGGGCACTCTACAGTTTTTATTATTACCGTCGCCTCTAGCATAAAAGTATGATATATCAATTTTCCTCTATTGAGCTCAAACATACCGCGACATCGCGAGCTCCTTTCACCGGTGAACTCAAAATGAGAACAGTCAAGTGTCGCGCGACAGGATGACAAACGTTGGAAACGAAAAAGCCGAGATCGTGTATTGAGAAATACCTCAGAAATTTGTATAGAAATGCTGTCAAGCTTTGTCGAAATGTGACTTTTAAAAATAAGTTCTTTTTCGACTGAAAATTTTCTGCTATTTTGAAATTCCACTTGTGCGTGAAGAGCTGATTTTCATTTTGTCCTTTATTCATTTCTAGTCTTACGGAAGACCAACCTCTAAACATTACGCTCTTTCGGTGGGAAAGGATGATAAAACTCATATCCCCTTTAGTATATCGTTTATCTATTACTATCTATTACTAATATTATAAAGAGGAAAGATTTGTTTGTTTGTTTGCATTGAATCTCTAAATAAAAGATTTAGAGAGAAGTTCATCTACCTAGATTAATTCCATCGCCACTTATTATTCATAATCTTCATATTATTCATTATTTAAATATATTTTAATAAATTTTTAGACCTCAAAATTGTGTATTTGGCCATTTCATTTGCCACATTTGAATAAAATCTTGCAAAAGTTCTGTAGGAATATTTATTAAAAATTATAGAAGTGGGCGCGCAGATATTTCTGAGAGGTCTAGACGGCATTGTTAAGGCTATATCTTCGTAACACTCGAATTGAAGAGGACATTGTATTGTAAGGGTGACTAGAAAACCATTTCGTAACGTCCTTCAACCGCCTTATTCTAGGAATTTGTAAAATAAAACGACCAAAGTTTACAATTATCACCATAAAATAAGAATTTCCATTATATTCGACGACAAGTTTGCTCTAGTGGCTAGTAACCCTAACTGTTAACCAAATTTAACCGTCGCGGGTTCGAATCCCGCTAGGGGCAAATGTTTATGTGTTAACATTTACCTTTGTACCTGAGTAATGGATCTTTGTATTTATAAATGTACATATATGTATTTAGAAAAAAGAACTAATACATAATACAAGCATCAGTTGCTTAGTGTAGAACTAGATGGTTCTGTGTGGAATGTGTGAAGATATTCTGACAAAGATCGAATGAAATAATACTCATATTTTTTTTTCAGACATTATGTCTTCAATTAGTAAGTAATTAAGCTATTATTAAGTAATTAAGTAAAATGTCAAATCGTTAATCTAATTTATAGGTCTATAAAAAGAGATAAATTGTTGAGATTGTGAAAGTACCTACTCGGAGACTAATGTGATTTTGCCGTTTGCACCCCGTCATCGCCGGAGCGGGCGGAACTCCGGACCTAACGAAATTATCGCTTCCAACATTTGTTCTTAATTGTTAACTGTTGAATTTTAAGTTGTATATATATACCTAACAACTTAAGCTATATAAGTATCAGTTTTGATTTTCTTTCAGCGTTTTTTTTTATTAATTTTTATTAAGTCAAAGCAGCGCTTGGCCACGATCTCACTTGATGTTAAGTGCAGATGCGGCCGAAGGTAGACCACGCTTACCTAATAGATGCCCATTTACCCTACATTTGAAGACCCCGAGGTTGGTAATTTTGACGAAATACAGACGCAGGCAAAGATTTCCACTCATTAGCAGTTTGAACAAGGAAGGTTATTTAAAAAAAAAAATCATTATTATTTAATATTTTGGCTTCTTTGATTTGGGTCCGTGGTCCTTCGGCCAATTTATATTATAACTAGCTGTTTCACGCGACTTCGTCCGCGTAACTTTATTATACCCTATGATCAGTTCAGAAGTTTCGAAGCCTATTCAATTCAAACAAGCAAACAAACAATCTTTCCTCTTTATAAGTATAGAATTTTTTTTATGTAAGACTGAATTCTCTATAATATTTGCCTTGAACTTTTTTTCCAACTCTTACTATTTTTGTATAATAAAATTTAAAAAAAAAAAAAAAAAAAACACTTTTCCACTTTATTTTTTTTCCACCGCTTCTACGGATTACAATCGAAAATTTATTTCAGCCATCCATATTACATTATCATGCCATTATTACAGAAACTTATATCAAAAGTGCTCTGAGGGGCTCGAGCTTTGATTTGTAAGTGAATTTTCCTGAACTACTCGTAAGTACTATACTAACAGCAGTATTATAGCAGTAACCTTACCATATACGAAACAGAATATCGCTCACGATAAGCTCACGAAAACTATAGCTTTATCCTGCCTTCAAGTTTTACAGAATAAAATGTTTTTAGTCGGTTTATGATGTCATTATCTATCCTCTATATCTATATATAAAATTCTCGTGTCTCAGTGTTTTATATGGCAAAACAACGTTTGCCAGGTCAGCTACTAAACTATAAAAATATAGAGAAATCAACTAGATATATTTGAAATAATGCAACAAACAAATAAATGTAGAAGCTAGAATGCACGGAGTAGCAAGTAACCAAGTAGAATATCACTACAATCGACCTGAAGTCGAGCTGGCAACTCATTTGCCAATCTGAATTCCGCACATACATTACAAATACAATATATTTGACAGACGCGTTGACATCCGTGACAGATTGCCTTCGCGACGCCACTCTCGGCAACACTCAGCGCTGTTTATAAATTATTATTATCAACGTACATTTACTCAAACAGTAGTTCATCATCTCAAATATTGGTTAATTCATAATAGTCTGAGTTCTGAGAAGTAGAAATAGGAGTGCTGACAGTATCCAAAACTAAATTCAAATTATTTATGAAAAGAAAATTGTCCACTAAGGCCTAATATTTATATTGTTGACACTTGGTTGACACAAATTCGTGGCAATAGACTGTTTTTGTCTAGTTTTTGTTAAAATTCACTATCACACTTGACATTGAAGATAATTAGATAATTATATTTATTAAAATATTTTTCATAATGGAAGAATTATTTGAAAAGAGCTATTGAAATTGATACATACATACATACATTGGTGTTTTATATATTATATAGATTCCATGTTTTTAAATATACATATATGTTTTTATTCTGACCTACTAGTTGCGATCTGTAGTGTGCTCTGGTGGTGCTACGACATGACCCGTCGTTCGTCGCGTGTTCACTTACTCGTAAGTTATATTAGTTTTAGAATGTCAATTTAGTGTTTACAACCCGCGCTGTCACCACCATCTTGGATGATATATGACTGCCTACGTCACTTTATAAACTGCCGTTTGTTATTATTTATGATGTGACGTCATTTCTCATCTTTCCCCTAATTCAATTGACGCTTAACCTGCAGAGCGGATAATATCAAATCGCGGTTATTGGATCTCCCATGAATTTGCGAATCCAGCGAATCCTCATTAATTAGGAAGAGAAAACTTATTTCAGGATAACGGGGACATAAATTTGTTGTGATTTAACACTAAAACATTAAACTGATTCAATTTATTTTTCGAAGTTAAAAAAAATGTTAAGAAAATATAAATATTCTTACACATTATTAGGAAAAGGCTTTATAATTGAACTACTCTTTTTTTTTAATCTTTCTGTATCTGTAATACATACAATCTTTCTGAAAAAGAGCAAGTTAAGTTTAAGTAATGGCAGGGCGCACTGCATTTCGCAGTCATTCCGGCAGCCCGTCTGGCGGCAGTAGCCACTGTGAAATAAGTATTTTCATTAGTCCAGGCCATCCCTTAAAAGCAACAATTCTTTAATGACTAAGGCAAAGCTATACTAATCCTTACACTATCTGTCTGTTCATCTCAAAACTACTGAACGGATTTTCATGTGGTTTTCACTAATTGAAATAGAGTTAAGGGAGGAAGATTAAAGAAATTAAACCCGCATTAATAATGCCTAAAGAAAGTGATTACAAACTATAAGTATGTTTTGTAGTTTGAGTAAGTAGTTTGGTGTATACTCAAGGAGCAGCTCCTGCCATTAACTCAAAATTGCGTAATAAACAATTAGTTCGTCTGCAAGTTTGTTAGCTTAATAAGAGCCGACTTTTGTTACGGCCCCGGTGTACAATACCGGAGTTGTATGCGAGTCCATAATTTAGGGACCAACTTGTTTATGTTATTATGACCATTTATTACATGAGACGAGAAAATTACTGTGGCTATGCTGCAGCTAACAGATTGAAGTTTTATGGGCGAGTTATGCTGCATCGTTTTGGTAATGCAAAACTCGTGGGATGAATTTTCGGACAAGTACTTATGTTATTTTTTTCTTGTGTCGATTTAAAATGACAAGATTTCATTTCAAGTAGATTTCAAAAACTACTGATTTTCACGTGGTTTTCACTATGGAATGATCGTAAAACGAGGAAGGTTTCATAAATATTTTTTAGAAAAAATTGCGGGCCGTTTGTTAAAATAATGTAATGTGAGAAAAGGCTCACAATATTTATCTTTTGTTAGACGATTACTCAATACTTACTATTTTTAAAGAAGCGTATAAGTTACATATACTTAGACCCAATTAAGCCAATGCAGACATCCATTAAAACTTTTATGCTGCTACAGTTATAGTGGCACAGTGTTATAGTTTGTTATAGTCCGTAAATAGGTGTTTACAAGAATAGCTAAACTCATAAGCGAGACTCTTAACGACTGGAGAAAAACATCTTAAATTACATTAACGTGGGACGAACAAAGGGACGACAATTAGCAAAGTTGTAAAGTTGAAAGAAATCCATTTGGACTTAGAGTCGGTCTTATTGTTTAGAAGCATAATAGGTCTTTGTCCTTCGCGTTATCTCAACGTTTTAGCTCACTTTGTAAACTGAAAAGCGCCTTCAACATTTCTGTACGAGTTGCGAAATAGTCCCTTTGTCTAATGGACGTGTGTCAGGGAACAGACACGGCGGCTGTGACTTTGCTGAGGCTTTGTGCGATGCTAATTGTCGCCATGTCTACCGACAATCGCACCGGGAATGTTTAAATGGATGGTCCAAACATAGAAAACCAAATGGAAGGTTGGATGGCGGGAAAACGCTGACAGTGCTTAAATAGCAGCCACTTGACAGTTATCGGTGCCAATGGTTACATTTATACCACATTAAGTGCTTTTTAATGTAGTGCTGATAGCATTTATTGGTCTAGGCTAAAAGACTTTACATGTGACAGCTTAAATTAAATGAAGTTTGAATCTTACCTGAAAGGGGAATTTAAGTTAATATTTTACAAATTACTACTTTTTTTATAACTTCAAGCCTTTCCGTTTTTTTTTTCCTTAATAAGTTATAAGTAGTTAGTACAAATATAATTTATTTTCTTTAAAACAAATCTATTAAAATCGTATTGAAAATCCATAGCCGAAAATTATGTGAGAATCAGACAATTTTCTTAAAATTAAATACTTAAAATCAGAGCGCAGTTCCTTAAATAGCACTACTGTAGTCTACTGCAGTCGGCAGCGATTGCAGCACCTGTGGCGTTGCCACCTCCCATCAAGACAACCGTAAGCCTGTCTACCGACCTTTACACTAAAAAAATCTATACATATATAATACGTTTTTAAGTTACGTCGTGTTTAGCATATTCGGAGCATAGAGCCATAAATCAAAGCGGTCTTCTTCAGAGATTTTATCACTTTAATTTAGTTTATGGCAATTAACTCGGGACTACCCTTACCTTAAGAACTTACGATAACTTAGGCGACTCTTACACGTAGGGTATTTACTGTGATCCATCATTTCAGTATTTATTTTCGGATGTTAAAAAAAACTATAAATCCATATATTAAAATATTGACATCCATCAATACGCTAGACTACACGATATATCATTATTTAATGACGGATAAACAAGGATAAACACTTGTTCTAATAAAATTATTAAAAAACATTTATAATTAGGTTTGTATAATACATAATACTTGGTGGTGCCCGCGACCTCGTCCGCGATGAAAATATAAAAGATATAACATATATGTAACGCCTGACAAAATAATATGTGCATACATTCCTGACTGATAATATAGTTCTGGAAAGCGTCGGATCTTTATTTTTAGATAGATGGTGCCCGTCTGGAATATTTAGCCTATTTCCATTATGAAATACTATTCTAATTAAAATCGGGTGAGTAGTTTCGAAGATTACCTCCTACGTACAAATTTTACCTCTAATAATAAAGAAGCCATATAGAAGCGATATCGTAGAACATGCGTAGCAAAATTCGTAGTTTGCGTAGCATGGGAACGAAATATTGTATACTAGCTGGTGCCCGCGACTTCGTCCGCGTTCTGGACAAAAGGTACCCTTACTATGTCCTTTCTAGTGTCCCAGACAACGTGTATGCTAAATTTCATGGTGATTGGTTAAGTAGTTTTTGCGTGAAAGAGCTACAAACATCCATACAAACTTTCGCATTTATATATTCGATTATATTGTCTCTCTCTAATGTAACTGACATGGTCAACTTGACTCATTTCCAAAATGCCGAAATCATTGTGAAAGAGATAAAAAATTAACCAGTTTTTTTGTTTTCTGATATAATTTAGTAAAAAAAATAAAGATAAGAAGTTTTTTGAGACATTTGTTAAAATTATCTTAACAAGATATTGTTATAATAAGATTTTATCTTAACAAATATCTTGTTAATATTGTCTCTGACCGTGGCATCTTGACTGTGATTGGATATTTTTACTTAGTCCAGGCAGTCCAGGTGAGTTAAAGCAAGAGTGGCAAACTGTATTTTTTTTTTTTTTATTATTTTTTATTAAAGATGGGTTTGCTCTTGGCCAACAACCAGCCGTGCAGCAAGGAAGAGGCATATGATGAAGCGAGCTCACCTAGAAGATGCCTATTCACTCGAACTTTGAAAAGATTATGGTTATATGAGCCCGGAAATACAGACATTATAAAGAATGTTTCAAAGCGCTTGGTCCGAAAAGGAGGGATTTCAAATACAAATGGTATTAGCATATACAAATGGTGCAAATGCTTCTTATGACAATTGGGCCTCGGCGCCATATTCCGCCACCGATTTAAATAACTGAGATACGTCCAATTTTCCGGCGATTTATTTAGTAAGAAGCGGCGACATTCCGCTTTATCAGCGGTTATTTATCGGGCTCGGAGCCCGGCTAACTCGTTAACGCGATTTACCTGCCCCAATATAATTCACCGCGCTTACTTTACGAGATGTTTGTGTAAACCCACGAATTAATGTTTTAACTGCGACCGTTTATTGCCAGAAACAAACAATTACAACGCCCTGTGCGAAGAATGTTGAGCGCGCTTTGTTCGCCTCAACTTTGCTCGAGCACTTTGTTTCACTGTTTTATGGGAGAGCTATTTCAACCTCCCCCGTTTATTTTTTCGCTTGTCGATTCGTTACACGACAAGTCACAAAAAATAAATACGTCAATACAGAAAATCACAATCGTCTTCTCATCCATAGGACGACATATGCCAAAAGGACCGGTCAGATCCAGCCTGGATCCACCGTCCACCTGCGGCCTAATCAGGTCGTCTGTCCTCTTGGTGGGTGGATGTGCTGCGCTGCGCTTGCCGGTCCGTGGCCTCCACTCGAAAACCTTCCGGCCCCAGTGGCCGTCTGCTTTCGGCCGGCTTATTTCGGTAACTTTCGTATGTCTGCGAATCTCCTCTCCATAGCTCGCTAAGCGACGTTATAGTTAGAGGCCACGTTTCAACGCCATATTATGTCATCACTGGCAACTCTCGGTTATTCCTGATCTTGGTTATTCCCAAGATCGGTGATGTTTAGTAAAGCAAAGATATTTTTGATATTTTTTGATATAATATAGTTATAATTAGTTTATAACTATCATGCACACTAATTATTTAATTTGTCAACAGTTTTATGGTTATTAAAGGCTTGTGGAATCCAATATCACAATGTACAAATGAAATTTATATACAAAAAACCGAAAAGAGATTATCAGCGATTAAGCGAATGTCATTTCGGGCCATATAAATTTTAATAAATAACGTGCGTGAAGAGAACATTTTGGTCAAATGATTGCTACGGTCTGTAGTGGTGGCCGTTAACCGATTTTGAGTTTTATCGCATAAAGATAAGGTTCATAATTGATTGAAGAGTCTCCTCACTGACATTTTAATTTATCCATCCACTCGATGAAGACTATAAATTGCAATACATGTACGTGCAGAATACTATTAACGCTGTTAATAACTCAAATGTAAATACTACTTTTTTATTTTAGAAATAATCCATTTGATATATTTTATGCTATTTTGAATTGCCAGAAAGTAATTTATATAATTTAAAAAAAAATATTAAGTGAATATGTTCGTTTTTTTATATTTCAATTTTAATTAATAGTACTTGTGTAAACGAGGCCATTATGGTCCTTGCAGGAATTGGCATCATTGTTCCTCAGCCTATAAGCTATATTATCAGCGAGTAACATAGGGTATATTTTATAAAGTCACGTGGACGAAGTTGCGTGCAACAGCTAGTGCTTTAATAAGCCAGTGACCGACTGAGTCTGCCGTCACTGCTTAGACTTTTAATATTTATAATATCGTTATGGATTTTTTTAGCTTGAAGCAATAAAAAATTAATTAATATCACTATTATTATGTAACGCATATGTATTTTATACGTTGAGTACAAATTTACTTCCCCAAATGTACGAATCACAATGAGTTAACACAGCAAACGTTTAAGAATTCAAAAACAATTAACCGGTTTAATTACAATTGGTGCTTTGCTGGCTTCACATTGTCATACACTCGTCTACATAATTTAACATCTCGTACTGGAGTACACTCATTAACAAAAGCTGCGACCTTGATTAACATTGGCGAATTCGAACAGAATAACCCAGCAGCAACATAATTAAAATGGCGCTTTGCAAACAGCCTGCGGTTATTCTGCAATTATATTCTAGAAATGGTGACATATTTATTTAGCTAATGTGACTTATGTAATAGAATAAAAAGTAATCTCTAGAGTACTAAGAATCTGTAGAGTACTATTTATCTATATAATACTGATGTTATAAAGAGGAAAGATTTGATTGTTTGTTTGTTTGCATTGAATAGGCTCCGAAACTACTGGACCGATTTGAAAAATTCTTTCACTGTTGGGAAGCTATATTATCAGTAGCGAGTAACATAGGTTATATTGTATAAAGTCACGTGCAACAGCTAGTTTAAAACATTTGTATTGTATTGTAATTTGTACTATGACCACTAAAATTGTTTCTATTGAAACTTTCCTTGTGTGTATTTAAATAAAATATCTTTCTTTCTATTTATTTATTTTCAAATAACATTATCACTTTTCACTTACATTTTAACATAGCACACCTAAGTATTAAATAATGCTATATTGCAGATACAACTGATGACTTGGAAACGACCGACCTCAACGACACTGAAAAAATTTATAAAAGTCGCAAACTCCTCGCAAAGGTTGTGTGTTCGATTTTTGGAATTTTAAGGGAATAGTTATGGAAAAGGAAGCCACTATCACAGGCTCTTAGTACAATTATAAAATAAGAAGATTGCAGGAACCTATCAAAGAAAAATGTGAGGCGAACTGCGAGCTGTAGTGCTGTTTCATCAGGGCTGGTGCATACAAAGCTCAGCCTAAGTTGTGATGTCTGCCATTCTAAAAGCAGGTTTCGTATTACTTGAACACTAGCTGAGCCTACTTTCCATATTTCGGTATTACTTCGTAATACAGTTTTTATATGTATAACATGTAAAACATTAAAATTGATGTAATTTAAGTACTTTAATTGTTTTGAGTAACAATTGTTAAATTAATTGTTGTTTCAAGTTATTTAAGTACTTTAATTGTTGGAAATAATATTAAACTTTAAATAACAAAACAATTATATAGAGAAAACCCCGTCTAACAGGGTTTAATTGTTTTGTTTACGAAAGCGTTTGATTGTAATGTATTATATGTTATGTTCTCATTACATAATACGACATATGGGTGTAGATTTAGTGTTGAAACACATCGTCTGTTGCCAGCCGGCAACAGGCCAACTCGGTTCACTTATAACGTATGTAACCGAACCTCCATTATACACACAACAATGAATCGGTTCAGAGCCAATGTAATAGGTAAAAGATTTCAAATATTAATTCACGATAATAAGATATATTCTAAAAATAAATATAATATAATAAATAAATATAAAATACTATAAAATTCTCGTGTCACAGTGTTTGTAGGCTCTCCTCCGAAACGGCTTGACTGATTCTTATGTTTTTTTTTTTGTGTTCGGTAAGTCTGAGAATAGTTCGTCACTTAGGGGTATAAAAAACTAAAGTTAAGATATAAGTTAAGGCAGACCCCAGCCCAAAAAATGTTTTAGGTATATATGGCAAAGTGAGCTAGTATTTCATAAGACTTTAAAAAAAAAAACCTATTATTTCCAAAAAATCTTTACATTAACTGAACACAATTGTTAACAAAAACAGTATTTTTTAAAAACGCTAATGCATATTATGTTTCCATAATAAAATTCCAAGCGATAATTAACCCTTATGTAAATTACGCTTATGTAACGACGGTCAAATCAAAAATTTGTTTAAAAGAATTTGTAATATTGCTACGACTAATAAAACAGTTTGTAATTGAGAAGTAGCAAATTTATTGAAATTTTTTAACTTATTGAAAAAAATTATTGAAATTTAGGTTACATTGCTATTTTTACTTCCTTATTGGATCACAATATCATAATATAGATTTTAAACAATGAAAATAATTAGTTTTGATTTATTTGCTGATTTTATATTTTCAAAAACTAGGCAACACTTCTGGCAGCAGCAACCAGTTCCTAATAGAACCAAACAGCGTATATTTTTGTGTTTCGGTAATATTTTACATTTTTATGGTAGCCACTATTATCAATAAACTTTGTCAGCGTGCTTGTGACACTTTCTCATAAAAAGGCCGTATCTGTATTATCTTAATTCAAGTCTTTGTCTGGTAGTCTGATCTTATTATATAATATAAACCGAGTAAACAAAGAAAACGGTTTCGTTTATTAATTTAATCTTTCATAATTTTTCACGTCACTGATCCGAAGAAGCGCTGGTTCCTTTGGAAGCATGTTTTCAATGAAGGAGCTTTTAAAAAGCGTGTTCAGCGCACATTTACGTGGCCAGAAATATAGAGAAGGCTAATTGGTATAAATATAATTATATATATAATGCAATTTTTGAAGTGAAAACTTCTTTAGCCGCGTTCGGCATTTTTGAGATGGGAAAAAACCATTGAACTCGCGACCTGTTATGTAATGTAACCGTGTAACGTAACCGACACCTATGTTAACAATTATAAAAGAACACAGTAATTACAAATAAAAAAAATAGAAAACGGCCAGTTTATATTCCAAAAAGGTCGTCAACATTTTCAAGCTATACTTATACTACAAAAATACTGAGCGCTGACAGTTTAAAAAAAAATTTGAGATGGGAAAAACCATTGAACTCGCGACACTTACCTGACTGTTACACGTACTTTCTTAACGATTCAAAAAATACACACGTAATTGTTCAAGTTTTTACTTCTTTTGGCACTTCCGGAGTGTCAGTATTTTTTTTTCATACTGACAGCATATAATTATTATAAGTGTTGTATTATGATGTTAAAGTTATTATAATATTATGGCAGTCAAAGTAATATACAATAACTGTTATACAGCGGAGCGGTTTTCTTTTCTTTTCATTTTGTTTCCTTTATGTTATTGTTTTATTTTATTTTAATTTAAGTTTTTGTTTTATTTTAATTTATTTTGTTTAAATTATAATAATCATTGTTTAGTTGCTACGCGTATCGTTATTGTTCATCTCAATTTATATTGTAAGTTATCTATACCTATTGTAAGTTTTACGTTTGTGCTGTTGGTGTACCTTTTGAAAAATAAATAATGATGAATGATGAATAATGACCGAAGCACCCATGCCCGGTCTTCATCTGCACCATATGAAAGGTGAGGCCACGTTGTCGGCGCCTCACCCACTCTTCTAACACCGGACGAACCGCGAGGATCGTCCGGTGGCCGGCGGAGGGGTTGCGGAGTGCCTCACCCCAATTATTCATGGCCCTCTCCTGAGCCTCTGCGCGGACCCGCTGCACGTCCTCGGCAACGGGTCTTTCTCCAAGGGCCCTTGCGGCGACCCGATGCCGATGTACCTGGGACAGAACCAGGGCATCGGCATCCCACGGGAGCGTGCCTGCTAGTACGCAGGCGGCCCCGTGGCTGACCGTGCGAAATAAATAAAATGCCTAATATACAGAAGGATTAATGTGATATCTCATTACAAATTAATTACCCACAAATTTTCTAAAAACTTTTATAATTATAACGAAACGAATAAATGGTTCTTATGGTTTCTTTACAAGAAAACCTACAAAATCGTTCCAAATTGATTGAAACCTGCTCCAAAGGTTTTGTTCGTAAATATTATGGAAATGCTTCACCTTGCATAAACACGGCTAAATATTGAGCACGGAAAATGTAACAACGGTGGGAACTTTCACATAAAATATTATGATTTTAATACAACGTGTATTATATAAAACACTGTTAAAATGTAATCTCTTATAATTATTAATATTAAAAAAATGTATATTTGTTTTGTTTACTAAGTAATAAAACAGTGCTAATGTAAAATAATAATATCTTCACACACATTCCACACAGCACGCCGTGCGTGCAGTCTATAGGAGACATACAAAACGCCGTATGTCTCCTATAGACTCCAAAACCGCTGTACCGATTTTGATGAATCTTTCCGACATTCTTCAGATTAGTGTAGCGTGTGTGCCTGTGAAGTTTGGTAGCGATCGCGGACGAAGTCGCGGGCAAAAACACTAGTAGGTACTTAATAAACTTTCATAAATAAACCTTGCAAAAAGAACGAAGATAACCTTGGATAAAATTTTAGTATTCCAGAGAGTAACAAACTTACAAACTTGGTTTTCTTTCGACTTAGTCGCGGTTAATGTTAAATAATATAATAGTTGGCGAAATTATCCCTCATCTTTGCCCAAATCCAGCGGATCCCGCAAGAATCCGGCTGAGTTCGCGTCGTCGCGTCCCGTGCAGATTTCTGACGTTTAATACGCGAAACGTGAGTTTGTACTTTAAACATTTTAAATTTCCCTAAGCAGAAGTTGCTGAGCGCGAGGCTCGCGAACTGAATAATTTAGCAGTTGCCAATGTTACTAAAACTTTGAGTGTACACACTCATACACACCTCTCACCGACTCATACACGAGAGCCATGCTAATTCGAGACGCATTACTCCTATACCTATAAAATTACTAATTAAAATATTCACGCCGTGAGAGTTCATAGGTATTTTTTAGGTATTTTTTACCTATTTTATAGGTAGTTCACTGTTGAACTAGAATGTGTGAAGATATTTATTTATTTTATTTATTTATTTACATTTAATACATAATATGTACAATATTGGATAGATATTTGTATGCGCGAGAAGACTAGCAACCTTCGACCATGAGGTTGTTTACTAACCATTATTAATCTAGTAATAGACTCATAGAAGAAAATACTCTGTCTGACTGAATTACAAATGGTGAGCAGAGTGGGAAAGAGTTACGCTCAAGTGTGTAACTTTATTTATTTATGGATGAGACAGTGTAGCAATAATTGAATAGAGCCAGCGACAGGCACGTAAGCCATAAATCTGGCTCGATACCGGATCTAATCTCGTTCGGCGACGCCTCCCACATCTGATTACTTATCACATCCGCTCACTTGGAGTCTGCTCAATTTATGCGGTGGCAACACTCTCGACTCGACTGCTCATCAACATCTTGTGCTTCTAATAATATTACTGAGCACTGTCACATAATGTAAAACGATCAGGACCTCAGATTGTTAATTGTTTATTTCCCTAAATAAAATAAAATAAAATAAAATAAACGTTCTTATAACATCACTAGCTGGTTCCCGCGATTTCGTCCTCGTTCTGAATGAAAGGTACCCTATGTTCTTTCTGGTGTCCAAACTTCAAGGATAATATTACACTCAAATGTAATAAGAACTTTCTTAAAAATATTTCTACACTAAAGAAGCATACTAATAAGGGCCATTTAAATATCATTAAAGATAGAAGAAAATACATTAAAAAGAAACAAACGGTTCTCAATTGATTTATGCAAATTAAGTGTTTGCGCGATACGCGCTAAATGCCACCATTCACTACTTGGTCACGATCGGGAATCAACTTTTAATAGATTCAGTACACATTTAAAAGGGATCAATCAAAATATTAACTTGATATTTATAGCTGTGATTACTTACTATCACTTCAATCTAAATTACCGATCTAGCTTAGTTTAACACGAGATTAAACCTCGGTGGTTTTAGTGTTAAAATTTTACATGCGTTATAATATTATTAGCCGTAAAATTGTTAAAATTATAAATAAATAAAAATAAAAAAGCTTTCGTGCCAATGCGAAAATACATAGTAAGTAAATCCTGCTTAATATTAATGTATGATACTTTTTTATCCTGTTAGAAAAATTTTAGTTTCCTGTGGGATTTTTAAAAAACGAACGACAGCGCATACGGAATCGCGTGCACAGCTATAATATAGCTGCTATATTTGTTTCCGTTTCGCCCAGTTGCAATTAAGGCAGTTAGTATTATATCGATTATATTAATCTTTATTTTATCTATTATAAAACGATATAATTTTTATTTATTGCTCATATGTTTTTATGAGGTATTGACTTTTTTATTTTCCAACGCTTAAAAGGGCCTTAAATATAGTAACTTAAAAGAAAACTTAATTAAAGGTAAACTGAAACTAGGCTTTCTGTAAAAAAATTCAGAACGGCTGCGAGTTAAATGTAAAAGATATTTTTTTTACATTTTACCTCATTTTATCACGGTTCAGAAGTCACGGCTGGACTCGACAGATGGTGCTTTATGACAGCACCTCATTGTGACGGAAAAGTCTACAAAGAACGCTGTCAACAAACGGAAAAGTCTATTCTTGAAACTACAAATGCTAAAGTTTTTTCATCAACTCAAGATGTCGGGTCGTATGCCGGACACGTTCGTACTAGCAGGCGGGTTGTTTTGCTCTGATTTTATCTGGCAAATTTTCACTCTAACAATTATACTTAGGGCCTCAATCACCAACTACAAGTAAAGTGTTGATTAGTTACTTTTCAAGTAACGCTAATTGGCGAGTAAATGTAACGAGTATCTTGTGTCGAAGATGATGCTACTCGAAGATGATGGTGAAACTCGTACGCTTTCTTACCGGTGACTTTAAATGGGGGTTAGCCTACTTGACACATAACTCAGATATGGTGAAAGAGGCCCTTACAGTTTCGTAAAATTATTTGTACTGAATTATATATGTACATCTCTATTAATACTATCAATAGTTTAGATGTTTCGTTTGTTTGTTTAATTACATCCTAAGTAAGCATTTTCTTTACTGCTTGTCAACTGATTTTCTGCAATTGACGAGGAAAATATGAAAAAATGATTTAGATTTAGTATGCAAGTATTTATTGCGTCATTAATTTGTTTTTATTAAATACATTTTATTAAATTATGCGGACCTAAGTGATAAAAATAATTCACAAAACACTGCTTTGTCCCCAAGCATAACTTGAATTGTAAACAGGAGGAAGAAACGAGGAGTCGGGCTACTTATTGTGTGTTCTGTTAATCATATCAGTAATGCAGTCACGTATTCCAGAGAAAATGAAGTCTGGGAGCGTGTTCAAATTGTTCGCAGACGAGCGCCCCCGTTGGTGGCCGCGCAACGTCATATTTCAGGACTCCTATGTACTTATGGAGATACTATTCAACAGTTTTGTTCCTACACAGCTGTTTTGCAAGATGGTGCTTTTTTATACAAAAACGTCTCACAATTATACCACCCTATTTAGACATATTGAAATGGAACATTGATTTTAATAGAAAGAAAGTTTATAATAATGAGTTATTACATAGAGTACATAAAAATTACGTTCTTAATTAATTGTATTCTATTTAGAATTAATTTATAATAATCTATAAATGACCTAAGTATAATATAAATTGAAAATATAAAATTAGAATTTAAAAAATTAGTAAAAATTAGTAAGACGTCATTTTGTGTTAAAATTTAAATTTGTGTTAACTTTTGTGTTAATTGGTACCTAGTCAGTAAAAAGAAATATTTCTTATTGTTTAATTTAATTTCAAATTTATTCTATTGGTATGTAATATGAAAAAAACAAAAAAATAAATAAATGTAAAATAAATAATATATAAGTAATAAGAAATTTAAATATAATAAAGACCGTTGTAATAAATCGTGATCATGACGTAGCATTAGTTTACTAGCCATTTGGCGCTTTAAACGGCAGACGGTCGCTGAAGAGTAATGTTTACCACATGGTGCTTTAAATCTTTAACATCCTGCACGAACACAATGGCCCGACCTCTGCATTGGGCTGGCTAATGTCTTCGCGGCCTGTGTTTAAATTGGCCCATTCAATGGCCACGAGTTATAGCGTTATTTGAAAACTTACCGCCTCTGTATGTACGGGATGCACTGCGAAAAGCAGCGCTGCCAGTGCTGCAAACGGCCGCTGCAAGCGCGCCACTAGCGCCCCAGTGCGCGCTACAAGCGCACAGCAAGCGGCGTGCAACACCACGTTGCAAACATGCCACCACCATGGCGACACGCCACACAACACGTGATTTAATCTGCAACAAAAAATATGAATTTTGCATTTTTGACTTTTGATGTGCATACGTCTTAAAATTGACTACTCTAGTGGGAGGCAATTCAGAAAACTATAATCCATACTAATATTATAAATGTGAAAGTAACTCTGCCTGTCTGTCTGTTACCTGTAGCTCTTAACTCGAATCAACCAATCTTCTGAAATTTTTAAATTCCTGTCCTATATCATTCAAGTTGTGCATTGATGCCAAACTCTGAAGGCAATCAAAATTGCAAGAAAATAATTGAAGCTTTTGACTTTTGTAAAACTCAAAGCAATTCTATAAATAAAAACAAATTCAACTCCATACGTTGGAAGGCAAATGTCACCGCAACCATTTGGCACAAGTTGGGCACAAGATACTGTCTCGAGTGAACTCCATTCCTCAACCAGATGGGGTCACGTACAAAGTTTCCTTATAAATTTGAACACTCTTTTTAATTTGTATTTCTTATTCTAAAGGTCGGTAAAAATTTGTCAGTTTACTTGATTTTTGTTTATCTATTTAAACTTTTATATTAATTATTTATAATTGTCAAACACAATGAAATTATTTATAAAATCAAAATTCATAAGGATATAATTTTCAAAAAAAATCCAAGACTGTGTCAAAAGTACCTACTTGAAATTCACTCAAATAGAATCAAATTGCTTCATTGATGTTTCATAAACCTGGATTTTGTTGTGGAAAGAAGGCTTTCAGTATTACTGTAGGTACTGCCTTAATTATTCAATTTTCGAGCCAGCTCGCATTTTATCAAATTGAAGTAAATCCTTTTCGGTTGTAAGTAATTCAACAGTATTATCAGCAGTCTTTGAGTCTAGTACTTTTTGGTTTCTGCTCTTAAGTTTATAGGGAATCAATAAAAAAAAACTTCCTTTGAATATTTTTTTAATTGTATTAAATTTATGGTTACATAATATTACATAAAGTGCCTTAATATTATAGTAAATTTAATATTCATTAAAACACAAGGCGGTTAAATTCGCTTTAAACTGATTAGCTGAGATAACTATGGCATTAAGAGCTGACATCCCCATTATGACACCCCCAGAGGCGGTGTATTTATGATGCGCGAAACCGCGTCCCTGATTAAGCATAATTGTTTCCGAGTGTACCGCTTTAAAGACATATCTATTTATCTATGTTGCACTGTAGTCCTTGCTTAAATCCTTGTACATATATATATCGAAATGCCGCGTTACGTTGTTTTGATAAACCTTCGTAACTATGAGTAATTTGGTCCAACTTACAAGACAGGATAGTTTTTATTTTGAACCCGGGCGAAGCCGAGAGCGTTTAGCTAGTTATTTATAGTTTAGGCTCTAGTTTAGGCGCTAGTCTAGATCATTAGACTAGCGCCTAAACTAGAGCCTTTAGGCTTCCGCCACTTTAGAAGCAGGTTCAAATTCTGATATATTCTGCATATATCCTGATTCCAATGTGAACGATAATATCTCGAGGAAACCTACATATAAGTATGAGAGGAAGAAAATTCTTTAAAGACATAATCAAGTTCTGATTGGTAATATCCTTCATCAATAGAACTAATGTATGTACGCTCAATCATGATATTACTCGTATGTTAATAAATTAATGTTTTCATATTGTATTTACTATTTTATGCAGCGTTAGCACAGTTGTAATCGATGTGCATTATATATTCATTTATATGTTTTCTTTAATTATGTTTAATGATTTTTTTATTTAACAAATCAGTAAATTTAAAGTATAGCTATTAAATAAATTGTAAACATACATTGAAATGTCAAATAAGCATAAAATTTTGGTCAAGTTCTCATATGTATATTCAATAATAAAATCATAGATGAGGATAGGCGTAACACATTAGAGTACGGTTTGTGTCCCGAGGGAATGAAACCTACATCTAACGAGAATGCGTCAGGGAAGGTTTATTTAAAATTTATCTAAGCGGTTTGATGCGCCCGCGGCGGCCGATGCATATTCTTACATATTTTACTTTGACGTCAGTATAATGTTGAGCGAAACGCGGAGGGATCATGTTGCGGAATAACTTTGTGCCTTACGTTGCCTCCTTTAGTTTTTGGTACGTAGCTTTCTTTCTAACTTGTTTATGGGAACATTTTGTTGTTTTTTTTAGCGAATGAAAATCTTTTGTAAATATTTACTTTTATTACTACTATTAATACGTAAAAACGGGCACGAAGACTGACGCCAATGGATGGTAGATGGCTACCGTCGCGCATATAGATACTGCAAGCACGCAGCCGACCTAAGAAAGACAAAGGATAAGGATGAGATAGGGATAGATGTTAGTTGTTATTTTGACGGTTGTCTTCTCTAAGGCTGTAGTTATAGTCCAATTTATGGCTGCGAAACCTAGAGTGTGCATATATAGAGTACCACTACAAAAACACAAAAAAATCACTACAAAACATAACACTATAATAAATGATCGAGTGTGGAAATTGGGAATGGAAATGGAAAAAAGAACTTAGATAGAATTATTCTTCAAATAAAAGTGAACATCTTACCTGTCTGTTTTTATTAATTTATTTGTGTCATTTTGTTTTTGTTGTTTCTGTTTCTTATGTCATGTTAATGTCCTTCGTGCAGTGAATAAATGTCTTTCCTTCTTCTTTAAATATATAATAAATAATATAGTTTTTAGTTTTTATAATAATAAACTAGCGAATTTGAATTTTACTGTAAACTACGTAACCTCTGTCTGAACATCATAAATGTGAGAGATTTTCATCGCTTATCAAATATGAAACGGAAAAGTAGAAAGAGGCCGACATGGCCCGACTTGGGCCGACGTAGCCCGACCCCGGCCGTCACTCATGTGTCGCCTCGAATAAAACATATGAAATAAGGAAAGACTTTATTAAGACAAGAGCGGAATTATAAATAACAGGCTTATGATGCGATTAGAGGGTCCGACGGATATCCAGGCGGTGTCTCCGACGTCGGGTTAACGATGAATATTTTATGTGGCATTATCATTACTTTCTTTATTTTTAGAAGCGTATCTCCCGTTACGAGTCGGCGGATGTTTTGTTCTAAAAACTGCTATTCATGTTTTTTCTTATGAAATATTCAGATAGATTTGTGAATAAATAAACCGATTCAAACATAAATATATGTACATATTTCAGTTAATTTATGTATGTAACCAGCAGGCAAATAAGTTTTTTTTTTAATATATTAAAACAACATTTGCTGCTGAGGAATTGGATATCCCGCAGACTACCTACTTTATGTTGCAATCTCAGATTACTATTTCATGGAAATGACACCGAAGTAACAGATATCAAACACATAAAACCTGTGAGTTGTTTAACTGTCTATCCGTTTTGAAGCTACGCTTCCACAGACAGACACACCAATCAAACTTATAACATTTTTTCGTCGGTGGTCGGAGATTAAAAAGAGAGAATCTTCTCTCACGCTAACACCATATTTTTGTAGTGTCATATAAAATATCTGTAGACTAGCTGTTGCCCGCGACTTCGTCAGCGTTCAAAATGTTATAAAGCCTTCATCGATAAATGGACTATCTAACACAGAAAGAATTTTTCAATTCGAACCAATACTTAGTTCCTGAGAAACAAACTCTTCAGCTTTATATAATAATTAATTATAGTTTATTAAATAAATAAATATAGATGTAAATGTTGTAAATCTTTTTCTTGTGTCTAGAGTTATTTTAAAGATAAATAAATAGTGTTTTTGTACGCGCGCGTATGAGAGATTTTATAATTTCCTTGTTGGCTTTCTCGGAGACTAGCAGCGCACTAACTTCTGCTTACGTTAAGCACAATTTATTCGTGCAGCCGACGCTATTCTTTCCCCTTACAAACTAGGCAGCCATTAGCGACAGCCAACCTGAATTATTATTTATTTATTTTAAGCTTCAAATATGGTAATAATACATTCTATGAAACATGTAAAATTTTGCGACTCATATCTGACAATCTCAATTGTGTTGTAATCGAATTAAAGTTGTTTGCTTATTATGTTAAATTTTCATTTTAACGTGTTATAATTTTAACGTATTATAGCTAGTTATAACACGAATCTGTATTTTATCTGTAATAAAATTATTCACGTTACAAAAACAAAAAAGGCAATTGGTCCACCGCACCTATCGAGGTTCGTATAAATTGAGTACTGGCGCCCGGCCCTTTTGACTTTCATCAAACCACGGCTGATACATACATGTTTGTGTCCATCCTATTTTTTTTTTCAATATCGAATTTGAATGTCCACACACTATTTTGTTGAACGAGCCTGCGGACACAAAACAATGAAGTGATCCGATGAAAAACAACACCGAAACAGCGATATAGTTTCCCATTGAAAAGTTAACATTTTCTAACTCATGTTAAAACTGCGACAGTGAGTTTGTTTGTTTGGTACGCTTTCACGCCTATCCTAGTATTATTATAACTAAGTTGTCGCTAACTTAGCCTAAACTAATAATTCTAAATAAATAATGGTTTCAAGTGTAAGAATAAAACTTTACTGTTGGTTAGTATGTCAGTGACTTTACTCATTCAACGAAACATAAGTGCACAGCTGCTTTTAAATCACCGTGATGTGGTCTTCTTTTGTTTATGACTGTAGATAGCAATGTGTCTGACACTACAACTTTCAGAAGAAATAATTATAAATTAAGTTAAAAGTACAATTTTTTTTAAAAAGAACTAAATAAACGGTCAATTTTTTTATGTTATGATCGGCAGACATGTTGACCGTTAACTTAATGGTAAGTGGCAACCGTTGCCTATAACACAAGCAACGCTAAAGGTGCTGCAACCATAGTGGGGTAGAAGGATTGAGAAGGAATAGGCTCTTATTTATATGTTTTATTAAGTTTTTAAATTGACAACAGAATGTATATTTGAAAACATATAAGGTATTGTATACACCGCTTTATTATATAAAAAAAAAACAAATAGTAAAAAAGTTATAATTAAATTAAATTGTTCCACATTTTTCTTATTTGCCTACAAGGGTGAATGTACCCACACTCACGTCGGAAGCTTTTTTAATGTTGCTAAAGCCTTCAATAATGTTCTAATTTATCACGCTCTTAATAGAACACATTCGTTACAAGAATTACAACAAATTTACCTTCTAAAGGAAATACCTTCTACCTGAATGTGTTTCCGCACGGCACGAATATGACTCAGAGCAATAAAATTTTATTTGTTGCCATTGGCGTTACACTGTACCTCCATACGAAAATTTTCATATATATATAAGCCCGCGGCATGAAAATTTATGGGAGTAAAGTCAAAATTGTCACATGTCACGCGTTACGCGTTAGTTTTAAGTTTAGCGTCATCTACACAATATGCCTGAAACTTGATTTTTTTACGTAATAATATATCCTTGTGAAAACTAGATGGCACCGTTATATAGTTTTTGCAAATAATTTATAATTCAAACAAAGATATTTATTCGTTCGTTTCGTATTTATTAAATTATTAAATTATTAAATTATTTATTTATCGTTTGTCTTTGAAAATACCTAAATGTTACTCGATTAATGAACTTAGACTGTCTGTTTCTCCTCACTTAAAATTAGTATACAAAAGTGAATACAAAAGTGCCTATGATGATATCAAACAGAAAACTATATATAGAACTTAGCATTTTGAGTTTTCTCTTATCTATAAGCTACGATATTCTTCGTCAGTCTGGCTGAAGTTTGTCCAAAGGTAATTTGACGCTGCGTACCTAATTTATTCTTTTTGACTACTCCCAAATATTCCCAAGTCGGATTAAACAAAATAGAGGCTTCCATCGCGCTCAACGTTCGGCAGTTCGTTACAGAGTCCCCGGTGACGAATACAGTTTTGTGGGGAAAGCTGAATGGGCCAAGTGGGATTAACCCGGCGAACTATTGCTCGATATACCTTGGTCGTTCCGTGATAAAATACAAAAAGGAAAATACATTCAAGCTCCAGAGTCTAAAACTTAGCACCGTTATCATACAAATGTTAGACCTAATCCTAAGGCAAAATTGTGTGTTGCATCATATTGTCAGATTGTGAAGATGTTTGGATGTTCAAATGATTTGATAAAGGATAAACTAGATTCAGGGTCTCAAACAAAATCACTGCGAAAAAGTTGATTTTTATAAAATAAAAAAAATGTGGAAACTTAAATTGTATATTTATCTTTTTTAATTTAAACTAATAAAATGACATTAAGTAATGTGTGTGGGATTCAATAATGATGTCAAAATTTGCACACCGAATAGGTATTTATCGGTTGATCATGTAGGAACAAGAAACCTAAATGTCGTCTCTGGTAAACCGATAAATTATTATTATTATTATTAGGTTCGAACAAAATGAATTATCACTCATATCTACGGCTCATTAGCACCTACAGTAAACTAGGTTTCCTTCCGATTCAGTTGTAATTTCTTCTCCTGTATTCTGAGAATGTTCCTTTTGTCTGTGTCAGATAAATGTTGGTTTTCTTGAGTGATTGTTCGGTTAATATCTCTTTAAAAGTATACCTACTTTAATAGGTAGGCGAATTAAATAACATTTCTTTTGGACACCAATAAAATCATGACCGTAGTAAAAAGATGTTTTCCCTAATTCATTAAGTCTCATAAACGAAATGAATATATAATAGGGGATGGGGGAGACGAGCCGGCTTTGTTTTTGCATTTTTCCTTATTCTTTATTATGAATACGACGGCCGTGTAATTTGTCGTATACGAGGCAAAGGGAAATAATAGAGGTCCAACACAGACGGGAGACGGGAGACGGAGACGGGAGATATGAAGAATTTGGTTTGGGCGACTTTTCAATTTAAAATTATGTCTCCGCGTGCCACAAAAAGCTTCCTCTTTATTCTCTCTTTGTTTTAGTGATACTTCAATTGTGTTATCCTTACTAATATTATAAATGTGAATGTGAATGTAAGTTTGTTTGTTACGCTTTTACGCAAAAACTACTGAACCGATCACCATGAAATTTTGCATACACGTTGTCTGGGTTTAATTAAAACTAATTAAAACTACTATCTACCTACTAGCTTTTTATCTACTAAAAATCTTTCTTTTATCTTTTTTTTTCTTTTTATCTTTTTTCATCCATACTACCTTTTTGGGTTAAATTAGTTATAGGGATTATTAAATAAGATGCCTTTCCTTGTATAACAATTGTGTATTATTGTGTATTACTACCTTTTTGGGTTAAATTAGTTATAGGGATTATTAAATAAGATGCCTTTCCTTGTATAACAATTGTGTATTATTGTGTATTTGGTAACATAGTTTAGTCTAATAATAAAGCAGTTACTGCCCAGTGGATTGAACATGGCTGCTAAAACGACAAACTTAGGTTCAAATCCCGAGCGAGAACCTGTCGGTGTGAAAATCACATGAAATTGAAACTTCATTTGAAGATTAGATATATTGAACAGCTGCTTCATTAGTAAGAGGACGGTTTCACATATGTATAAATGTGTAAGTATAGGAACAGATATGATTTCAGAATATTTTATTTTAATAAATATTATTTCCAAACAATTTTTATATGGTAACGAGATATGTTATATTTGGAAAATTCACAGTCAGCACTGCATTGCGGCACGATAATACTTATTGCTAAAGTAAGCATTGACAGAAAATAAATAAAATCAGGCTGTTTTTAAATGAAGTTAAAAAAGGCAGTTCGCAATAATGGTCGCGGTGGAAAATGTGTCGTTTTTCTGTTACATCGAAATGTTAACTTGATTAACTTCCTCGAGACTTGGTTGCGAAACCTCTGCTCCACTTTCTTAGTCTATTAAGTATATATTTTTTACCTGGAAATTAATTTAAGTTTTGCCGAGGGGGATTTTGAAACTAGTTTAAAGTTGTATCTTCAGTTAGATGAGTTCCAGCTCCACCCAACGGGCTTAAGCACAGTTTCATTTTACACAAATGAACATTAATAAGGCTTTATTGAGATATTTTGTGCTATAAGACGAATTAACACAAGTTCTACATCAATATATTTTATGAAACTGTTTTTTTTATTAATAAAAAAGCACTACTCAGCACTAAGCTGAGTTTTCAAACCAAAAAACAAAATTTGTACTAAAATATAGATTTTTACGCAACCTATCCGTGTCAGGACTAGATTGCACTAGGTATATTTTATACCGATAATTCTTATCATCAATGAATTTGTTTTTATTTTATATTTTACTGTTATAGTGATTACAAATAAATATAATGAATGTTCTTTTATGTGGACAAAAGTTTTCAGAGTTACAATGCAAAATCGAATCAGAGATCCAAAGAGAAACAAAGCCTACGGCACAGCGGATTTGTTTCTCTTTTGATTCTCTTTTGATTCTCTTTTGATTCTCTTTTGATTCTCTTTTGATTCTCTTTTGATTGAAGACCACAGACCAGTAAACGCGGCGTAGGACATATAGCAGCAACATGGACAGACCGGTAGATTTTAAATCCCGGACGTTGGAACCAAACTGCCGGTCCTACTCAAAAAATGCGAGGAAAGCCTCTGTCCAGCAGTCTGTTGAGATAATAACGATAGATTGTGGTACAACGAGGTTCTCAAGAAAATAACCTTAGAGTAATTTGTTAACAGAAAACACCCTAATGCATAACAGTAGCGCAGTAAACTTAGGCGGAACCGAGTTACATATGTATGTGTCCGCAGTAATGCCTTCGGGACTAATTTAATCAGCACGGGACATCTTACAAACACGTACAAACATTATACAAGGCTCATGAAAATTAATGTGGGCTTCCAAATCGCCATTTAACCCTATAACCGAGGGAGAGATTATTTTCCCTACAATTAGTTGAGAGAGCGGGTCGGTACGCGGGTCCCTTGTCCTCTTTATTAATATTCAACTTACTGACACCTGTTATACATACAAGAAATGTGCCGCAAACAGATACCGAACAAATGCTCTAAATATTTTTCTTATTCATGTTGGCCTATATTATCTAGTACAAGTTGGTGCCCTATATTATCTATACAAATTTAATTCACACTATTATATAATTATAAAAGTGAAAGTAACTCTGTCCATCTGTAACCCTCCCATAATCATTAAATTTTGCATACACGTTGTCAGGGATAATTAGGCAAAAATAAATACTAGTAACTATAATATCTAAACATATTATAAATTAAGTCGCTGTCCGCTTCTGTCTATTTCTCCTCTAACTTCTTCTAAACGCATTTTGGTACAGGTTTCACAAATGGAAAGTTTGCTTATACAATTTAAAAAAAAATATTAAACATTTTTTTATTAGAAAAATTAGAAAAATTTCAGTTTTATTATTAAAAATCATTTTTTTATTATTCATTTCATTTCTAATTTTTGCGCTATGATTTAATATGATTCCAAAAAGGTCTAAAGCCTCATGAATGTTTTACATTTTTGGTTACTAATTTTGGTTAGCCTGCTTGTTCTCAAGCAAAAGTTTTTAATTGGTTTGCTGACTGCTGAAACATTCCATGTCTGCAGCGGATCAATCGTCCCCTTGCATCAAATTAATCCGAGATATTTAAATGTCTGTCAAAATGTTCGATTTAAATAAAAAATGAGACAAGTCCTTCAAACTCGCTGTTCAGATTAATTATTGAAATCACTTTCGCAAATGAAAAAATAAATATCTCAGTATCGAGTCACGTTTTTACGTGATTTTCCTCGATTAGACTAATGTACAAACGCAAATTAATATTTTTCAGAATCATTACTTTAATTATTTAGCTTTGAATATCGTTTGTTATGATTAATTCCGACCTGCAAATTTTACAAATTACGAAGTAGATTTGGTTATTTTAAGATAAGTTATTAGAAATAAAAAAAAATAAAAAAAATGAAACTGATGGACGGACAGGCAGATAAGTAAATCTGTGCAACACGTATATATATTACAGACATACTTAATATGAAAAAAAAAAAATTCGGGGTGACGTGATTGATGACAAACGACTGTACAGTAGATTAAGAAAAGGCTAAATGTCCCTTAAAATGACTAAAGAAGACTCTTTCGTCTTGTTTAACTTTTTCCAATGTGATTTTTCAAAATCAGAGCGCTTTTGGATTCACCCTGACTCCAATTGCGTTTATAGGCGACACTAGCAAACCGGTAACAAAACATCCGGTAAATGTACTAATCCCGGTACATTCTTTACAAGGTTTCCTTGCAAAGAATAGGCCAAATTTAAAGACTTGACTGTCTACTTTCACTATTTAGAGAAGAACGTAAGAGACAAAATTAACCGAGAACACAGTGTACTTCAAGTAGTACTTTAATATTTAAGAAATAATTAAGTAAGGAACAAAAAGCGTATGTATCCTCCCATGTTCAGGTGTTCCTTATAAAAGGCGCCAATTTAATTAAGTTAACCGCTTCATGTAACGAACCAAGACAAACGACTCTTTATGTTCTTTACTTTTCGATAACAGCCCTTTTGATTAATTATATTAATTATTAATTCATTAGGAAAGGTTGAGCATGTTACCTATGTGAGAGTTTTAAAAGAAGAATACTGTTACAACCAGCCATTGCTGCCGGCTACATTCGAAGTAACGGGCGACCTCTACTTGTAATCCCTCTGGTGCGCTTGCCTTGTTTTTCACCTAGCTGCCCCAGATCGTTACCACCGACTAGGGTTCAGCAGGCAGAGGCACGAGACTATGGGCGCCTTTGCTGAAGAGAAGGAAAAGGCAATCCTACAAAGAAATTTTTTTTTTACTTTTTTTTTTACTTTTTTCTATCAAATTTCTCTTGTTTTTTTTTATCTTGTGTATGATGTGTACCGTTAGGTAACTCATTATAGTATGTACTAAAATAATATTTAACTTTTGTAGATTATATTTATTTTATTGAGCCTGAAACGAGAAACGACGAATCTATATTTTTTTCTAAACTCCTCTGGTTTTTTCTTAAATTTTTCTTATGAAGGTACAAGTGCAAATTCATTAACATGTCCACAGAACTCCACAAAGTGTAGGTATTTCGTTTCCTTGAATAACGTATTTAACCTTTCACGGTATGATAATTGGGAAAATCCTTGATCGGGTCGATGGCTCTTCAGCGTATTCGCAATATGTAATTTGCCACCTGCCTGCGTCCAAGAGGTCCTTTCCATTTTTAATACACCTTTAGTAATCAGGATTAAGCCGTGAAACAGATTCAGCTGAATAAAGATTAGGGCGATCCCATTAATCCCTTCCGTTGAAATTTTCATGCTCTATTTGAGGGGTCTAAATGGGGCTTCCCTTTGTTATTACAAGTGGCTAGTGACGTGTGGAGTAAGGTCCAAAACCGCTCGACATCTGTTCCAACAGATAATGGATTTATTAACAACAAAAATTGGCCACTGAATAAATAATGCCATAAATACCAATCCGAATTGTAAATAATTGAACGTTGCTAACTGGTATTGTGTTTCTGCCAAAATTATTATATAGAAAAAACTACTCTCTGCGAGCACATATAATACTCTTTTCCAATTACAGTATAATATAAAATATAAGAACCGGGAATGTCAAGTCCCTTTTTCTATAAGTTCATCAAGTTTTCTTCGTCAAGACAAAGAAGATTACCCTTTCAACAAATCAATTATTATTCCTTTAGTAAAAAAATGGTAGATGGCTATCATCGCCTATTGGCATACTTTTCAAACTTTTTTAAAATTATGGGCACTGTATTTTATGTAAATTTTAATTTTACACTAAGAAGTTAATTTAGGTGACGAAAGTAAGGCTTTTCTGCTAAGTCTTGGCCTTTGTTACAACTTGGTGGATTATTGGGCAACTAACTTTATTCATTTTTTTTATAATTATTTACATTTTATCTTATTGTATTGCTATGCCTACCGCTAAAGCCAAAAGAGCCGAATTTGATCACATAATTTAAATTGAGTAGATATCAAAATTATGCTGAGTATGGCCAGCGTTGGCCAGTTGCCTATCTGAAGTTAGGCCGAATGTATATACGCTTTTAGCGTTTCGGTCGCTGCCCGACATAACTTTGCTTCACCGCATTCTCTACTCTGCATTCCTGATGGACATTCAGGACTCGGTCCGTTCGCGTGCCTTTGTTGGCCTTGTGTAAGCATTATAAATAAATTACGTGCAAGTATCTGAGACTACCATAGGTACCTACACCAAAATTTATATTCTCTCTCTATTAATAGTGACTAATCTCTATAAATAGCAATATTACAACATAAACATTGTATTAGTATCTCTATTTCTTGGCTTACTAGTAGTTAACTCGCAAAATTTATACATTTTGTATGTAATAAATAGTTGAATTGGAAAATCGTACTCCCGATATCAGCCAGAAAATCAGCCAAACGCACCAAAGCACAGACAAAATTCATGCCTCTCACTCAACCATTACGATACGAATTGATATAGGTAACGTAGCGCTTTGAAGTTTTTGGTCATAACTTTAGTACTTTTCGAATAAAATGAGGCAAATTATAAAGAAAAAAAGCTGCCTTTACTGGTCTGCTATGGAAAAGATCTTTTTCTTCTTCTTCTTCTTCTTCTTCTTCTTTTTCTTCTTGCAGTACCTCTCCAACTAGGGAACAGTCCAACTAGGAACAGTTCTGTCTGTCTTTTGTTCTTCGGAAAAGCTCAACTACGTTGGCTATCCCGATCCACTCTCTCATGTTCCTCGGCCACGACTTCTTTTTTCGCCCAACTTTTCTCTTTCTAGCTACTTTGCCTATCATCACCAGCTGAAGTCTAATATATAAGTTTAAGAATATAACTCAGGTAGGAAATTTGATTTCGGTTCATTATAATCTAATCCCAAATTGTCTGTTTCCCATATTGACTGAAATGCCCTTTCCTAAATCGATTAAATATTAAAATGTCGTAGTACCAGAATGACTAAAAACCGAAATTCCCTAGTGCCAAATTGACTGCAGATTGACGTCTTTACCGTGAGTGAGTTTACATTTTTAGCCAATCAGTTGCAGTTTAGTCTAGCTGAAGGACTCAAAAATAAATTGAATGAATTAAATTCTTTGAAAATCTTTTTTGATGATACTCGTATAATGTGCAAGCCATATTTCCTTGTATAAATGTTAAGCATGAAATTGTTAAGGGGCCGTTACGGAGACGCGCCGCGCGATGTTTAGGTTTTTAGCGCTACTCTCACAACGATCGAGGCTCGCGCATTGCACACGCACACATGTACGTAAGCATAGAGCAAGAGCCCACGACGGCCAGACCTTCGTTATTTTATAAACGCTGAAAGTTTCTCTGTGCATAGTAAATGTGTATAGTATTGAAGCTCAATTTTTTTATATTTTCTTCGGGATAACTTTAGAAATCACGTCATCCATTGCCGGAGACTTATTACAGTTGCTATTTTGTTACCAAATATAAAAATTGTTGTCAAATGTATTATTAGCGTATAAATAATTGTACTTATAATATTTTTTTTATTTTAGTTGCACAATACAAAACGAAATTGTTATTCCCAATTACAAAAATAATATATTGTACTGAAAAAGTTTGTACAAAAAATCTGCCTGCTAGAAAACCTGGGATTCCTTACATTAGAACTTATTCCTTGCCTGTTCCTTACGAACCTTTTATTCATCAGTTGCATTCAGTACACCCCCTCTCCCTAAACCCCCTGTCCGTAACTGATGCTCCGCTCGGACCCCTCCGACCGTAACTTGGAATCGGTGCGATGCAGCCGGGTGATGTTTGGGCTCATCGGAGACGTCTCTCCGAGATAGATAATTTGACGACCCCCTCGGACCACTCCGACCGTAACTTGGAAACGGTGCGACGCAGCCGGGTGATGTTTGGGCTCATCGGAGACGTCTCCGATATAGATAATTTGACGACCCCCTCGGACCCCCCCCCCCGAATTGTCAATTGTCAAATGTAGACCGGAATTGTCAAATTTTGAAATATGGTCTACTAAAAAATTCATCTCCCCGAGACGTCTCTGATGAGCCCAAACACGACCCGACTGCGTCGCACCGTTTTCAAGTTACGGTCGGAGGGGTCCGAGAGGGTCGTCAAATTATCTATCTCGGAGAGACGTCTCCGATGAGCCCAAACATCACCCGGCTGCGTCGCACCGTTTCCAAGTTACGGTCGGAGGGGTCCGAGGGGGTCGTCAAATTATCTATCTCGGAGAGACGTCTCCGATGAGCCCAAACATCACCCGGCTGCGTCGCACCGTTTCCAAGTTACGGTCGGAGGGGTCCGAGGGGGTCGTCAAATTATCTATCTCGGAGAGACGTCTCCGATGAGCCCAAACATCACCCGGCTGAGTCGCACCGTTTCCAAGTTACGGTCGGAGGGGTCCGAGGGGGTCGTCAAATTATCTATCTCGGAGCGACGTCTCCGATGAGCCCAAACATCACCCGGCTGAGTCGCACCGTTTCCAAGTTACGGTCGGAGGGGTCCGAGGGGGTCGTCAAATTATCTATCTCGGAGAGACGTCTCCGATGAGCCCAAACATCACCCGGCTGAGTCGCACCGTTTCCAAGTTACGGTCGGAGGGGTCCGAGGGGGTCGTCAAATTATCTATCTCGGAGCGACGTCTCCGATGAGCCCAAACATCACCCGGCTGAGTCGCACCGTTTCCAAGTTACGGTCGGAGGGGTCCGAGGGGGTCGTCAAATTATCTATCTCGGAGAGACGTCTCCGATGAGCCCAAACATCACCCGGCTGAGTCGCACCGTTTCCAAGTTACGGTCGGAGGGGTCCGAGGGGGTCGTCAAATTATCTATCTCGGAGAGACGTCTCCGATGAGCCCAAACATCACCCGGCTGAGTCGCACCGTTTCCAAGTTACGGTCGGAGGGGTCCGAGGGGGTCGTCAAATTATCTATCTCGGAGAGACGTCTCCGATGAGCCCAAACATCACCCGGCTGAGTCGCACCGTTTCCAAGTTACGGCGTGTCAAATTATCTATCTCAAAATTTTCGCTTTTTCGGTGCCCCGCGTAGACTTGCCGCCGCTCCGCTCCGCTACTCATACTCACCAGTAGACATCATTGCATGTTTTTTTTTTGTTCTATTATAAAAATAGAATAGTTTGGACGTGTTCCAGAGTCCAATCTGTCATACTGTGCTGGGGAACTAGTTGGATTTTTTTTGTCCAAACAATTCTATCATAGAACTATAGTAGAACTGTTTGGAACAACCCACTTATTATTTTTTATATATTATCTCAAAAGATTGTAATAAATAACGAAGGTCGTGGGCTCTTGGGCTATAATTTCAACATCAAAAACGACATATTTGTCATTTTTTGTGTAAGTACACGGTTCGATCGCGAACTGTCAATGCGGCGCAAAGCGACGTGCTCTCACTTCGGAGGCGCGTGGCCGACTGAACCGACTACGAGCGTAATTTCAATATAATTAGCCTTCATAGTAATTTGTATGAAGATTTTGAGCGAAAAAATTGGGCAACTTTGTGATTTTTTTACATAGAATAAGGATATATTAATTAAGAAATAAATATTCCAGCAACTTTTTTATAGTTTTAACTTTATTATTTGATAAAATTCATTTAAGAAATTTTGATACTTACGGCTCAATTGTAACAACACGGGAGTGCGATTTACACGATTTTAGTGATTTTCTGATTTTTTTTTACACTTATCTATAAGCATTATCTAAAATTCAAATGTTTCAGCATCAAGTAACATTCATTGGCTAGCTGTGTGATTTTTTTCAAGTTTGTGGAGCATCGTTTTATATATAATTCTCTTACATTCCCGACCCTCGATAGGCGAAAGGGACCCTTAATGACTGTATATCATATTTATGTCATAGCTAAGTAATCGATTGGTGGTGACATGGCAATTCGAGAGCGCAAGTCACGTTCCCTCCTTTTTTGTCAAACGTGTCATAAATTATACTTATAAATTAGTTACTCAACTTTCCCACCGAATTAAAAAAAGCTTTCAATTTGTCATTTTCTAATTTTTCATGTAAAAAATTAAATGAATTTAATTTATTCTATTGACATTTTTGAAGTGTTATTGACATTATTGAAACTTCTTTAGGCGCGTTGGACATTTTTGAGATGGAAAAAAAACGTTGCATACAGTTGTTGCGTAAGGCATACCTTATACTGGTGTCTATGAATCGAAATTTGGGACCCTTGAGACATAGGTTTATTTATGCAAAAGCAATTTAAGTCTACGTAGTCTAATTTATATTATGTAATAACATAATATAAATTTTATGTTATTTTAATATTTTCAAACATATATTTGTGAAACTTATATCGAAGACGTCCCATGGTAGTCAATGGAACAAAACGGAGGGCGTACAAAGAAACAGCTAGAAAATCTTCGTGGAGGACGTGTAACACAGCATTGGTGATTGTCGGGCACAGCATGGCCGACAATCACAAATCCGAAAACTTTTATCCCAGAGGCCCTGAATTTTTTGATGTTATGTTTTTGTATATTTTTTGTGTTTATATGTTTCATACACAGACCATCTGTTTCATAACTGTTTTTACACAGCTTTAGAACTGGATTTTAAGACCTTATAATCTATAGTGAATTTTCTCTTTAAGCACAATCGATTAGATTAGTTGAGTAGTAGCCTTTTTAGCCAATTTAGCCTTTTTTGAAAATGTTAACTGTTTTTGCAAGAAATGAATCTTAGTCGCAGGTTGTTAGCAATCACCATAACCAGGTAACAAGGCGACACAAGTTTTTGGGGTAAATGAATTAAAAATTCCCCGAGCGGAGAGAAAACGCTATGTCACGTGATTGACGCGACCGCTTCGGGGGTGCAAGGGAGGGGTGAAAGGGGAAGGGGCGTTTGATTAATTCGTTTAATTAAAAGTCTGAAAGGGGTAAGGAACGTGTGCTCTCATATTTAGAATTAAATTTTTCCCAATTTTTTTTCCACCGAAAAAGGTCGGCTGTCGATTAAATTAATGATTGCAACTACTTTTTGTTGGGTTCGCCGCTTGTGATGAATTGAGTTTCGCAGTTTAGCCATATTGATTGTTTATCCCGCGTATCATTTATATCGTGATTAGGACAGGACACACAACACACAATATTTCGCACACCTATTGAAAAACAAACACATCTACTAATTGTCATTATTGCGGGAAAAATTTAAATTAAGACTTTGATTTTCTCTTAAAAATCGGAAGCTAGTAGCTATGTATAAGTAAATTATAAATTATACCTACATAGCTACTAGAACCCAAAAGCTCTTGAATTTCATCAAAAGAGGACTTTTCATAAAATTTGCAGATATGGTAGTTTTGCATTACGTGTGCGATTTACTTTATAACAATATCTCAAGGCATATTTTCTTTTAAATTTCCTCACTGCGTTATGTTTTAATAATATACAGTTTTGGTGTTTTGTGGTCAATAAATTGGCCTATAGCACAGATTAAATAATAGTTACTATCCTATGTCCGAATTCTCATGTTTGGCGCAATTTTATATAAATTTATAAATTTAGAACCCCTATCGTTTTCGAAAAAGTCGCGAGAGGGGATGTGCTGTAAATAAGCATAACTCAATTTTCTTATATTACACCGGATGTGAGAAGTAACGAAAACATCTTATTTCCTAAAGGAAATAACAAGTGCGTGCCGACACCGAACGTTGAACCACCAGGTGACGTACCTACTTCCTGTTTACAATCGTTGAACATTGATACTATGGCAATTATCAAATTATAATATTTTTCTAAAAATTGACAATTAAATTTACATTATAAAACTTGAGCTTAAAGCCCGTCACACACGTAGCTGTAATATATTTATTACTATAAATTATAACAAGGCGTATTACGATATATTTACTATACAAATATTGGAGTGACCACACACACACGCAGCTATGACGTCACCAACATATACCGTAATTTATATTATTACATATTATGGTATAGCAAGAAATGATCAAGATGAAATGAAATGAAAGCAAAATATATATTATAGCTATTTTGACAGGCTTAACTTGACTTTATTAAGTTATATTTCCGCCTGTCAATTACTACTTACGTCTGACTGGAGTTTCTGTAACGTTAAGCGAATTCGTTTACTCATATAGCAATGTTTACCTAAAATTATATTTTATTATCTCCAGCACAATTTGGGACGTGGACGTCTCAAATTGTGCTCGAGATTCTAAAAGCTATAATGGACAGTGGGTACCGACTTCAGACGAAAATGTCGACACTAGTGCGCTTCTATAATAAGCAATTCTTGACGCAATGTTAGTGTCAAAACTGTCTATTCGGTTTCAGTTCAGTGTCTGAGATCCTGTCGTGGCCATAAAATTGAAATACTGCGTCTATTGTAGCAGCTTTCCATTCCATTCTTCATAAAGTGAGATCGATTGGTGTGAAAAACAAGATTGAAATAAGTCTAAAATGAAGATCTAGAAAAGATGCAAAGACTTTGAGATTATTAGCAATTATTAACTTACGATAAAGAAACAAGATACTAAACTAATATTATAATCTGAAGAGTTTGTTTGTTTGTTTGGTTAAACTTGTTAATCTCAGGAACTACAGGTACAAATTGAAAAATTCATTTTGTGTTGGATAGTCCATTTATCGAGGAAGGCTTTAGGCTATATAACTTTACCAGCTAGTATCAGATAAGCTATTACTCGAAGTCTAGCAGTGACTTTATTTGGCTTTAAGGAATAAAGTCAAAGTGAACATGGATATGGATACATTTGCGTATCAAACTCGCGACGAAATGCTGCTAGCTAGACTGGAATATCAAACACCGCAAGGCAACGGCTCAGACATTTTATTTAAGCCTTGATGTCACGTTGTCGTACACATATCGATATTCGATCTGTAGACCAAGTACTTTATGGATAACGCAACCGTTATAGACATTTTTAACCTTTAAAATGACGTATCGCTTTAAATTTAAAGGTTAATATGTCCATAACGGTTGCGTTATCCATAAAGTGAATGATACGGTATAAGGGGGAATATCTATCTCTGAAACTAGAATATGTTACGTAATAATAGGCTACATCCCTGGCACCAGATGATGGCACCAGTAATCATGTATCATAATTCGAACAGAGATGGCGCTGATATTAATTCGTTATGATAATTTATTCGTTCGTTCGTGCATATTTATTAAATTATTTATTTATTGTTCGTAAGGAGTAAATTCCAGTCGTGCGTCGGAGCTGACACACACACTTTTTTTTATTAATATAACTTTTTTTCTTATTATTTAATAATAATATTAAGATGTTATACAGTAGTGACAAAATAAAATTGCTTCATAATTACAAAAACTTCATAAAATAAAAGGACACGAGTTATTATGTTCCTTTATTGGTGTTCTGGAAACGGTCGGTCAATGTTATAGATTTGATTTCGGAACGTAGTGAGCCCTTCCACTTTCTTTACCTTTACCACTGATTAGATTGTCTGTTACATTACAAATAATTTCGGTATCACCTTTCTTACCCAGAACCAAAAACTAATAATATTAATATTACTACGCATTATTAATATTAATATGATGTGAGTGGTATCATTTAATATGTGCTGTAATACGAATCTAGGTATTTTATTCTAAGTGAATCTTATTAGAAACTTTTTCAACATATTTAAAATTTCTTATTCACAAACAAAAAGAGCGGTGAATTTTTCCGTATCTTTGACTCAAAATATAAATCTCGGTGCGAATGAAACTGTGTTTTCAATGAAATATAGTCACGCGAGCAACCTGACCAAAAGTGGCGGAGTGATCGTGCAACGCTTTTTACGCATGTTTCAATGAATATCGACGTGAATGGAGCTTTTATGTCGAGGAAGGTAATCGAAACGCTCCCACCTGCCCCACTGCTCAATGTAAAAAAATCTAACGCCTAGAGTGCACGATGTGTGGTTATGGAACGAGCGGATTCTACAGCACATATTCGGCAGGTATTCGGTAGGCAATGTGTGAACATATTTATTTGTTATTAATTTATTTATTGAAGCATATACGAGTAAAGTGTGACATTTAAGTTTACTTCCATAAATTTTCATACCCGGGCTTAATATGAAATCGATTCTTAATTCTTCTTATTCCGTGGTCTGTAAATTTTAGCACACATTCTATGGCACAAATTCGACATATTATACGAGTATTATATGATTTAGTTAGGTTCTTTCTTGACGACGAATAAAAACACGATCATTTCTCAATAGGTTCAACTCTAGATTATTTTGATATTATATTCAAGGAAGGAAGAACGCTATGAACCAAAATCGAATCGACTGATGTAGATTCAGCCTATAACATAACGTCACTCGGAGATAATACGCCCTACAAAGACATCATTATTCCAGCCGAATCCCCGCGCAGCACTTGTCAAAATTGACATAACGCTACACTTGAACGCGTGACAAATGACGTGTGTTGACGCCCACGTCAATTCTGACATGTCATTATCAGAATTATTTGCGGGGTGCAAGCAAGTAAGTATATGTTGAGTTAGTCATCCCGGTGGAAACACTCATAGAGATTTTTTTTGTGACAATTTTAATATAATATTATATCATAATTCAATTTTAATTAACTTTGTATCTTTATACAATATGTAAAACAACGTTGACAACTTAATTTTGTCTAATTCTACGTCTAACGTAATTCAACTTAATGTTATGGTTTAATTTTTTCTAATGTTAAGGTTACAGACAGGCTAACGGTCCACTTGATCCGTCGCTTATAACACAAGAAACGCCATAGGTGGGTAATGGGCTCATCTCTTATTCACTTACCTAGTAGCAGCTAGTACATAATAACATAGTACCCGAATGATTATTAAATGCAGTGTGCCCTGCAGCTACTTTCCAAATGCAGACCAAAGCCAACTTTGAAAGGTTCATTTCTAAAGTTGACCCCTCCAGGAATCGAACCCGTAGCCCTTAAGACGTTAGGCAAGCATCCTTAACTTTTTTAACTTTGTTCGAATTTTATTTAAAAAAAAAAAATACGAGAGCTACGATAATTATATCAATGTAACCCGATGTATCATAAATTTGCTTATAGAGGTCAATATTTGATGTGCTTTGCCAAAAATATTGACTATAATACATAGAAGAAGATCCAGCGTTCAAGAGTTTTTATGATATCCATAATTATTAAAATGAATATAAGCGAATAGAAGTATACTCTGACGTTTGAGATGAAAACGTTTCATCTGTACGTCTGATGAAAGGCAGAGAACAGACGAGCAGTAATGACGATATGTTTTCTATAAGGGCTTTTGTTACAAAGCCCGAAGTCAACTTGAGATATTGAACGTAAATTCGTATCATTTAATGCAATTACTTTTGAAGTTATGAAAGATGTGACTTGACTTTTGTGAAAATATACAAATCCTTTTCATTTTCAGAGAAATCACGATGTGTTTTTTAAAGTTTCATAATATTGGCACAACTCAAATTTGTAACTATCTGTAATATCCCTGATCTGGGGTTTTATACTTTAAGTACCCATATGAAACACAATAAATCAATCTTTGTGCTTATATATTTCCTAAGTAAAAAAAACTACAAAGCATTTTCAAAGTGAAAGATTAAAGGAATTACAAAGAAGTTTGGCGAGTTAGTAAAATGGCTTTCGCGGAGCAATGTTCCGGTTCGGTCTGATTGAAGAGGTTTTCGCGAGTCGACTTTGAGATGAAAGTCTAGAAAGGGTCACACTGGAACATTTGGGTGCACCGTCTGTGTGTACCACTTTATTAGATTATGTTTCGTAACTTACATAAATATATTCCGGTCAGCCTGTAGTCAGCTTCTTCGTAGTTTGAGAAATATTTGCCCCGTTATTCATCATTCGTCCCAACGAAACATTCGTCTTATGTTCTTATGGAATAAAATAATGTGTGAGTCATTAAAAAATTGATCAAATAGAGACCCTTCTTTTGTAATTTCTTATGTGGAAATGAGCCATTTTGTCATGCTTACCTATCTTAAAAATTGCCATAAGGTGCAACCTGCATTCACTATCTTTCCGTTAACTTTTTGCTGCGCATGGCGCCTCACGTAGAATGTACCCGAGAAATTTCTTACCCAAATAATAGTATGCGAGCTTAACATGCCTAAAGAGTTTGTTTAAATAAATGAATGTTAAAAGTATAAAACTGTAGTCACTTGAAGCTAATAAAAGATGAGAGGGGGAGACCCGAGAAAATATAACGCAAACATTTCAAATTGATGTTTTATTTGAAATACGCTTTATTTATTCGGGAACATTTTTAAAGACCGCGAACTTGTTTGAAGCGACACGTTTTATTTAAAAGGAGCTTAGCCTCCCCGACCCCTTAGCCTGTTTACAAACAAAAAACGCGGGGGAAAAGGGAGGAAGTGAAAAATTATTCTCAGCAGCCCGCTTGCGCGATGATCATATTTTATAGAGAATAATTGCCGGAAACAGAGCGAATATTTTCGCCCGTTCACATGGAAATCTCTGTGAATACCCGGCGATGTAAACAACGCAAATAAAATATTTTATGTTATGTAAAAAAAGTTTATCATTTTTGAAAAAAATAACTAAAGTAACAAACAAGCGGAAAAAAAATCAAATATAGAGACAAATATGCAGAAAATATAGGTTTGAATCCCAGTCTTTTTTTTACGTTAAGGCTTAAATTTAGGATAATGGCATAAAGACTAATGGATTGGAAAAAAATTCAGAGCAATTAACCTAAAAATAAAATTTTAAAAAAGATATTCAAATAAATTTAGTAATAAATATTCGCAGTTCAGAATTGCCGTCAATACTCCTAAATCGGTCATTGCAAATATTCAACTCATACCGAGTCGGGTAGTGTTATATAGTACCTATGTAGTTTATGGTTTTAATCCTCCTTTCAAACTTCTGTCTTACAGTGTTCCTGACCACGATATAGCAAATACTTACGTAGTGGGAGATAAACTTAGACAAAAAGTGAAGAGGTCTATAATTTCATTAAAAATTTAATATAGGTACCTACTTAATTGTTATACCAATACGAAGATATATATTTATGTATAATATGTACTAATTTTTAACTAGGTAATTAGAAGAGAGAGAAATTACGTGTCACATGTTTGTCGCCTATGGACTTCTAAACTACTATGTGTAATTTAGTTCAACTTAAAATATAATGATTTATGAACTTAAAAGATATGGGCGAAGCCGGGAGCGTGTAGTTAGTATACTTATGTTATAATCATTGGTAAAAAAATAAAAACCATACTTTCAATATTAAAACTCAACGTTAATTAAATATTTTATTTTATGTAACTTTCAATTCAATATTACAATATTACAATATTTAATTAATATTATACAATTTATTATTACATTTTCTGCGTTACTAATAACTCTATGCACGACCAATTATTTATTTATGGCATTTTAATTGAAAATCGTTTGGCAAAGACAGCTGTAAGATCAAAGTAAAATTTGATATTTTCAAACAGTCAACATTAATTTTCAACCATTGATTTTAAGTAATATAATTTTTATGTTAATGTCTTATGGTCACATAGACTGTCCATCGAATGGAATGTTTCCTATGGATACCTACTGATGTCTTGAGGTCGTTTTACATCAGAGAGTTGACCGAGCTCACTGTTCCGACTTAAAAGACATAGAGGACTGTTCGAGGTTTAAAACCAACCGTGGAGCATAGAGGTAAGGAGGCCCAACTCTATACATGAGAAAGTGTCCTTGAATACGCTTGTGATGATGACTGTAAGCAGTTGCAACACTGTTCCAATTTGCGTGTACTGTGTCCCTCGTATGTGGAGGTAATTAAACTAACTCTCACTACAAATTTATAATGGATGTATCGTGTTTCCTGTGTAGCGTGTAAAATTATTAACATTAGCCTCGGTGCGGTGCGCTGCCAGTGTTACCAGAACTGCCACTAAGATAATTTAACTGTTCATTAAATTAACAGCAACTTACGTAGCGCGATCACTACATTTAAAGCATTATGGCACCTTTGTTATGATATTGAATGGCAGACAAGCGGGCGACGGTATACACATTTATACACATTTATACGCCCGAAACTTTTTAGGTTCGGAAAACATTACCTACTTTGTATTACTACATATAAGAAGTGTATAATTATATTAAACAGTAAGTTACTGTCGGGTGATTCTCAATTTAGGATTCCATGTAACAAAATTGACTGCATTTTCCTTTGCACGAGCTTATTGAGATTCGCTATCATTGCAAAATGTAGTTATGCTTTACACATTGACACATATGAAAATGTTTTTCATTGAAACAGTTTTCATGCATTCCAATTTTAAGGCAGATGAAGCCGCAGAACACCTGTAAAGTGTGACGACGGTTTGAAATTTTTATATTTTTACTTTTTATCTAAAATCATTTTCAAAATATTCTATACAGTAAGTTGAAAACAATACAATTTAAACGTGGCCTATATTCTTAAAATGAAAAGGAAAGCTCTTTGTAAAAATATATAGTTCAGTTTTAGAAAAAGACAATAGGCGGGCAAACGATTTGCTCAAAAAAATTATTCAAATAAAACTGAGATAAAAATGAAACGCAGCGACTGTGAATTATTTAAAATAAACTGTTTCCTTACCGACTTTTAGTCTTTTATTTTTGTCTGACCTTTTTCAGAGACGAAACATGTTATGAAGTCGCCTTTTAAATCTTATAAACTAAAGTAATAAATAGTTAAGTTGAATTTAAGCCAAGTAATTTGGTTCTATGTAGAAGTTGAATTGTGTGTGGGTGGACACTGCGGCGCCAGTAATAACTGCTTACCAACTGAGTTTCCTCGTTTCATTTCAGGTTAGTATTTCGCTAAACGTCACTTAATAGACTGTATACTAAAGTCATATGTCAGTGTGATTTTCCTTTATTTCTAAGTATTAATTCTTATACCATTTTAAGTGAGTTACAATGTAGCTCATCTCCGAGAGAAATGAGATTAAAATACAAAATCTGTATCAGCTTATAAAATATATCTGTATGAGCTTATAGGTGGGAGGGAATACTTCACCTGTGTTTGAGAAGGCAAGGTAAGTAAGTCTTTTTGGATTTCTATCATTTCTTATCTAAAAATTAAGTATTTCCGATTGATTTGTACTATTGGACTACTGAAAAAAAAGTCTCACTAGAACGGTGAACCGGACTGTTAACCGGACTACTGGGAATGGACCTAAAACACTTATCTAGTGTGCATCTAGATCACTTATCTAGATCCAAATCGGACCTAAGTACAAACCACGCACACTGGGTAGTGGGGCCACCATGAATATATATGACTGAAGAAAAAGTAGCCAAGAATTACCACAATATTCATTGAATATAATATGATAAAATTATTGAAACCGGACGCAAAGACACCATCCATCACTCGGGTCTGCTTTTAATTTACACCAGGGCATTTTTCAACCACTCATCTCTGTGTCGTTTATCACATCACGACGGTCTTTGTCTTGAAACGAATCTTTGCGACCTACTTTTAGAGAGGAAATCCACAGTAAAACAATCCGCAGTATATATACTATACCTTTATGAGTTAATATGCGATGAAGCAAAGCATTTGCACTCGATATTCTAATTATTGAGATACATTAAAAATGTAATGTTTATTGTGTGTATATAAATTAGATCCCATATAATTTTATATAATAATACAATGTATAACATCGAATCTCGAAAGAATAAACCTCGAAGAATGTGTGTGTATGTGTTTACATTGAAATTTAAACTAATTAAACTAAAAATAAATAAACTATATCCAGTTTGAAAGCATATTTAAAATTCTTGCCAAAACAGATATTACTACTAACTGTCGGACAAAAAACAACACTATAAGCAACAAAAACGTAATATAATAACAATACTTTATAAAATATCTAAGAGTAACAATAAAACAACAAGAAAATCTAGTAAGTAGACACGCGTCTGCGCAAGATTTGGCTATGCCAACATAAATTCTCTCCATAGCAAACTGGCCATTTATTAATTAACCAAACTAAATAAATTTAAAAATGTATTACTTCACTGCACTTTAGATTACTGTGTGACGGGTGTTTTTTTCTCGTCGACGTGTGACGCGAGAAAACTTGAAATAGGAGTTCGGAATCAAATTGTGTTAGTGAAAAAGGTTTTAAAGGGTACTGTGTGTTCGTTATTTCTTCGTGTTTATTTTCTTTACCGTGCCTTGTATCATTTACTGTTATAAATATTAAATTCAATTCAATGAAAATTTTTTTCAGTGCCTTACACGTAATATTAAAAAATATGTACTTTGCTACCAGGTTAGAACACCGGGCAGATTGTAAAAGAGTTTTAACCAAAAAATGAACTTTTTTGTTTTTAAAGTGACAACTTCTTTAGGCGCGCTGGGCATTTTTGAGATGGAAAAAAACCATTGAATTCACGACACTGTTACCTTAACGGACACCTCTGTTGACAATTATCCAAAAATAAACACGTAATTGTTTCCCGGAGTGCTACGGTTTTTTTTTTTTATTTTACATCAGTACGCTAAATTACGCTTTAATTAGAATTAAAGTTAGCTATATCCAGTTCATAGATTGCATAAATACTGAGGCTTAGTTAGTTTTGAAAACCCGAAAGATCGATGTGTTAAGGTAGGACTACGAAGAACTAAGTTTTTTTTTTCGCTTGGAACGTTGCCCAAAATGTTTCTAGAATCAAAAGTTGAATAAAGTTGCGAGAGTCTTACTCAAGTTAGGATTTTGCGTATCCTAACTTGAGCTCAGTACACTTTAAAGTTATCGATAAAGATAATGTGTCTGGAGAGGCAAGTTTATTGGATATTGATGCAACTAAAGTGTACCATAAAGAGGGAAACAAAATGGAAAGTTCTTTGCAGAGCACACATTGTAAACGTACAAAGCGCTTTATAAAGAAATCAATGTCAGGATATGAGTTCCAATATGGCCGAATTTTCGGATTTACGAGCAACGAATAGGTTATATTATCCTCCATTTTTTATGCCATAATATCAAATACCGTAGGCGGTGATACGCCAACTATGGATTTACATAAAAGAGAACACGTGTAAGGGATTTGGAACTATATTACTATAAGAATACTGGTGTATTGATATTTGTAGTGAGGAATTCTGTTTTGCTTTCGCATTATGTATAGTTTCTGCTCGAATGAAAGGGGAAATGGCGCATGTGATATGTAGATTGGAGTATCTTTTGTGGGCTACAGATATTATTTCGAGGGCATGCCATTGTGTTCATTTCTAACGTGGAGGAATCAATTCGATTTCATCAATATTGGAGGGAATGTAATGTGTAACTAATGTTTTCGTTGAATATCATACGAGTGTAAAGAGTACCTACTAGTACTGAGAATAAACCTAGTATGGTACAATAAGTATAAATATATATCCTCACAAAAATAATCTTGTCTCGTCAATCTGCCTTCTTAAATGAATAAATAAACCTTAAATATTACTGTAAAACTAAATGTTTTTGTTATATCAGCTTTGGACCTTGACATCTGCTATACTGTAAAATTCCAAGGCGGGCGCAGCCGCAGGGCACAGCTATTATTTAATAAAAATGAGTGATGTCTCAATTTAAAAAACAATCAATTTCACTACCATTGATCCGGATATAATTTTAGTACGATACAAAAAACAGGAGGATAGAGGGCGAAATAACACAATGATGGATGACCGTGCCCGATCCCGGCTTAACGTAAAGAAGGATGGCGTGCTCGCGTAACTTGGAATGACATCGAATTACTGGAAACAATAAACTGGTTTGCTGTTAATTATTAAGTAAAACATCACTGACATCGAGTAATATTTGAATAGATGTCCCTTAAAGATCATGCGGCATGACATACGTTTACATAAATTATCATGCGGCATGGTAAAATAAAAGGAACTCTCAATCGACTGCCATCACATAGTTGCATATCATTAATTTAAATCAATACAATTAAACGGTCATGCATGCATGACAGTACGTAACGCATGTCATGCTGCATGATTGTCTAGGGCCTAGGGCCTCCAATGCTGAGTCTGTTCAATATGTTTTCCACTTCTTAATTTCTTGAGGCATATCCATTCAAAATATGATAAAATTTTCGGTTTTATTTGCGAATATAAAATTCAAATTAAAATTGCTTTTTTACAAAATAATCTAATTTTGAATTCGTTCGTTCTTTTGGACATTTGTGGTATTATTTTATCTTATTACTACGCAAATTATTTTAAATGTTGAAAATAAGTTAACGTGATTATTTCATTTAATAACACTGCATTTAAAAGATTAGGATTGATTTTGATAAAGTTACTAAATTACGATTTTACACATTTACATTTACAACAAACAATTGTTTGTCGCTAATGAACTCCTAATCTACTGAACCGATTTTGATAAAACTTCGTAACTATGTGTTTTTATTTTGAACCCGGTTGAGGCTGGGAGCGAGTAGGTAATTAATTTGTACAATATAAAAAAAAGACAAATTATTTTTGAAACACTTACCTAAAGGAGAGAGTTGTCAGCGGCCGATAGGATTTGTGACTGTTCGCATCCGACATTGGCGTGCCCCAAAAGTCATTTCTGAACACCGACATCAGATGGTTGCCACCGTTAACGTCACCGTTGGTGACGACAGCTGGTATGTCATCGTGCACAAATTCACCGTTCAAACTATTAGTGTATATTAAAGCACCGACTGAGGCCACTAAAGTGTACACTGTCCAATCACTGTCGCACAAATGTCGCCAGGATTTTGGCGCTTCCTCGCGCACCGGTGGTAGGGGACGTCTCTTCATTTTTGGAGTTTTCTAATTTCTTTTACGTTAACATCGCCATATACTGCTTTTGAATTTTTCTGTAGTTTTTATTACAATTTTAATAGTTTTCATTGTTAGTAGATATTTAATTTTCTAGCTGCAAATATTTTTATGACATTTAAACAAATAGGTATATCAAAAAACAGTAAGATGATATTGTCTAAGTACTTAGGTATAATTCCTCTAAATAAGAATAATTTGATGATTACAACTGTTTTTTTTTTCATGCAAGTGACAGCATGTGATATTTTTATTCTGTGATTTTTTTATTAGTAAATTGTGAACTATTATTACGCTTGGAAGTTTTTGTTTTTAGATTTTTTTTCTTTATCAATAAAACAATTTTATTTAATCATAAATTGGTATACCTACCCGGTTATTGTTAATGATTTTGTTTATGGGTTTTAGTAGATTTAATAAACAATTTGATAATTAAATGTTTTTTTATTGAATTTTTTAAAAGCGTTATTTAGGAAATTGTTAAAAATATGTTTCTCTTTCCTGCTGAAAGAGTAACAACTAAAGTACTTAAAGAGTTGAAATCCCTACAATCTAAGTGCAAAGGGAAGGGCACGTGCGTGCGATAAGTGTTGTCTCTCAGTCAGTCGGTGTGATGGATCGCGAGCGAGACATAAATCAACTCGAACCCACCGCTGATGTCATATTCATGAGACCCAAATGTCCGGTGAACGATCGCTCCGGTAAATGGACGGATCTTTTTGTTGGTAACCAGACAATTGTGTCTCAGTTCGATCACCGACTTCGTGTGTTGCTAATTCTACTTTACTAGCTGTTGCACGCGACTTCGCCCTAGTAACTTCATTAAATATAGAGCAATACCAGTTGGATTTAAAATAAAAAAAAAGCATTTGATTCTTAAAAAAAGTTATTAAGCTATAATTTATAAAAAGACACGCGAACGAAGTCGCAAACACAAGCTAATAGTGACGATATGTTTAAATGTGAATGTGTCGATATTATTTAATTATAATTTGTTAAAATTTTAACCATTTTAAGCTTCGGTGTGTTAAAATTGGGTTCAAAAGTTGTGAGTTTGTGGTTATATATTCTTCTCATTTCCCAGGTTACCGGAACAGCGTGGCGGCCATTTCTGCTTTTTAATAACTGCTTAATTCCGCAGTGAAACGAACACCGAGCCGAGTTCCGCTTTTGTTTAATATTTTTAATGTTAAACCCGTTCGCATGTTTTACACTCCACTCGCCTTGTAATCTGCAACAAACAGAACCACATATCATTATAATATTAACTTATTATGTATGTATAGAGATGAATTATTCAAATATCTATTGAAATTTTATTTATAGTTTGCTGGGCAGGTAGGTTGCCGATGGTCAATAGCTACTGTCGTCTATACTTAAAAACAGACAGTATAGTCAGCATCAAATAACTATCGACCTCGGAATTTTGTTTCGGCGTTAGTTCGCGCAAGTACAGTCAAACACGCGTTCACGCTGATTGGCTGGTAACCTGTTTTTAGCTATAGCGACGCAAATTGCTACAACTTCAGAGGTCATTAATTGTTTGCTGTGAATTCTACCTTTATTCTACAGATACAATAAGAATAAGGGACGAATATAAATACCACGGCACACTATGTGATCGTAAGGGTTTGGTCCTATAACGTCAGAGTTTCAATACAGTCATACAGCCCGTCTACTCTTTGCCACTTGAAAACCACTGTGTAATAAGAATAACATTGTATGCTATTGTGTATCTGAGAGTGAGTAAGGGATACCAATTTCTCTATCCCTAATCTTAAATCCAGCTAATTTCACCAGCGCACTTAGAGCAAACTTAAGCTTGGCTTGAATGCCTTCAGTCCGTTTGCCGATCTTAACATTGAAAAGAAAACAGGCATTATATATGAACACTAATAATGTATCCCATTACCTAAGTACTAAGCACTCTGCTGCCGTGATGGTAGACGCATTTACTATAACCGCAAAGCAAAATATAATTAAAACATCTGCCCTTCTGAGAAGATCAAAAAACTTCACAGAAAAAATGTGAAATGTTGCATGGTGGCTTCACATAATCAAGCCTACGAGTAGGGATAGGTACTTAGCAGGGATAGGTGGAACGGGCAGAAGAATGTGTCCAGCAGTGGAAATAATGTGGCATTGTTTATAAAAACTGACTCTGTATACCCAAATTGCAGAGCACTCAAAGTGCGATATAAATAGAGGACAAGCGTGAACAGGCGTCATCTATCATACAATTGGCCTCGCTCTGGACAAATATTGGATTACACAAACATGATTGATTCGAACCAAGTTTTGTGGACACCTACTAATGTTTCACATGTTACTGTTTGTTGGGCAGTATACAAACTCAAACAGTGGACAAATTGTGCTCAACAATTGAGCATCGAATTAAGTCAAATAAATAAAAATGGGAATGACTTGAAGACCTTTCTTTTGGATATAAAACCAAAGTTTTCAGGTGTTGTTTATAGGGTAACAGGTCTATAGGTAATAGGGTAGGTATTTACCTATATACCCTTATAGAGGTCTCATAGGGTAATAGGGTAGGGGGACAGTTAGCTGCTGACAACATCATTACTTCAGAATTTTAAGAAATTTTTTTGGTTGGGTATAGATTGGTTATGACAGATATATTTGCAGTCATAAAAATAGTAATGTTTTGGTTAGTTACTTTTCAAGTAAACCTAATTGGGGAGTAAATGAAGAAGGTGAAACTCGTACGCTTTCTTACCGGTGACTTTAAATGGCCTACTTGACACTTTACTCAGAGATGGTAAAAGAGACCCTTACAGTAACATCAATCTATCAATTCTAATCGGGTGCAATAAGTCCTATGATTGGAACACCTTACTGCCACGTCGTTAACCCATGATACTCGCAGAGGCGTTTGTGCGCGGCCGACAATCAATAGACGTTATTAGTACCGAATGACATTGATACTCCGACCGATTAAATGTGATGGACGATTCGCCAACCACATACAACTCTATCCACTTATATTAGGACCTCAACCATAATAATATTATATATTATGTGAAAGTAACTCTGTCTGTCTGTCTGTACTATCATTCACGTTGTCAGGGATTATTATTATTATTTATGTGTAAACTTCTGAATGCATTTTTTGTCACAATTGTAAACCATTATTAGACCAGTTAAATTAGAAAAATCAAATCAAATCAAAATTTTTAAAAAGTAAATAAGTAAGTAAGATAGAATGCAGCATTTACGTTTTGTATCTGCAATTTACGTTCTGTTCCTATAAGACTTAAAAAGTCGTGACCTAAAAAGCTGTTCGTTAGTATCTCTCTTATTTCTTTTCTCATCCAACCGTTCACTTGGATCGATGCGGGACCGTAAATTGTTTTAAAATATCGCTTATAAAGATAAAGTTGAAAGTTTGTGAAAAATTTCCAGCGGATGGAAAAAGTTGCGTTCTGTGTTCCCCTGGGCCGCCGTATTACCGCGCCGGACGGCTTCCACCTTCTGCCGATTTTATTGCGGCCCCATTAAAAAGGGGACCTATTTCGTAAACTTAAAACTTTCCTTACTAACTTTCTCTTAATACTTACGAGAATATGTGCTGATATGCCGTTATTAATATTAGCCGGACAAGCCGACCAATAGATGCAAAATGCACGCGCGCGAAGTCACGGGCACCAGCTAAGTCTATACCAGTAATATAAAGAGAAAAGATTTCTTTGTTTGTTTGTTTGAATTGAATAGGCTCCAAAACTACTGGACCGATTTGAAAAATTCTTTCACTTTTAGGAAGCTATATTATCAGCGATTAACATAGGCTATATTTTATAAAGTTACGCGGACGAAGTAGTGTGCGACAGCTAGTATTATATAATGGCAATTTTAACTCACATTTTTACAGCAGAACACACAAAGAAATGCTACATCTCTACTGAAGAGTTCTTACCGTTGTTATGTGAGCAATGGATCGTTTGGATCTCTGACAATTTATTATTCAAACTAATGTTAAAGGAACTAGCTAGTAATTTGGTGCCCCAGTTCAAACATAATATGGGGCATAATGTTCAGCACATCAGTTTCTTTGAAGCTGAAGTAGCCTTGCTTGGCTTGATGAACAATGGGACGGGGAAAGTCGCTGGCACCAGCTAGTATAAACTAAGCGCGAACTTCTGTCTCTCGTCTGTTATATTTGTTATCAACCAATTTGCTTACAATTTTCCATTTATGATTTTTTATTTTTGAATTGCAATAAGTATATACAGTTTTATAATTAATCTCTACATCAAAAGGTAGTTACAATATTGGAATTTTAGGTTAAGTTTAAAAAAATGTGATATATGAGCCGATGTTGTATATACATATAGGTAGGTATAGGGTGCGGTTGTAGCGAGTTAATCTTGTGGCCGATGTTCGTAATTCGATTAAAGTTTCCAACTCTTGCCCGGCTCCTAATTATGTTTTTGCCTTTAATTTTACTCGAGGGTACTCCGTCACGCGATTCTTGTTTACCGGCTACGATGACGGGACGAGGACGAGACGGAATTAATAATACATCCTTAAATATTTTTTTAATTTGAGATGGGTTTGCTCTTGGCCAACAACCAACTGTGTAGCAAGGATGAGGCCTAAGTTGAACCTATTCATCGAACTTTGAAAAGATTTGGGTTATATGAGCTCGGAAATACAGACGCCAGCAAGGAGTTCCGAACCTTGGCAGATATTTATAATTCCTCAGCGATTCCTATTAGGTAAAAATTCTAATCCATACTAATAATACAAATGCGAAAGTGAGTCTGCTTGTTTGTATGTTACTCTTTCACACTTTAATCTTTAAATTTTGCATACACATTGACAGGGGTCCAGAAAAGAACATGGAAAAAAGAACTGTTCCCGAAGGACACCGTCAAAGTCACGGGCAAAGTCAAAGTCAAAGTCAAAGTGACATGTTAAAAGAAGTTATATTTTTTATTTCAAGAGGTGACAACCAAGCTGACTGTAAGTGTAATCTAGTGTTACAAGCAGAAGACAAAATCGCAAGAATAAAGCGATACAACACATAGCATTTATCTAGATACTATTTTTTTAATAGTAACCGCTCTTTACAAATTAACCCTATACCCAGAGAAAAGAATGGATAATGTTGCCAATTACAAAAAAGTGACCGCGACTTCGTCCGCGTTCAAAAATAAAATAATTATATAATGTCTAACATTGACATTGACATTGTTATTTTGCAGAAAGCCTTAATAATAATTGAATTAACACTTTCAGTTAGTCTACTGTGATTGAAAGAAAATACTTTGAATCGCCTTTAGGAAATCCGATTCGAAATAATTTATGACGTGTCGTGTCGTGTCCGTATCGTTAATGTAACCTTAAGCTGTACCGGGAATAATTACAACGGCTTCGTAAAGTTTCTTAGTTTAGGTGATTTGCTTGAAAACTTTTGTTTATTTACTTAATGAAGAATACAATTTTGCCTGCTCACCGAATCTCTCTTGTCAACCCCTAATTTTTCCACTTAATTTGCACATGAAACTTGTTTAGTACCGCCATGAATACAAATGAATCTCGTCATAAATATTGTGTCGTTGCGTCAATCTGTTAAGATTTTAGTCTGGAAACTTCATAAATTTGTTCAATTTTCATGACTTATTTTTGAGAGTGGAGGCAGTGAAATATCGTCAAAGGCTACTTGAATTTCGTTTTAGCAATAGACTTGGCACTTTAAGAGGTCTTAGTATATTTGACGTATAGAAAAACATATATGTAGAAGACAAAATATAAACGAATTATAATAATTTTAAAAAATCATAATATAGCCATAACCAACCATTAGATTTAATTATTATTCAGGCTATAGATCCCTTTACATGGACATATAGGTTTTGGACATTTTCTTCCTCATAAAACACTATTAAAGACATGGAAACACAGAGTACATGCACCCCAAATCATTTTTAAAAAATGATAATGTAAACTCCTCTTATAATAAAATTATTTAAGGTGTATTATTTTGTAAATAATTATTTTGTTTTAAAGTTATTTCGTTCAATGTAAAATTATAAAAAAGCTATGAAAATTCCTTGCGTTGTATTAATTACGTTTTAAACAAATTAATATTCCTGTAAGTTCTTTGTTTATATAATAATTATTGTATAATAAATAAATAAAATATTAAAGTAAATAAATTCATCCCCTAGGATATTCGTTCTTCATTCCAAGTATACATAATTAGTTTGATTGATCATGTCCTTGATAAATTTTCGAGAGCGAACGTTGTAAACAGTACCTACCTACTCTCGGTTATTATAATAAATAAATAAATAAATAAATATTCACACATTCCACACAGCACCATCCAGTTCCAAAGTAAGCAACTTAATGCTTGTATTATGGATACCAGACGGTTGATATACTACATACATTACTTTTTTTTTTTTTTTTTTGTAAATACATACATATTATAAATACAAAACATCCATGACTCGGGTACAAAGGTAAATGTTAACACGTAAACATTTGCCCCTAGCGGGATTCGAACCCGCGACCGCTAATGTACTTACATAGTTATTAGATCCACAAAAAACTCACAGTTCTATCACAAGTCCTACGTTGTGCTTAGATTAACTTACATCACGAATTGTGTAGACTTATGTAGAAATTCTGTAAAAAAACTTATTTTTTTATAAGCTTATAAGATAGAATACAGCTTCAGACTAAAGCTGTCGCAAGGCATCGTCAAACAGGATTCGAAGAGGTGTTTTTTTCGTCAAATAACAACAAATTGTGTAAAAATCGTATTAGTTCTATAAACGTCATTATCACAGGTTATTATGGATACAGAAAAAAAACAACATTTAAAAATAAAAATATAAAATCAACGTTTGACAAAAAATATATTTTCTGAGCAATAAAGATTGAATAATTGTATTAAAATCCAAGAAAACAGAGCGCGGACGAAGTTGCAGGCACAATCTAGTGAAAAATACGCTGTGATAAACCAAAATACTTTTTAGTTGTTTAATATTTTCTGCTTTCTCTGTGTTATACATGATTCCCCTGTACTTTCACAATTTTGTGAATTATTTAGTATTAAATGACAAGTTTCATACATAACCCACCCCATTCCTAGCTTATCTTGACACACCAAGGTATATTTCATTGATTACCGTAAGCCTTCGACACCTTAAACCAACAACATCAAATATGATAGCGTCACAGCTCTTGTGCTCTCTGATTACTACCCCCGAGGCTTGTTAGTATAACGATTGTGCTCAGACTGAATTACAGGAGAGGTTAAGGTTTGCCAAAGTCAGTTCCAAAAGTTGTTGTTCCATTTTCAGTTATCGCCGCATCTAGGCCATTCGCTATCTGAGCTCTAGTTTATTTATTTAAATTCAGTGGCGCATCGGGCAGAAGCAAGCGCAAACTGAGACTGTTCACTAATTCAAGTGAGTCCATTGTTGGCACCGACTGTTACTATTAAACGGGAACGGAGCGACCTAATCTCGAATGGAATTTAAGAGTCGGCATTAGCATAAACGGCCTTTCGTCGCCTCTGCACTACTGTCCTCGGAGCACTCTGGCGAACTTGCCAGAATTTAAGGAGAAAATTTGGAACAATCTTAGCGTTAGTAACGCTCTCAACTCTTTCAAGTTTTTATGTTTTATAGAAATATCAGCTTTTGTCAGCGACTTTGAACACTTTATTGCTCATGGGTTTGTGTCAGGAATTGAATTTTTATAAATATTGTTAATGGAACAGGGAACAGTACTTTTTTTCTGGATAAAAGGTACTTCGAAAGTATGAAATTTTGTACTTTGTTCAAAATTTTTCGCCGATGTTTTCTAATCCTTACCAATATTATAAATGTGAATATGAGTTTGTTTGTTATGCTTTCACGCAAAAACTACTGAAACGATCACCATAAAATTTTTCATACACGTTGTCTGGGACACCAGAAAAAAACCATAAGGTACCTTTCATGCAGAACGCAGACGAAGTCGCGGGCACCAGCTAACAATTTGAGACTATTCACAATTTACACACATGTGTCTTAAGACTATTACACACATGTACAGAACATTATCTTGTGTAAACAAGAGTTAAAAAAAAGTATTTCCGTTAGTGTATGTTTAGATCATGAAAACAAATCTAACCAAATATACAGAGCGTGCCAAAAATTAGATATGCATTTTCAATATGCAAACAGCGGAGCGCTAGCTGTCAAGCAACCGCAACGACTCCATACAAACGTAGGTAATATTATACACAATTTATGCGCTGTCTGCTCTGATCGTACATTACTCTATGTCAGAATAAGACTGCGCCGGTTATAAGTTTACACATTGTTTTGTGAGAATACAAACAGCGCTTACAATCCACTTTATAACTCGATATTAAATCTAAATTATAGTTTGTTTGCAAGATTTAAGAGGGATTTTTCATGTGATGAGGTAACTAATGAAATGAACCTGTGACTTATGTTTCTCATAGCCGAATACTTGGTCTATAGTTAATAGAGACTAAGTGCTATACCAGTGCTCAAAGAGAACAAGATTTACTTGAGGCGAGGGCATAGCAGAATCGCGTTATTTCCGTCGCATAATTCAAAATAAAAAACTTAAATAAAAATACAGTACGTATTTAAAAGAGTTCAAATCGGTCTTATTTGTACAAAAAAATATTTATTTTTTCTCATCACAGTAATAACACGTGCTGTTTGTTTAGTGCTCTATTCACATGAAAATTTATTATTCATAAGTCGCTGCCGCACTTCAACTTTACTGACCATTCAAATTCAATTGAATAACTTCCTACATTGCAATTGAAAAGGCAAAAATAAAAGTGAATTGAATAAATAAGCCAAACCGAAAGCCTCATTATTTCACAAAAGCATATAAACGAATGCTTAAATGTACATTGTTCGCGTAATACACTTTTAAGCGATGCAAGGAAATTCATGAAACCAACATGAAAATGATGTTTTCAGCGTTTCGTTTCAGTAAATCGAATTAGGTCGAACAAAGGCAGAGCGCGTTGCTATTACAGGCGCTCAAATGGCTGCCGGTGCCTTGTGAACGCGCAAAATGCACATTTTGTTTAAAGTGGGCGGATTCCGGTGTAGTTTTGCAATTAAAACTTCGTCTCATATCGGTTTACAGACGAATGGTTTCGTGTGTCCCAATTCATAAGCGACACCGTTCGTTTTGTTGGCAAAACCAAAGAAAATTTAATTTTATTAACAAGATCGTTTCCAATATTTATTTTTATCATAAGATAAAGAAAAAATTATATTTTCATGTAGTTTTGTTAGAATTTTGTTTTATACTAGTGTATCACTGAAATTATGAATTATTTTTTGTTTTAATACTTTAAATATGTAATCTATTTTTAGGCAATCAAAAGTAAGCTTAAAAACAACATCACTAATCTAGTATCAGTCTCTAGTTTATCAGGGATCAGATATAAGGAGATATGTAGACAAAGAAAACCACCGACATAAGCCGATGTCTTAGTCAGCTCATCAGATTTCATTGCCTAGACTGCTTGAGACCAGCCCTACGGGAAAATTATGGAGAAGGTCTGTGACGTTCTTAATTAAAAAACGTTGTAAATCAACGCATATGTGAAAAAATAATCACATGTTGAGATTAGTGACAACATGAATACAATTTTGCTGAAGTATGAAAATAATTACTGGAATTAACCATTATATCGCTACCTCTTTCAACATGTGCCACACGTTTCCTCGTATGACTTTCTGATACAGTGGGCATGGAACGTTCATGTTTGTGTTTGCACTCGTGTAAAACACCGCTTTGCTGACCATCACTAATGTACGGTCAGAAATACATGTCACCATTTAAATGCAAACCTAAATTCAAAGTGTAAGAGTTCTTAGTTGTTTCAAAAACTATACTGACTGTACCCGCAGATACAAACATTCTTTATTTCCTTACTTTCGAAATCAAAGCGGCTGTTTCAAACGGACAGACCTAATTTAATACGTGATGCAATTTCTACTTCAACTAAGAGAACGATCGGATTTAACATAGACTTGAGTCTATAATTAAATTCACTCTGCTGTATAATACAAAAAGGTTGTTTACTATAATAGTTTTTTGATTTTTTTATTATTAAATTCCTATAAAATACTGATAAATAGTTTCAGACAAATATTGTAGAGAATTAAGTTTTACAAAAAATGTCTATATACCTTTTTCATTTGTTAGTAAATTTTCCTGGACCATAATAGAGACCACATCAGAGGTCGGATTTCTTAATGTAATTAAAATGTACATATTTCTAATATATATTATATAAAAACATTAGTTTTATCCAGTCTTTTCTCCATATAAACTTTAATATTGAAATAAATAATTGCAGAGTTTTGGATTACTATTTTCAAACTATTTCTGACTGGGCTAAAAAATATAAAAACATTTACCTAATCGATTAAGTATCAGATTTAACGTCGGGATATGAAACACCGAATCGGTATTTGAGATCGGCACTCGAAGCGCCCCCGCGGGATTCACACCCTGTTCAGAACAAGAAGTATCAGCTAATATGACAATAAATATAAGATCAGTAAATGAACTCGGTGTTAATACTCAAGTAATCGATTTTTTTACTACTGACTAGGGGCGATATGAACAACCTAGTGAGGCTGTATTTGTCTAGCTAGCTGAACTAAAGGGATTGGTGGTTTGCTTGGGAGTCACAGTTTCCTTTTTTGTGACTGCGATTGACTACAAAAAATATTATATTATTAATATAATATTATTTCCTAAGCTTTAGCGGAATAGAAACTCATCAGTCATGGTTTAAACTTCACTGGCACATCACTACATACCCATACTCGGCAACTCACTATATGTGGCAACTAACACATCTGCTCCAACCTGCAGCCCACGCAATACTGACGTGCGTCCCATCATACGACGAGTACGAGACAATGTATATAACTATTATTTAGTTACATATCTATACACAAACACTACATCCATTGTATGCAGTTATGGTACGCAGTTAGCTAACCATAACTCTTCAGCACACACTCCGTAAGAACGCACAAAGACATTCCTCAACTCTTCCGATAGTTTTTGAAATGTAACACAATAAGAATAAAGATCGTCTACTGTGTACAATGTTTGTTGTGGACTAATATCACTCAAAGAGGGTAAGAGATGGGCGGAGACGCGCGGCGCGGGGTAAGGGGTCTGGTCGTTAGCGAAGGTAATAAAATTTAACTTTCTCTGCAATCTGCGGCGCTCGAGCACTGACTTCCAAAGGATAACCGGATAACTGTGTACGGAACTGACCCATGTAGCTCGACTGCATGTATAATTATAACAAACTCATATACAACGTGACTATTTGACAAGGATTAAGGAGATTAGCGCTACGTTCAACTACAACATGAGGATCTTCAAAGAAAATCTCTCATGAATTCTCCTAAATTTTCTGGGACAATTCGCGGCCGTGCGCGATTCCAATTTGGATTTACATAATTTTACGTATGTCAACTCGCTTCTAACTGTTGTGTACATTAGACAACCAACATGTGGTTTTAGACAACGGTAGCCACCTACCAAGTGTCAGCTTGCTTCAGCCATCTATACTGATTAAACCGTTGGTCCTGAATGACTGTTAGTGCACAGCCAAAACTACTAAGCCTGGAAAGCTAAAATTTGGAACATAGATTTATTTTATAACATAAGCTACCCGCTGAGAAAGGTTTTTTGAAAATTTTAACCCCGTACAAAGCAAGGTTATATTATGTATATTTTTTGGTATTAAATTAATTTAGAACGTTTAAGAAATGTATACAGTTATAATATTGCGCTGGGCTAGCAAAATAATAATATAAGTAAAAATTATACATAAACAGTAGCGTACCAAATACAATTTACGAAACATATTGTTTTCGTGCAAGAGGCAAGAATGTAATGTAAAAATGCTGAAGGTGCTGGTATATTAAAATTGTGTCGGTATTATGAGTTTCGTGAAAACTAAGGCGGGCACAACCGCACACGTTGACAGCGAGGGCTTACAACAAACTATGAAGGAATTTACCACATACTGGCTTTCGGAAGGCGTCTGAAACTACAACTTTTACAGGAATAATAATAAACTTTCAACTTGTCAAAATATTTTTCATTTAGTTTTGTGTTTCATGAATTTCACTCTATCGTGTTAAATTTAAAATTCTGTGTAAAAATATAGTGGCTAAATTGAGTTTATGAAAATTGACAAACTAAAACTTTCCAGTTTTCCAGACAATGGATTTTTGAATAGTTGAATTGTTTCGATAAAAATATTATTGATAACTTTCAATTGGTTAAATTATATCACTAACTTGCTTGAGTATGGTATAATTAATTTATTTACTTGTGGCATTTCGACGCTTGGAAAACATTTTATGAGAAATTCACTTTTTTATTTCAATGACTGTAACATTGATTTTTGTGTATTTTGGCCATACCACGGATCTAATATTTTTAACTCAGTGTTATTATACTTCATATAATTAAATGGATATAAGTTTTAATGAAACATTTTTTGTTTTTATTTTTGTAAAATTTGGCTTATGTTAGTTAGAAGGTATTGGCATTTCGCCGTAGATTTATTGAAATGAAGTTATAGTTCGATCTAAGTTATAATTCATTACACGAATTCCACTTATAGATTTCGCTAATACCAAAAGGCCCTATCAACTTTTAATGGTCTCTAAAGCCATTACACGGATTAGGGACATTAAACCCCTATTTATAACCCACGCAGTGAAGTACATCTGTCCCGGATTATCAATAGTAACCCCCCGAAGATCGCGAGCACCAATTTTGGTCACTTTATTGGTTCGCCGAGTGTTGCAGTCGTACCCAGAACAACCTTATTCCGAATCGTTCGATCTAACTGCGACTGACCGTCATATCTTTGTCTCGCATCATCCGGTACTAACGAGTGAGAGGAACGTACAGTCACCATGTCGGACTGTGAAGATTAATTTTAGAACATGGACATAGTATAAAAAGGATGAGTGGTGTGGAACTTTGAATCATATGTGAATAATTAAATTGATATTTTGAATTAATTTCAATGATACATACGCAATGATGATGTATACGCAGTTTTTCACTACATGCCTGTAGCTTTCCAATGACATGCTAGGGAATCAGTATCAGATATATAAATGGGGATCAGAATATCAATTAGTCTTACAAAAAATTATTTGTGATGATTATAACCATACAAATATAAACTGTTTTCACGTGAAGCTTTCACCATCTTTCCTATTGTGGGGAGATAGAAAATGGCAGAATTTTTGAAGTGCCTGAAAATTGCTTCGAAGACGCTTATTTCAAGGTTTAAAGGTATGAAAAAATATTTTTTAATGTGAAGTGCACACTACGTTTCGCTGTCATAAATTGGGCAACCTACACACACCTGGTAACGTCTGGCGTCAGTAACCACACGCTTATAGAAAACCACTGTGCAGTCAGCATATGTGTTTTTCTGTTTCAGAGAGTGAGTAAGGGATGTCAGTTCCCACTTCCTTTCTTAATTTCTAATCATTCATTATACTAAGACTTGTTGCGTTTATGGCGTTACATACACTTGAACTCCCATCAAATGGACCGATCGCCTCCCAACCTTTACATAAAAAAGTGTGTGTTTCAGCTCCGACGCACGACTAGAGTTTAATCTTTACGAACGATTATAAAATACATAATAAAAATTATAAAAACATTTGTCATAACGAATTAATATCAACGCCATCTCTGAAACTTCAGAGATATTCTAAAATAAAACGTAACGCATACCGTGTGACAATTTTAAGATTTTACTGCCATAAATTTTCATACCCCGGTCTTATTTAATATGAAAATCGATTATTAAGGAGTAAAATCCAAAAACTTAAAATTGTGAGGAAAGATTAGATTAGACTCAAACTTTTTCTGATTATCGCATCAGTTTACTTACTCCGTGTGGTATGTTGTGATGACACTTAGTTACATGTTCTGGGAGCCTTTATTGACCACATTTGGGACGTAATTTGACAAATTGATTCGGTCGCGATTCGCATCTTGTGCAATTACGATCGGTCTATGGGATAGCGTGTTCAACTTATGGCGCGAACGTGTCTTTATTATTGTTTTGTAACACGCCCTTTTCACTAATTTAATATCTGGACAGGATCCTTGAAGTAGGGACTTTAGATAGGGGATTTATCCTATTTTCTCCTCTAGCTATCCTTCCAGGGCTTGCACTAGAAAAATACCAATATCAATATACAAGAAAATATACATTTATAAACTATTTTATAATAAATTGTTAATACTGTAATCTTTGATATTCTGATATAACACATACTACTATTATTATTTAACTTCCATCGTAAGAACTATACAATCGTTTGGGATCAGCAAAAAGTAATAATAGCACGGTTGCGATTGTCCACATTCCATATTCTTTGGCCAATACAAAGCTTCGAGTCGCTAATTTAATTCCGCCAATAAAGTTTTTCATCTAGCGTTCATCAATTTCAATAAAGCGGCAGAATGTCTCGGAAGCTATATTTTCATCTATAAAATCTTCCTCAATCACAAGTTAATAGTGATTGGATTATTGGATGGTCATTTCGTGGATTCAACGATGTCGCCCACTTTATGGTGCCCTTTACATTTTATTGAACATTATAGTGCCTAATACGTTTTCTTTCTTTTATTTGTGACATAATATAATATAATATGTGAACCGCTTCTGCTAGATTTCTACGTCTGTGGGAATTCAGAGTAAACGGTTTACATAGCTTCTACTATATTAAATTTCTTAAATAAATAGATAAGGCACCTTATGAAAAAGAAACTTTCGAGCATATTTATATAGGTACTAGCTGGTGCCCGCGACTTTGTCCGCGTTGAAAAAGAAAATAATTTTATGAGTAATAACGCCTGAAATCGTTATCGCTGTGACGACGGTGGCGCCGCCACGCGACAGTGGCGCCCAATTATTTATATTTTTAGACGATCACTCGGGAACACTACTTTTTTTTTGAATGAAAGGTGACCCTATGTCCTTTCTTGTATCCCTGACAACGTGTATGCAAAATATTATGATGATCGGTTGATTAGTTAAGGCGTGAAAAGGTAGCAGACAGACAGACAGAGTAAACTTTCACATTTATAATATTAGTATAGTATGGATTAATATAAATGAGCTACAAATGTATACTATAGAGATCCGCCCACGAACATTCAAAAATACTTTCTTAGCGCACGCTTACGTTATGAAATAAACCTAATTAATTAATCAATTACTTAATTAGTACAAGATCCGGCTGCAAAATTCTCATCAAGCATTAAATAAAAATCAATTTTTTTATATATACAACTAGCTGGTGCCCGCGACTTCGTCCGCGTTCTGGATGAAAGGTAACCCTATGTTCTTTCTGGTATCCCAGACAAAGTGTATGCAAAATTTTAATGGTAATCGGTTCAGTAGTTTTTGCGTGAAAGCGTAACAAACAAACAAACAATCAAACTCATTGTTTAAAATATAAAAGGGCGATGATGGCGATTAAAATGTGCCCGCTAATATTTTTAATTAAATTAATAATTATTGACTGTTTGGAAAAAAAAATTACTAGTTATTAAAATAAACTATACGTCATACCACAGCCCTAAACGTAGACAACTTGAAAAGTGATATATGTTCCAAATGTCACCTTTCTACACTTATTAGTTTTGCATTGATAGTCAGTCAACACAGACATAGGTATTTACAAGTACAGATTATAATAAGACCATTGATATCATATTCATAGGAAATAATAATAGTATTAGGACGTGGGTGCGGAGATTATTGATTGTAAATACGAGTAGATGTTTGTTACAACATGACGATTGTGTGTGAGGGATATTTATTTAGAATAGGAATGTATGTACATAAAAAAAGATTTTTTATTTGATTTGCAACGTATATCGCATTGTTCGCAACCAACAAACCGCATGACTGTTTTTGTGTGCATTTTGACGGAAAATAAATGTAGGGGCCGTTTATTTTTTAGAACTGTAAAAAAGATACAATCGTTTCAATGTTTCACTTTTCAAAAATATCAAAATATTAATGTAGTATTGAGCGTTTTATTTTTCGGTATATAACGACAGAGGAGAAATAATCGTTAATAATAATAATAATAATAATCATTTAATTCAGATATAACATCCATATTACCTATTTACATAATATACAAAATAATAATAAAAATAATAATAATGAGAATAATAATAATGTAGGTTGAATTATAATATATTTACAAGCAAAACAACAGCGAATGCTGCAAGATATTCTTGTAGAATCTGTGGCTGCAAGTGCGCTGCCACCGATGCTGCAAAAATATATATATATATTCACTTATTAATTTTGTTATATGACATATTTAGTCCCATCCAAAATGTTTGTATGGGACAGTCTACTTTATCTATGATTGTTTTCAGAATGCTATTGGTACTGCCACGTATCTTGTGCCACAGAGACGCTACCCTCTTTCGCCTTATGGCGTAAAAATCATCTGTGTGATTTTGGGCAAACATCTCTGAAGCACTACAATAGCGTGGCAGCCTCAATAGCATCCTGAAGGCATTATTATACTGGACGCGCAGGGCATTGTACGTTCTTTGAGTATAAGTCACCCACAGATTGCTCGTGTAAAAGACTTGGCAATAGGCCTTGAAGAAAGTAATTTTAACTTTGTTATTACAACGAGCAAATCTGCGGGCAAGCATATTGGAACGAACTGACAATGCCCTACGCTCCCGTATAACTTTTTGTTTGTGAACCGATTGGAATGAAACATACCTACACTAAATGTTACGAGAAGCTTGCTACAATACATCAGTGAATATTGCATTGAAATCGGTCAAGCCGTTTCCAAGATCATCGTGCACAGACGCACAGACAAACAGGCAAACATTTCTAAAAACTATTTTTTCATCTCGATAACATAAGTACAACGTGTACAAATTCAATGTTTTGTGCTTCAATATTCAAGCAAGTGCAAATCATCCTATTTCTCACCAAGACACAAAGATTTGAGCAAAAGTTAAATAACTACGAAATAAACGAGTTTTGTATAATGGAATATAAAATATCCGAACGCTTTGGAAAATCGATCGGTGTTCCATTGAAGCTAATCCGCGCGTTCCACGCTCAAACTACGCAATAACGAATCAGAATAGACGTGTAGTAGCAATCAGAAATGTAATGAATGTCGGTAGCTTACCAAACGAACCGTTATTATCGTCGCACCTACGTCAATGTGGATCGACTAAGTTCTCTTTGCATTCAAATAGTTACACATATTTTTAGAAAACTATATACAAGTAATCTGTCTAACGCTGTCCAGGCTGTCTAGCTACTGAATCAGTTGAAAATAAATCACTTTCTGACCGGAAGGGTAGCTGAGTATCCTTCCGGGATTAGCTTTCTGGTTGCTTTTCAAGTCTGCTTCTGTCAGCAATTACTGTCTACCCTGCTTCTGTCATAAATTTATTTCTTTCTTAATGATATTTAATATTGAGAATTAAATTCTTGACCCCCTTTTCGAGTTATTTTCGACTTTTCAAATTTCAACTCCTCTTCAAACTTTATTTGGGACGACAGAGATGCTGTTCAAAGTTCAACGATGTGTCTCTATACCGGAAGTACACTTCACCTAGTCTGAGCTTCGACTGGAAGATGTTTCTACTATTTTCCTGAGGTTTCGAATAAGGGGTGCCAATAAATATTGCCCAAATCAACCCAAAGACTTGTATTCTAAAAGTGTATAATTTTTGGCCACCCTTAAAAGTCGAAGAAAAATATTTTCTTTACAATAATCAAACAAGTGGTACATATTTTTGAATTCGGCTTTTCGAACCAGTGAATTCTTAAATTCAGTATGGAAATTGGAACAGTGTGGAAACAGCCCTTGTTTCCAAAAATTTTCCTATCCAATTTCAATTTTCCTATTCCAATTTTTTCAAAAAATTATTGAGCTGAATTGCAGTTACAGATAGGTTAATAACCGCAGATAAATAACCGAATACCTCACACAACGGATTTTGAACCCTATTTCCCGGGTTATTCTAACCTGGAATACTTATGGTTGTATAATAATATAGAGATCTTGAGGAATTACACAACAATTACTTGGATAAGAAGCCGCTATGCAAGGTAAGGATGGGTAGAAACTTTACACCGCGGAAGAGTGAACTTTGAAACAAACTTTTTACTGAGGTGTATCTATCACGCTACAACAAAAGCCTCTTCAAAGATTCTTGCAGAGTAAAGAAATTCCTGCAGGGTCAGAAGCATGCCTGCATTCTTCCTGGTGTTCATTGAACCAGAAGTTATCAAAGTGAATTATATACTCAAAATATATTTTTATTTTGCCACCCATTTCCATACAAAAAAAATTAGAATTAAAATTAAAATGAAAATTAAAATTAGAAAACTATACCTATCGTTAAAAATTTACGCGCGAATCCTTTTACTATGGTGTTTCAGCGAATTTTCTTCGTGGTAAACTCTTTTATGTGACTATAAAAATCTAGTTAGAAAAAGTAACTTGTTCAATGTTAGTCAGTTCAGTAGTTTTTGCATGAAAGCGTAACAAACAAACAAAGAAAACTCACATTCACATTTATACCTTATATTAGTAAGGACAATAACTCAGTTATGGCTAAATCTTACTGAGTAAATAGGATTTTTTATTATATGTTGTAAATGAATGCGCTATAATAAATGTGTTTAACATTGGTGAGTAGAATGTAAGTGATTAATAAGAAATGGGAGTAAATGAATCGGTACAACAAACCGCGCAAATAAGAGCGGCGGTTGCCATTAGCGCGGCCGACAGACGTATTAGGTTCGATTGACAAACGATGCGGGCTCCGACTGAACACTGAACATATTATATAATATGTTACGTGCATCTTATACACCATTTCACACCACTATGTTTTTGGACTATCCCGGGTTGGCCTCGATACCACATCTCCTCTTGACATCCCTCATCGGACCGGACAGATTAGAAAGACTGCTGACTTAAACAGGGTAATGAAATTGAATATACTGACTATAAATCGGGTTTGATCAGACATTAGATCGCAATTTTTGCTTTATAAAGACATAAAAAATTTCATGGATGTTCCCACAATGTTGCTTTATATAGCTTTATGTGTAGGTACCTCAAAAATGTGAATGTAGATGCCCTAAAAAGTAAAAAGTCCGTTCTTCAATTAGAAAAATCGTTTAAAAATAATATCTAATATTGACTTATTTAAAGAATCTCTTTCTTTTTGAATTTTGAATAGTCAAAATAAAAAAAGTATTATTTTTACTTTATCTTTACATAGTATAAAACAAAGTCGCTTTTTCTGTCCCTATGTCCCTTTGTATGCTTAGATCTTTAAAACTACGCAACGGATTTTAATGCGGTTTTCACTAATGGGTAGAGTGGTTCTCGAGGAAGGTTTATAAGTACCTAAGTTACGCGGGCGAAGTCGCGGGCAGCAGCTAGTTAAGTATAAAGTAACTGAACTTAAATATTTTATTAGAAAAAATACATGTTGCTGAAATTCTTTTAATAACTTTGAAGTCACTATCTCATAATAGATAAAAACTCAAACATAATAAGGCCATAACTTAATATAAGCGAAGGTATAGTATAGTATATACCCTCTAGGTAGCGTCAGCAAAATCAATTCAGTCTCACCCTATAAATAAGTTATCGCAACTTTTCACCGCAAAGCCCATATTATATTCTGATATTAGCCGGCCACAATAGCGCTCGGACACGCTTAATTTTGTAAGCTATATTTATGTGGAGGAGCCTTTTCTTGGGCTTAATAACTCGCTTCCCGAGGGACCAGGGGATGACTGATGTTCCGGCACTGTCCGCCGCAAGAACAGACTAACTCGCGAAACAACCTTTCCCTGACAACGCAGCCACGCCCGTCATCTTAACTCACTTTAGACATTTTCTTTCACATATTGCTATTAAAAAAGCTTCTCGCTTATTTAATAAAAAGAAACAAACCGCTCAGTAGCATTATGTACAAAAAGCAAAATGTACAAATAACTTTAGTCAAAATATTTTGAAGTGAATACCTACTTCCGTAGTGGGAAGATTCTGAAAAGTAAGGATAACAAAATCGGGTGATACAATTTTATGCTGTAGCTACAAATATCTATCATATATAGTGATCACAGCACCATCTACTTCCACACTAAGCAACTAATGCTTGTATTCCTTTTTTGTAAATACATACATATTATAAATACAAACACATAAACATAAACATAACAAAACATAACATAGTAAAATGTTAACACATAAACATTTGCTCCTAGCAGGATTCGAACCCGCCACCGTTTGGTTAACAGCTAGGGTTACTACCAAACGTGTTGTCATAATAATAATAATAATAATAATGTTGTTCAATAATAATATATATTATAAACAATGTTGGTTTTTCGTGTAAGAAAGCAAACACACAAACTCCCGATCGCTGAAATGGCTAGTTACAAACACAAACAACGAGGCCTAAGTCAATTTCGTGTAACAACAACACAGTTTGTATTTCTAGTTAGCTTAAAGCTTTCACTAATCCCTTGAGAACCCTACATCTGGTACCATAACATTAATAAACAAAGAAATAGGTTTCTTATTTATGGCGTGCGACGTCATCAACGCCATTGTACAGTGTAATCCTTATGTTAGGCTCAGATGAAAGAATAAGGAAGAAGGAGCATCAAATGCCAAAGCTCTTTTCCTTTTTTTCAGTCTTATGTCAGGCGTCATCTTTTATTTTTGATATATTTTTCATTATGCTTAATTTGTAAGTAATTTTTTTAATGTGTGATATAAATATATAAGGTTGTTGATTCGGTTGATGTACGCCCATATTTAGGCGAGCTCGCCACGTTTTCGCGATATAATGAGTTACGCGGTTCCACCGCTGCGGTATGGCGGGACGACGGGACGCTTTCGTCTTTCCCTTTGTTTCCTTTTAAATAAATTGATGCGAGGACGTCCCGGCTGCCTTGAGAATGTTATTTATTTTGTTTGCCCCAACACAAAGGATTTATTTAGGGGTTTCATAAGACAACTTGCCTGGAAATTGTGTTGAAACATTGTTAATTATTTTAACCTGCTTGTTACAACTCATTAGATTAAATGTTTATACTGTACAAAATATTCTTTCAAAGTCTATCGAAATAGATGATTTTATATTATTCCTAACGAATTACATACTAAATATTCGAGATTTTGTCTTTCATCTTTCATATTGAATGGTAAAAGGCAATAGAGTAAAAAAAATGTTAGTTCAACTGGGAGTACCTACTTCCATGTTTCTAAATGAGATTATGTTCTATTGAAGATTTACTCGAAAAGTAGGTAACATGAGCTATGTCGGGTGGTTAAGTGAAAATGCAAAAAATATATTATTTATATTTTTTGAATAAGTTAGTTCACACACAACTTATTTAAAAAAAATAGAAACAATAAGACCTATATTATCATAGATTAATACAAAATATTTACAAGCGGTGGTACAACAAAGGAATACATGGATAATACAAATATTATATAAATATATAAGTATTATATTTCAGCTTTTGAAATAATTAAAAATACATATCTATATATATAAAAATTACGTGTCACATGTTCCTCTGCGATGAACTCCTAAACTACTGAACCGATTTTGATCAAACTTTGTAACTATATGTATTTTAGTCCAAATTATATATTTTATAAAGTTACGCAGACGAAGTCGCATGCGTCAGCTAGTAAATATGTACCTATAAATTACCTTTCAATTATCCAATTCCTTCCCATGAATAGTATTTGTCCACTACAACATTACACACTAGAATAAGTTAAACAAAAACTGGTTTAAAGAGCCGTTTAATTGAGGTGAGGCGAGGTGTGAGATAGGGATGGGATAAACATGAATAACACTTGGGGATTATTTTTATTATTCGGTATTCAAAATATTATCTTGTAATGTAAATTGACATTGTGAGCAGCAATAATCTGTTAGTTTATACCTCTGGATGTAGAAGCTGTAGATTTTATAATTTTTGAAATGAAAACTTCTTTAGGCGCGTTGGGCGTTTTTGAGATGGGGTAAAATTATTGAATTGAAAGAAAAAAAATCGTCATCTAATATATATTATTATAATATATATTATTATTATTATAATACGTCATATCATAGGCGTTGACAGCTGCATATAAAAGTAAACTTACTAGATAATGATAACAAGGATCAATATGGTTTACACCTCTGACCAATAAAATAGTTTCATATAAACCTCAAACCTTTTTAATGGTCTGTCATTGTTTATTACTGTCATTGTGTGTCAGAATCATATATATATTTATATATATTCTCTTGTATTTATTGCGATCAATAAATGCGACATATTACCTAATTCGATAATGCCAAGGAACTTAAATATCATACAATTATTGTTGTGAAACTACGTTTTCACTTCTTACGTGAGTCCAACGACTGACATAATTTTTAAAAAACATGTTTAGTGGAGATCATTTTTTAAAGGGTATATATGTAGAAGGAATATATTTTATTACTAAATAATATATTATAATTTAATTAATAATTTATTTTTTCTTTAAATACGCAGACAAAGTTTTTGCATTTAACAATATTCCGATCTTTCGTGAATAAGTATTTCGAATTAAGAACAGTAATAAAAGGCTGACGTTATGTTTGTTATCAATGCTAAATAAAATTTATGGAATATCCGTATTCGGTATTCGGATTTGCTCGTCACGTCTCTAATTTAAGGAATGAATGTCCGTCCCATTGACCGCACCGTGAAATCTGACCACTTATGTAGTGTCGACCGTCGACTGAGGTATCATTAACTGAAAGTTTACCTCGCTTGGGACGAGGACGCGTTGATGAACGTTGTAGGCATCTACGGAAAGGATCGGACCACGCTATAGCCACATAAATTGGTTGAAAACAAGTATCTATATTTAATCTCTAGGTATATATAAAAATAAATACATAAAAATTTCGTGTCACATGTTTGACGCCAATGAACTCCTAAACTACTGAACCGATTTTGATAAAACTTTGTAACTATGTGTAATTTGGTCCAACTTAAAAGATAGGATAGAGTTTTTATTTTGAACCCGGGTGAAGCCAGAAGCGTGTAGTTTACTGTACATATATTATATGTAATTTTTTTAGGGAAAATGATTCTTGATGATTCTTGATTCTTTGATGTTTTTCTTGAGAACATCAAAGCAACATCAAAAAGAATGCCAATACTCTGCCTTTTACATTGGGTATGTGACTTGTGAGGATAAGGGTGGAGTAACATCCTTTACTCAAGCATTGAAACACAACACACACATATACTATTATTTTTTAGCGATCTTCTGTAAGGTAATTGTTACTGCAGCTAATAGGAGTAAGTAAGTAAGTACCCAGTTTATTATGACTTCTGAATGCAGTTTGATATTCATGTTGAAATGTGATTTTAAATAGACATCAATGAAATAAAATTCAAGTCGAATAAGTGAACTAAGCTCTGTGATCTGATGACGTCATAATGACGTCGTAGAGGCTGTTGTGGGGCCCCTTGCAGATGACCACAAACCGTGAAATAAAACCACGAGAGCCCTCTTGTGTTTCAACGCGTGAGTTAGAGACCAGCTTTATTGCATTAGGGTCGACAATGCACTTTAAGCCTCTATGATGTTGTTTGTATTTACCAAATGACCATCAAGTTAATATATTACATATAAGACATGTCATGTCATACATGTAATCATAACATACTTGCTCGTAGGTTGAACCAACGACTATTCAACCGCTAACGGTTGTGCTATTACAAAAATATTTAATAAAACTATATACAAAAATTACGTGTCACATGTTTGTCCGCGATGAACTCCTAAACTACTGAACCGATTTTGATGAAACTTCGTAACTATGTGTAATTTGGTCCAACTTAAAAGATAGGATAGTTTTTATTTTGAACCCAGGCGAATAAATAATAAAATAAATAAATAATAATAAATATCTTCAAACATCTAGTTCCAAAGTAAGCAACTAATGCTTATATTATAGATACCAGACAGTTGATAACTACATAGATAACTTTTTTCATAAAAACCATATAGGTATATTACAAATACAAGACATCCATGGACTCAGGTACAAAGTTAAAACGTTAACACATAAACATTGCCCCTAGCGGGATTCGAACCCGCGACCGTTGGTTACCAGTTGGGGTTACTAGCCACTAGACCAAACGTGTCGTAATTCGGGAGTGTTTATCTAGTTATTATATAAATTGAAGTAAAGAAAAAAAGATTAACAACTAAATTAACTATAATTATAATTATAATATATTTTAACGAAAATAGAACATAAAACTGATTACAGAACTTCATAAAAAAGTAAGTCAAAAGGGGAATCGAGAAAAGGAGTTCTGGAAAAAATCGTTAAAAAAGGTAAGGTATAATTTAATGGAATCGAAGAGCGATGACAATTGGAAAGTTGTCCCCTAATGACCCTAAGCGACTACCTATCTGACTCACCTTTTACGGATGGAGCGCACATAGTATAACTACTGTATTTGACAGTAAAATATAAATCACTGTATTTGACAGATTAAAAAAAAATATTGAAATATTGTTTTCTTGTTCGGCATTATAATAAGTTTTTAATAAGTTAATCCATAAAACGTATTATAAAGTACACAGTATACATAATAAGATAATAATAAATGTGTAAGTGTAGGTATTGTATGTATGTATGTATGTTCCTCCATAACTCTTATACGAATTAACTGATTTCATGAAACTTGGTAGATGAACATTTAGACGTACGAGACACAGGATAGGCTACTTTTTTCACGCGGACGAAGTCGCGGACGCCAGCTAGTACATAATAAGAACTGCAAACTTGGCAATCCATCTGGCGACAGTAACCATCACCTTAAGAAAATTTTATGGTAATTGATTTTTTTTTAAAGATTAAGTAAAGAAGTCACCTTTTCGTCTCATCTCTTTTTCTAGCCATTTTTTCTTTGATATTTTTTACCACACCGTTTTCAATTTCTAATAATAACACCCATAATCCATTAATTCCTTGTAGTGCTTACCGGAAGAGCCATCCGGAAGAATTATATTAGTTATATACCTATTAATCCAATAGACACTTGCACAAGACGTATCACTGGCTGCTTTTGTCTGTGATGTAAGAAAAAACTTCATACGTCATCGTTTAGTGGCCGATCAGGGGCTTCAGGGGGCGAAATTCACGGGCCATTTGCTGCGACCCGGTTATCGAGAGGATGTAGAGGGAAAGTTTCGTTTTTCGTCGCCGTTGTAAGTGCTGTGTAACAAATGTTTGCCAAATGTATGGGATATGTTCTGCGATCCCAATGGATGTGAGGTTTATCCCTACCAAAATATTTCCTGGATACGATGTTTACTTGGTTAAAATGTTCGCTTTATTAGAATATTTATTAGGAAATGTGTCTTTCCATTTCACTTTCGGTTTTTCCGATTAGTTTATATTATTTTATCTTATCATTATACGTGAATATTTAAAAAATATGATCATGCTTAACGATAAAGAAAAACATCTTTAAATTAGAAAAAGAGTTTTAGCATTAGTCTATAGCCCTTAAACTATACACAGAACAAAAAGCCTTATTATATCATATTATTTAATCTCTACGGGTTCAGGCCCTCTAGCCAAGATGCAAACACAGTGCTTTCTACAGTCGTAAACGCTATGCTACGCTAAAAGAAAACTTTGTGATCAAAATTTTATATGGGCGTTACAAATACCAGGACTAAGTTTACAGTTCAAGCCTTCGTCACGCAATCTCTAGCACTGTTAAAAGACACTTACAAGGCGCAGATAACTTAGATTTTTATTCGCTTTCTCGATCAGCGTTTCCCAATGTAATACCGAAACTTGTGTCTAGTTTTAATTAATTAATTAGATTTCATAGTATATTTGTTAAAAGGTGAAAGCCCACTTGATGGTAGATAACAATAAAAACCAGCAAATCCAAAGAAGATGCTAATGCTCTGCCACTACAAATACGAAGGAGTGTGTGAAGACACATTTTCAATTTTAGTATCAATTAGTTCCCAATAAACTTCATAACATATTCACTAGTAATATTGTCATAGTTATAAGTTTAACCGATTTTAAAGCTTATGCTAATAACGTCATCTTTTCCATGTTCAACAAACTCCCAGCAACTACATAAACTTCCTCGAGTCGGTTCAACAAGTTCGTAGGGACAATCGTTCTAGGATCCACAAACATTGTATAAGGATTTATGGCCTTCATATTTATCGTTATTTCAAATTATATTATTAATCTATACTAATATTATAAAGCTGAAGAGTTTGTTTGTTTATTTGTTTGTTTGTTTGAACGCGCTAATCTCAGGAACTACTGGTTCAAATTGAAAAATTCTTTTTGTGTTGGATAGATCATTTATCGAGGAAGGCTTTAGGCTATATAACATCACGTTGCGACTAATAGGAGCAAAGAAACAGTCGAAAATGTGGAAAAAACGGGGAAAATTATTCATCTTTGAGGGCTTCCATTGCGTGCGTTGCGAAAACCGTTCGAGATACCCAAATTATTTCCAAAACAACTATTCCACGCGGAAGAAGTCGCGAGTACCAGCTAGTTATTACTAATTATTAATTATTAATAATTACAATTGCTTAACAAATTCTTCCTCCTCTAGACATTAATTAATAATTAATTAATAGTCCAAGAAAATGGGTAGGGTAAATGCGAATTTTGAGTTTAAAACTTGAATTTTTGATATAATTTACTTTGAGGAATCTAAAAACGAACTGTTAAAGTTTTTTTTAAATTCACCCCCGAGAAGGGGTGAAAAAAAATAAAAAAAGTGGTTTTTTTGAAATTTTGGGGTAACGGTAAGTGTTAGAAAAAAAAGTTTCAAATAAAATTTGTAGAGCGTAAAATTTTACTCAAAAATGTTCTCATGACTTTTTTTCCTAAAATTGAAATTAACTGAGATAGGGTAGTTAGAAGCTAGGGGATAATACTTGCAACTTTAAAAAATCAAAGTTATTGAAAAATTGAAAAAACTCATATATATTTTTTTTAAATTACTTATATAATTATAAACTTTGATTCTAGAGAAAAAAATTTTTTTTTTCAATTGTTTATAACAAAATTATAACAATTTGAAATTTTTATTTTCAAATTAAATCAAGTTAAACCGATAAAAATATTTTTTTTTTTTTAATAGATTAATATTTCAAAAAATTGACCATACGCATTGAAATTTAATTTTTACCTGTTATTTTCAAGCAGGTATAAAATAATTTACCTGGTGAAAGATATTGTGTGGCGGCGACTTTGCTTTTACTACCGGCTTTGGTACCATATGCGCATGCGCCAGTTGTTGTCAATGGGCCTCTGTCTGTGTGGTTTTGAACACGTAGTAGTTTCTATGTGTAGGGTGTAATATGATCATATAGGACTTTTACTGACGCAAAATATTTTGGAGAGTATTTAGAAATCATAAGATAAAGAAAGATTGTCAAAGAAAGAAAGAAAGAAAATAACAGAGATAGATCGATAAGAAAATCAATACGAAGGAGAAAGAGAAGATGCATGACAATCATTTGTGCTTCATGATAGGAGCGCACATTTTCGTGCTCTATTTAAACCTTTAATGTACTATTTACTTAAAATTTTTTTATTTTCATTAAAAATATAAAAGTTAGTTTTCGCTTCTATTTCAGATTAAAAAAAAAATACAAAATTGTGTTTAAAATTTAAAAAATTTAAAGAAGGTTGTTAATTATTTGTCTCTTATATTTTGGTTAATTTTGCTTTTAAGTTAAAAAGAGAAATATTTATTTATTGTCAAAAATTAAAGTAACATTTATTTAACTTATTTACAAATTTGACATTTGGTGGCGCAAAATACCACCCGGTGCGGATGGACCGGATAGATGGGGGGTAAATGGAAAGGAATCAAAATCAAAACTCACTGCGGAACTGCGATACTTTGACCTTCCAGTCCTTGGCTGGTGCCTACACTGTTGTTCACTTCACTCGCGATATTAAAAACTGCGATTATGTCCTTCGTAGCGGATTAAAGTGAGACGTCTCAAAAAGCGTGTTGCGTGCACTTGTGCGATTTTTAGTGGACTGTGGTCGTGTGTAGGTAATTGCCTTTCTCCGCGAGTGCCGAGGGGGTAGGAAAGGGAGAGGGGCGAGGGATACAAAACGCGCGTAACCAACATTGTTACAGTATATTTTTATGATAATAATACATCAAAGGTAGTAGAAAAAATAGTCATTGATTCTGTACATATATTACATAAAATGATTAAGATTTTGTTATTCTATAAATTAATTTAAAATTTTTCAAAGTTTTTATCGACTTGATCAAGTGGACTGCTGTCTCTAACAGTCAAGCTTTCTTCGTCGTCTTCTTCTGTAGGTGTCACTTTGTATTTTTTGTTTGATTTTGTAAGGGTCTCATATTCACTATCTTCATCAGTAGAAACGCCTGTATTTATACTGTTACCGCACTTTTCACCATGACAAAACTTACAAAATTCATTACATTTCAGATGACTTCTCCTGCAACTACATCTTGCTGATGCACAATTGGTTCTACAACCACAAAAAATCTGGAAATCATACAAAAAAAATTATCGTCTACAGCGTAATAATTTACTAAAAAGAATAAATTTTACTAGATTGATATTATACCTTTTGCGTGGATACTTTTAAACGAGTGTTTTTGACAGTTTGACGTCCCGTATTTACTGTTTCATTTTCTCGTTCTCCGTCATCAACAGTAGTTTCTTCTTCACCATCATCTTCATCCTCATAAACATTTTCATCATCATCATCATCACTATCACCCCCTTCTTCATCTTCTTTATTTTCATTTTCATCATCCTCAAGAATGAAAGATCTTGCAGAAGCATTATCACAGCTTTGGCCTTCGCAACTTTTACAAAATTTATTACATTTCAGACCACTTTTTTTGCAACCACATCTGGCTGATGAACAATTTGTTTTACAGCTACAAAAAACCTGTTGAAATACAATGCAAAATGAATAATTTATTATTACTATTGAACAACATTACAATACGATAAATTGGTGTGAATTAGAACTTACTTTTTCTATCAACTCCTTTGGCACTGGTTCAGCGTTTGACATGATAGGTATCATCATAAATAAGGTTCTTCTCCAACCCCAATCGTCCGGATTTAGATTATTGCCTAACCACTGTTGAATTTGATAATACACGCGTTTTGTATGTTCACGTAAGACTGATTCAGTCGGTGGTAAAGAAGCTAAGATAACTTCTTTTTTAAATGCAGCAGCTATACGAAATTAATTGATTATTAATCAATCTAGGTAAATACGTTAACTATAGTATTTTAATAAAATTCAATAATAAAAAATATTATTGCATAGAATTTACCAAAAATATAATTTACTAAATGTACTAAATATAATTTACTAATCACTATAATGTAAATAATTCAGAACCGATAAGAAACTAAAATAAATTTATAAAAAAAAATTAGCAGGAGATTTAAGTTTTGTAAAAAATATGTCCAATAAAATTTGGTGAAAATTGTAACACTCATTGCAAAATTGCAAAATTAATTAAATATTGAGAATGCAAGTGTTAACCTAGAAAATTTCCACCACTTTTTATTTTGTTATATTCAGTCAACTCACTATATTTTTAGTACATTATTTATTAAAAATGAATTTTTCGATTTTTAACACAGTTCAATGTTTATTATATATAAAATGCACTTGATTTTTATAATTAATTAAATAGAAAGCATGTGTTGACCATGCGGTTTCTTAAAATAAAATTATATATCACTTGAATAATTCTCCAAATTAACAGCGAAAATCAACTTCCAATCACAGTTTGAAAAAAAAAAACACCTTACAATTTTTAATAATAAAAAAATAGTAAAAAGAAAACACAACGGAGTTAAAATTTTTGTTTACAATTTACTCAAAACAAATAGAGAGTATTGTAAACACACAGAGGCCCATTGAGAACAACTGGCGCATGCGCATATGGTACCAAAGCCGGTAGTAAAAGCAAAGTCGCCGCCACACAATATCTTTCACCAGGTAAATTATTTTATACCTGCTTGAAAATAACAGGTAAAAATTAAATTTCAATGCGTATGGTCAATTTTTTGAAATATTAATCTATTAAAAAAAAAAAATATTTTTATCGGTTTAACTTGATTTAATTTGAAAATAAAAATTTCAAATTGTTATAATTTTGTTATAAACAATTGAAAAAAAAAAATTTTTTCTCTAGAATCAAAGTTTATAATTATATAAGTAATTTAAAAAAAAAATATGAGTTTTTTCAATTTTTCAATAACTTATGATTTTTTAAAGTTGCAAGTATCATCCCCTAGCTTCTAACTACCCTATCTCAGTTAATTTCAATTTTAGGAAAAAAAGTCATGAGAACATTTTTGAGTAAAATTTTACGCTCTACAAATTTTATTTGAAACTTTTTTTTCTAACACTTACCGTTTCCCCAAAATTTCAAAAAAACCACTTTTTTTATTTTTTTTCACCCCTTCTCGGGGGTGAATTTAAAAAAAACTTTAACAGTTCGTTTTTAGATTCCTCAAAGTAAATTATATCAAAAATTCAAGTTTTAAACTCAAAATTCGCATTTACCCTACCCATTTTCTTGGACTATAAAAAGTAAATATGAAACTCGTATGAGGGCAACCCAACGGACTGAAACGAGGTAACAAGCGTACCCAGAGCAACGTTCAAAGGTTTGTTTCCATAGTTTCTAATAATAAATCTACTTTACCATCAGCTAATTATTATTTCGTGCCTTTAAGACTAAACTTTGAAGCTCGGTAACAAGATAGTGAGGGCCAAAATTACAAAAATCTATTTATAAAAAGTGGAAATGTTCCATTATGACTAATTACTGTCCAAAATAGTTTGTTATGATTTAATCTTTTAATATAAGACTCTACAACTTAAATAGACATGGATAACCTCTGACAAGGTAATGATTTTTTAATCAGTCAAAAACTACAAATTGAAAGGCTAATAATATAGTCATTTAAATTCTAGTTCAGTCTTGGCCCTAAGATACAATGGCCAAATTCCATTCACCATTTTTTTAAGGTTTACAGGCTAACGGTCCAAGTAACGGTAGATGGCTATCAAATTTCATTATCTTTATTCACATGACTGTCAATTAAAATACTTCTTCAATAAATATTTTAGACAGGCTGTAGGTATATATTTCTGACAAATAAGTACGAAAGTAGACAGAAAAGCTAATTCAATATAAGTAGCTTATGTTTCCACTAAGTAAATAAGTTTGTTAAGAAAATTGCCTCTTCTATTTTCATACAAATAAAAGACGTTTGAGACGTTTTATATTTAGGCATCGCGAACATATACTGACATTCTATGAATAAAAAGGCCCAATTCTGATGGATTTATCGAAATGCCAGCAACAAAGCATCTTAACCTTTGGTGTCGGACAATAAGAGGGGTCAAGGTGAGGAGTGTGGGATGTTAGGAGGGGTGCAGGGTCGCGGTGAGGGAGGTGTGATCCGATTACAGCGTATGTTGCCTCTAGGAAGAGCCTCGACAATTGTTTTGGTTACGTTCACAATATAATAATTTATGCAGTGAGTGGCTTATGTTATGTGAATAATCCGATTTTTAACGTATAATTACGTAATGTAAAGTTGGGCAGACAGGCTGACTGTACATCACAATGATAGTAGGTGGCACTCATTGCTTATAAAGTAAGCAAAGCCCGATCTTGATAGGAAAAAGGATAAGAAGTAACTCGTCCTGCGTTACTCATGTTATTTTACGGTAACCGACTAGCTAACTATTTTATAAATGCAGTGTTCACCTGTCCCGCAAAACGAAAATATATTGTGTTTCGGTGAGTAAGTAAAGTAAGTAAAGTAAGTAAGTAAGTCAGAGTCACCTGCCAACAAGTGGACTTTTTTCACTAAAGGGCCAGTATCACATTTTCTTTTATACTTCACGACGCGTTTTAATTATTTAAATATATTTTTTTATAAACTTACAAACATATTTGAAGATAGATTACTATAGATTGTCTACTATTGTTCTATTAAGTTGTGTATGACGAGTACCAAGTACATATAAGTTGGAAATTCGGGTGAGAGAGACCGTATAACAAGTTTACGCACTATATACGCCAATTTACAAAGTAAATAAATGGACATCATTATAAAAACATACAACTGTTGTTTCGATAGGATTATTTTCAGATGACTGAACAATACAATATTGTTATAAATGGAGTTTTACACTAGAAATATATTTTTTACTTCATTAAACAAGATCTTTCGTAGGTATGATGTTATCTATGTTTTCACGTGATTTTAAATTATATGGATCTTATTATGATCCATATTTTGGCTTTATATAAAGGCTTTATAATATAAAATAATGAACAAATTCGTTCATTTATGAGATACGAGTGCATGTGAGCGATAGGTCGAAATTCACGTTATATGCTATTCCTTTGCCTTTTATATCAATATGTATATTCTATAACATACATTACAGAATAAAGACGTTGTCTGTGTGTTTCTCCCGCTAACCACCCAACGAATTTTGATAAGGTTTCCACTAATCGAAGGAGCTATAACAAACAAGGAATTTAAGGTTAGTGCATAAAAAATGCGAATTGGTTGGCGTTAGCTAGTCTAGAATAAATCTAGCGCACTTTTGTCTAAGTGATATATCCGAGTATCAATCACTTTTTATACAGCCATAAAAACAGTCAGATTCGATTTATAGGGGATGTAAAAATGGAGAAATGTTTATCTTAGGGAAGTTTATGGGCTATGGCGGTACTTGGGGAGTAATATCATAACTGAGAAATTTATGAAATATCAATTGACCAAGACAAGATTTTTTTTTTTTTTCAAATCATATTGTCTTCAAAAATATTATAAGTAATAGATACAAAAATGTAATATGTTTACATCATCGTAAAAATATTACTAATAAAATAAATGTTTAAAACTACAATCAGTTCTGAATATTTTCTTTTTCAATGCGGACGAAGTCGCGGGCAGCAGCTTGTATCTATATAAATAAAAGTCCCATTGCGTCCTGTAAACTTTTGAGTTTTTCATTTGAACATTGAACAGGTACGTCTAAAAGGAGGTGAAATTGCTTTCTTTGAGTTGAGGGTTTTCAATCGCAAAGTGAAAACGTAATCGATGTTAGACGTTCAAATGATTGATTATAATTTAATACTTTCCTCAATTTCACCTAAAATGCAATGCTACTAGTTGAGTCCAATCTGTCATACTCTGCAGTAGAACTACTTGAAATTTTCGAAGTGAAAACATTATTGAGATTGGAAAAAACTATTGAACTCGCGACCTGTTACCGTAACATAACCGTGTAACCGATACCTCTGTAAATTTTCAAATATTGCACCATCCGCACAATACCACCAAAACTAGAATATGTTACGTAATAATACATCCTTGCGAAAACTAAATTACATCGATACGAACAGACATGATGCTGATATTGTAACCTAATCTTAGTAAAAATGGCCACAGAGTAAGTCTGAAAAGATAGAAGCTACAGCCTCTACACAGCACATTGAAATTCTCCGTGCAAACTTCCTTAAGACTGTTAGACGGTACATTTCGGTCGGGTAAGTATGCGGGCGATCCGCTCCGCAAATAAAGTGTGGAATTCACTACCTTTATAACGTACCCGCATCACACCACACTCTTCGTCTATTCACCACACATCACTAGATTTTCTAAGCTAAGCACAAATAAAATTTTTATATAACTTTCTATTACAAACTAGCGCGCCAATATTCACACGCATGTTCTAATTCCGCTGCAAACAGTAACTTTAAATATCTGTAGATAATGCAAATAGGTTTGATAAAATTATAGCTAAAGAGTCCGGATAAGCTGCTCAGTTTATGTGTTGAAGAACGCAGGATGTATTTCCACCCTTTTAAAGAAGACTTTATAACTTTAACCCTAAATACGTCTGCTTTTTAACCCCAGACGCCCGACGTAACAGAGATGTGTTTAACGTGTGACCGTGTGTATTTGTGTGTCTGTCTGTGGCATCATAGCTCCCAAAACGATTTTGATTTTTTGTTTGAAAGCTGACGTAATCGAAATGGTTCGTAGCTATAATTTATGAAGATATGTTTAAAGATAATCAGCTCATTTCCTACTTGACGAAGGAATCTCGCTAACTTCCACAGGTTTGATTGATTTAAATATTTAGTGTAAGTATTGTCACTTCGATGGTATTTCTAGGTATTGCGGGATACTCAACTCTACAGCAACTTTACAGCAGATATAGTCATAATAGAAAACGGCGTTAAGTTTATATTTCTTATTTAATGCTAAGTTTAATGTTAAAATAATACAGGCAAGACTTGAAAACCACCCCCAATAGAGAAGACGCATATTCTCGTATATCGAATAAGTCGGCGATCACGATTCGTTTTATGAAATATATTTCGTTCAAAAATCGATTTACGCTGTCGATAAATAAGCGAATATTGGCTCATTCGTCGTGGAGCAAAACGAATTGTCTATTTGGTGTAACAAAGCGGCTGATCCCTGTGCGAAGGCAGCGGATGGATGACCGCGTCGATTCGCAGCAAATTGTAGTGTCGACCGTCGGCGTTCACGCGACCGCCGACCTCTTGTTTCCTGTCAGCCTACATTAACATTTATTCCTATTGTTTTAAAACTGTAATTATGTTATTTGTAATGAAATGTTACTTAAAATAGAAAAATAGAGGTTTATTCTATTTATTATAAAGAAAGAAGATTTTTATGTGTGTAATAAACATTCAAAAACTACTGGGCCGATTTTAAAAATTCTTTCAACTATAGAAAGCTACGTTATCAACGAGTAACATAGGCATTTTTTTATAAAGTTACGCGGATGAAGTCACGTGGAACAGCTAGTATATTATAAATGCGAAAGTTTGTAAGGATGGATCGATGTATGGTTACTTTTTCACGAAAAACTACTAAACAGATTCGTATGAAATTTTGCACACAGATAGTTTATTACCTGGATTAACATATATAATACTTTTTATCCGGGATTCTCCAGGGACCACTTAAAAGTTGCATCACTGTAGCTGTGATGGCGCCACCGTAGCCACAGCGATAAAAATAAAACAAAAAATTATCACTTTTGAAAATATATTGTCTTAGTTAAAGTTGCATCCATTGTAGGCTATTGTTTTTTTATTGGCTCTTTTGTTTGTTAATTTACTTATTAATATTAAAAGTGCATTGTACCGAAAGTTTGAATCAAAATGATTAGTTAGGTACCTACTGTTCATGAAAACATGACTTTATATGTTCCACGAACAATTTTGTTCCGTACCTGCAAATCTAGTGAGGTTCATTAGCTGATGGTTATAAATGGGCCTATTAGTGGCTACTCGCAGCCTGAATCTGACAATAGTTGCTCATTAGTTAGTTCGCATTCGCTCCAAGACCTACTAATAATTCCATTTATCCATTTGCCCTCAATAAGAACGGTACTGTTTTCACTAGCACCAGCAAATATGTACGAGTAACGTATATATGCTTCTGAAACTAGAGTATACTCAAGGACTGACATCTAGAGAAAGATGGTACGCAGTCTCTGCAAAGGACAGTAGTTTTTCTAATTGTTTTAAAAAAGTAACCCTAATTCAAATAACTTTCATTGAAAAGCCTGAAAAGTGTGTTATATATTAATTTGTAAGTAAATTAATAATATTTAATAAATAAATGACAAAGCAAAAAATTAAGCTTTTAGACATTAACTAAAAACAGAAAAATGTAAAAATTTGTTTTATAATAATAATAAGTAGGTGAGCACTAGTAACAATAAAGTAGCAAAAATTATTATTAATTAGCTGCTGCCCGCGACTACGCCCGCGTAACTTTGTAAATTATATACTAAAGCCTTCATCGAGAAACACTCTATCTATTGGTGGAAACAGCATGAAAATCTGTGCAGAAGTTTTAAAGTTTATCGCGAACAGGCAGACATACAGAAAGACGCGGCGGAGGACTTTGATTTTTAATATGTAAGGAAGGTGTCATATCACATGTACACAATTGTTTTTAAAATTAAAATAAAATACATAAATTGGAATCCAATTTTTTGCACAAATAACGCCACTATGCTACAAGTGCTCTGACATTAGGGTTAAGAATAGAAATCAGGATTTAAAAGTTCATTTTTCAATGTTGATCCTGTCGGGGATCGTAATTTTCTTCTATTAATTAATCATCACAAGAAATATTTAAAGATAACCTACTGTCTCAGTAATACAGTAGGTATCGCAGGCAAGTTTCAAGGTAGAATTTGGCGAAGCCAAGCAGCACTCGGCTGGAGTGGCACTTCCAAATAGATTCCAAATAATATTTAGGGATCGATAGCTTTCAGTTCACGGTTCGCTGTTTACATTCAGTATTAGATTGGTTTAATGCGAACTTGAGAGCTTTTAGATAAGAACAGATCACTCTACCTATCTATCTACTTATTAATATAAAAAGTGAAATCTGAAAAACCACTATTTTATAAAAAAAAATAAAAAAAACTAACTGGTGCCCGCGACTTCGTCTGCTTTGAATAATAAAATTATAGCACCTGAGTCGGATCACGCGGTCTCAGGGAGAAAATATATGAGTGTCTGTCTGTCTGTCGGTCACGCCTTCACTACTTATCCGATAATCATGAATATTGCAAATATTTGATATCTTTTATCCAGAAAAAAGTACCCTAGTGTTCCCGAGGGATCATTTAAAAATATAAAAATTGTGGCGGCGCCACCGTCGTCACGGCAATAAAGATATCAGGCGTTATATTTCTCATAATATATTTTATTATTCGTTACATTTTTTTATTTTACAACGTGGAAAAAGTCGTGGACCTTAGCTTATATTCCTTAGCCCTATCCTTAGTGTATAAAGTAACTAAGGGTTAGTGTGTCTCATACTTACATAAAGAAACATCAGTATTTTCACAAAGGTCTCTAAGAAGATGGTTTTGACTGTTAAACGCAACGAATGCTTTCTTTCTTTACCTAGTCAGTACTAATTTATTCATTAAATTTTGAAATAAAGGAGCAATATTACTCTTGCGATATTGTAGCTACGTAAGTTTACGAGTTAAACCATGAAAGTTCATTTAATACAGCAATCAGTGTATAAAAGCATTCAGACATAATAACACAAATAGTTTTTGAGTAACATTTTAGTTAAAGGATTAATTTAATTGTAGTTAGTTGAAGCTTGCTGCATTATGCATACAATCGTAAAATCAAAGTATAGGTATGTTTTGTTGCCAAACATGGCTTTTGATTAATACGGACGACATTTTTCAACTAACATAAAAACAGAGGGATAATTTAAATCAACACTAATATTATAATTGAGTTTGTTTATTTGTTTGTTGCGCTTTCATGCCTTAATGACTTCATGAAATTTTTTTATACGAGTTGTCACGGATACAGAAAAAGACATAGTGTATTTTGAATCAAGAATCATATCAAAATATAAATTAAAAATTCAATGCCTTATAAAATATATAAAAAATAAAAATGAATGAATGTTTTAATACCAAAGAAAATGGAGCGCGGATGAAGTCGCGGGCAAAAGATAGTATGTAATAAGAAAGTTTTGAAACAGACAGTAAAATAGATACATTTATATTTTTATATGTAATAATTATAATAATAAAAAGGTTATTTGTAATTGTTATCATTGAATGAACGATGCTGTCTGTATCTCCCTCCCAAACAATCCGTATTCGAGCTGAAGAGGCTCAAGAGGTATGCTCCGTAAATTTATGTAACGACACGAAATATTAAGGAAAGTACCTGTAATAGATCTATCATATCATACTTATTCGTTTTTTTATTATTATTTTCTCTTTCGGTTTTGTTAGACATTAAATAAATGTAATTGGTGTTAAGACTTTAAAATTAACATCTCTTATTATTTCTAAACCTAATTATTGAATTTTGAGCCAAAAGCTTAATAAAAGAAAAATAGTTTAGAACTTAATTTTAACATTTAAAAAAGATATCTACGATGGACATGGGATTTTTAAATGAATAATTATATTTATAATGTACTATATTATAATACCTATTCCACTATCCCCTATTTAAGGTATATCTGAAGTTTCAGAGATATTGCTTCATATCTACGAATATCTAAACAATATTATTTAAAAAGAGAACAATGTCGAATTGTGAAAATTTAAATTTTATAATCGTTCGATGTAAACTCCCATCTCCATTTATGTGTCGAAGCTGACACACACAATTTTTATTGGTTTATTTTTTTCTAATTTGCGTATGTAATGTGTTCCTGTTTTCGTCTGAAATGGGCAAAGTTAATTTCAGAGTGATGTACGAGTAACCTTCAAGTTTATTACGCGTGTTTGAAACTACCGCCTCGTTAAAATATAACATGACTCCATCTTATAATGATCTTAATATCATATTTATTTATATATAATTTTTTTTATTATTATTAGATAATATGCATGTTTTAATATTTTTAATCAATTTCTTAATTACTATCTTATTTTTTTTAATATATTTTGTTCTATTTTTTTTATATTAAATATAACAATTAGAACCATAATCAAAGCCAATGCAAACGATTAATGATATTGCTATAATATATCATTTCACTGAACAATCAATCAATAAAGGAATAAAAAATTCTTTAGAATAGATCAAATATATTTTAAATTAGTGATATTTGAATTAATGATGATTAATCATTAATTTGTTCTACTTATTTCAAGTAATTTAATTCGAAAATTGTAGGAATAACATTAACATAACATATTAAACTTCTATGAAAATTCAGACGTCTAATCCAAATAGTAACAAACATTAATGTCTATTGTTAAGAGAACAGAAAAATATAAAATTCTTTTTGGTAGTTAAACAGCCCAAAAGACATAAAAGTTAATATTACAAAAGCAACATGAATATAAAATGACTTACGTGGTCTGAAAATCTTACCTTTAGCAATAAACCGTTTCCTCATTGTACAAAATTATTAATGTAAATAATAAATAAAATTTAAATGCTTTTCAAATGTCAAGGTTTACCGCACTCATGCACAACTAATAGCAAAACGAAAAAAAGACGCGCCATTTTCGAAAAAAATATTTCGATTTTCGTCTTTTTTCAACCGACGGCAAAGCTAGACTTCCAGCCCCTACGACGCCCGAAAGCCTACTGCAGAACGCGAGATCGTGTCCTGACACATCCCGCATCATTCCTTCGGGAGCACGCATGCGTGAAAAACAGGAACCGAACGGTATACAGTCAGCTGATGGACGGTACTTAAGGTCACTGTGTCACTGACAGAGCAGTCTTTTTGAATCGACTTTCGAAGCCGTTGGAACTATCGCTAAAATTAACTGCAACTTTAGCTCAGGGTTGCTTCGAACATATTATCACAAGCTTTTTCCCGCGACATCGTCTGTGCCCCTTTTTCTTAGGTGTTAAAACATTTAATGCTGATATTTTTTTGTCAGGAGTAGAATTTTTTAATTTTATTTTTAGATGATCCCTAGGAAACCGTTCTTTACCTGTATGAAAGGTACCCCATGTCATTTTCTGTGTTCCCGACAACGTGCAAAAGGTAATTTCTACCGGACTTTACGTGACAATATTCTCGTGCCAAGTCGCGAGCCTTCATGTTTGAAAACATTCCCAGTTACGATTTAAATGCTCTCACATAACACCTCTCACGCTATTATAACGATATATATAATAGCTATATGGTATTTCTTGTGCTTTATGGTATTGATTGTGTTTTAGGCGACGGTAGCCATCTACCATCAAATGAATCGTCAATCATTTCCCAAAATAATAAGGGAACATAAGTTCCCAAATTAATCTTTGGGCAGTAAGGCTGAATTTTGGGCAGTAAGGTTCAATAACCTAATCACAATATTCATTAATTTAATTAAAATTAATATAAAATTATTTATTTAAAATAAATAAGTTATATTATTAAATTGTATAATTTATTCATAACCTAATTTGTGTATTTCAACGTTTTGTTCTAAATACATATTTTTTTTACGTCTTTCAGTAAAGGTTTAGTGTAGCATTATTGTATTATTTACAACTTAACAATTCATTTTCATAATACAATGTTATTTATATTTTAAAAAGATTTTATTATGTACAAAATATACTTTAAAATAAAACGTACTTTCGGCTTGTAGTGTCGACATGAACGTCGCTACATCGTAGCACATGTACGAGTAGCTGCTACGTGTGCTACGAATGTGTAACATATGCTACAAGTGCTACGATCCTAAAGAGCTACGAGTTTCGTAGTCCTGCTTATCCTTATTTCAACATGTTTTTTGAAAATGAATATATGTATTATAACTATGGAAACAAATTTTTCTCATTCTATTTTTTTTTATTCGTCACCAAAACCTTTTTGACAGAAAACATCTCTTTAATGGCTCTTTAATGGCTATTAAGCATTAAAATAAAAAAAACTTTAAGGTTATTTATTGCATTATGGCATATTTATTGTATCTAGTTCAATTTCTATTTTGGAATAGAATAAAAGAATAAAATAAAAGGATTCCGACTCTAATTTTATTGGTAAGAAGGTAAGACAAGATAACATCCCATTTAATGACCGTCTGCTTGTCTATTAAACATTATTATAGAAGAACAACTTGAACTTGAACACTAAAGCTTTATATAAATATCTTGAATCTGGTAGTATTTCTCGTGTTTAAATAGAAAGAGGACCGTCTCTAATTATTGGTAAGGAGGTCCTGCGAAGAGTAGTAAAAATGCACTTAAAACGAGTTTATAGCTCCGGCGAGATTTCTTTCGTTCGTATTTCCCTCAGAGCCGGTATGTTGAGTAGTCAATATTGAAGGTTCACTTTCCAGGGAAGGTAATGAAACAATTGATGATTTTGCAGACACAAAAAAGGGGAACGAACAGCAAATTGTTTTTTTTATTATTTTCAGTAATAGACGGTAAAGCAGTAATTACAAACATTGAGTATTGTCCTTAAAAATAAATTAAATAGGTGTTCTGATAAGTTATAATGTTTTAAAAAAATCTTCCAGAAAGGAATATACGAAATTTTCAATAAAACATTACTAAATGAGTATCTTGAAAATAGCAAACATCATTTTGTTTCATTTTTTTGAATTAATTTATCTTAATCAGATCAAGGACATTTCAAGTTACGCTCTTACTGATTTACAATAAAAATACAGTTTTGTATTATATTTTTATACACTTTATACGAAACTGTACAAGTGTAAAATTAGGACAAAGATTTTTTTCAAAACTACAATCGATCTGATATTTCTGAATACTCGCTTACAGAAGACACCTGTTTTCCGCTTGATCATCTACCTCCACACCCAAGGTCTTTCGCAGGTCTATAAATTATGTATACACGTAAGAAGCCTCAGAGTACCGACTTACAAAAGAACCGTGGGATTAAAACCATACAGATTGTATAAGGGGTTTTTCCCTGACAATTATTTTATTAAACTGCACTCGCCAACCCACATGCTAAAGTGGCCAGTATTGATATGAACGTAACCAGACTCCCGGGCCCTGGGGACTTTCCTTTCTTGCTTAAGATACCGATCAAGATATCGGAGATGTAAGATGTTTTAAGAAAGATATAGAAAACGCAATTTTTTGCAAATAAATATTACATTTTATATCAAAACATAATATTTTAGCCCAATTAGAAGGTTCATCTTAAAAAGCAACTTTGGTCTGAAGTTAAGTTGAAATTATATTATTATTATACAAAAATAATAACAATAAACCGTCTCATCCGCGATAAAGTGTTACGACCACTAAAAGCGAGTGAACGGCGTGCTAATGAAAAGTCCGGACTCTGGGAAACGCTATTAAGGCCCGGCCACATTAAGCGTTGTAGTTGACATTGGGCTTAATGAAAAATTTCATAACGATCTGCACCAGTGGAGACGTTTGCTGCAATATCATATAGTCGTAAGTGTTGATTGGGCACCGGGAGATAGGGACGTTACTTCGTAAGAAAAATCCTCACAGCATATGTAAATTAAACTTATTACTCAAGTAAATAAGTGAAGATGTAAGCAAAACTCCTTATTTATTTGCTGTCACAACCAAATTTTGAAATAAAAATAATCCAAGAATAGGATGAATTTTTATTCATGCAAAAAAATATAGAATTTTTTATAAGAATTTTTATTATACCTTCTCTACGTCTTTACACATTTTAACAATAAAAGATAATCAATGGTTTTTTTTTTTTTTTTCAAAACAATACATAAGTATAAGTACTACATGTGCGCTTTTAACCATCACAGACTAAATTATATTCTTAGCCAGGTTCTGAGAAAGTCTTAAAGTCTGTTCCGTGAAACTTAACTTTGACCCAAGTGTAGGACAATTACAGGGGAACATTTAGAGTCCCTAAACACGTCATTAGTTTCCCATTCGCAGAATACTTGAGGTGACGATTTTGCTGCTATAAGGGCCTCTCCACACAGCACTAGACTCGATGTACGAGCGAGGCTTGTTAGCCGTGCTACGAGTGCTGGTTCCACTCAAAATTGTGTTTAGCGCCGCCATATACATCACCGATTTACGGATTTAAGAGCTGTGTGGCCAAGTATCTATGCGGTTTTAGCTGATTACGATTGTCAATGAGGTTGTACTTACGGCAAAATGTCGATTTTGTCGTCGATAACAATCGACGCTATCGACAAATCCACTTCAAAAGTTTATTACATGAATTTGAAAAGAAAAGCATATTTAAAGTTTCATGATTGTTTCATAATTATCGTTGTAGTAAAATTATCTTTACTTTTATTATTTTTACGTAGTTAGCTATGAAAAGTCTAAACAAATCTCAAATAAAATAAAACAAAAAATTAGACATATTATTTTAATTTTATTGTTTTCTCATTTCTTATCTCATTATTTTAACAAAGAAACGAATGCTATTTAAAACATTTTTATTACTTTTGTTTTTTTTTTTTGTTTAAAAAATTTGTTTGCTTTGTGATATTACATAAATGCATTATAGGTGTCATTACACCTAATTTAAACCTAATAAAAATGCGAATAAAACTGAAAAACGAAATGACGAGTAAATATGATTGTAAATTCCTTCCCACTCGTGTCATATATCACGGTTTCACCGGTTCGTTCCGACGTTATCTCTCTCTACAGTATATTTTGTTTTATTTATATCATTCGGACATATTCACAGTAGAACGGCGAGCATTACGCGGCCTCCCACTAAAGCCTGCAATTACTACCTCATATACTTACTAGCTTTACATTAGTAATATTTAAAGCATGTAATATTGCATTTCCTTATGATTTACTGTGACAGTACCATTCTTTATGAATTAACTCTTATTATTAAAATCACTGTCTGATACTGTCTATTTTTCCGCTAAATTCTTCTAAACCTCCAAACAAATTTTGATATGATTTACCTTTCTTCTAACAGAAGAAGAAATATAAATTAAACGAACAAATATTTACTACTAAGATGAGATATTTTTGAGGTTTACTGTGTAAATTCAGACGGCCGACTTTATAAATTTTATCCCTCTGAATCTTCAGGTCCGATAGGATCCGAATACGATTATAATATTTCAATGTTTCAAGATAATCGCTATCTTCAACAAATTAGTATTAATGTAGTTCAGACAGAATGCTTTCAAAATTACCCAAAATTTAGTGTATAAATTATGAATTTCTTCGGTAAACATAAATTTAGTTTAAAAGATTAATAATACAAAATTGAAATAATGTTAATCGACCATCTAATAAGACTTAAAACGATTGAAATAAACTTTGATTTTATATTGTGAATTAAGATAAAATCACGCCTTAACAGTAAGTGCTGTCAGTTGGCAAGTGCGTCTTATTATATGTCTCGTTCTAAGATAGGGTAAACTGGCATATATGTGAACGTATAAAGTTATATAAGACGTTGGAATAGGGTAAAGGCACTAGAGTCGGGCTCTGCGTTGGACACTCGATGGCCCTCGTCACCCGGTCCGTGCTGGCCTTTGTTGATCAGCCTCCATGTAAAGTGCCTCCCGACGACGTCTCATCTATTACACACCATCCCTATTTCTCAACTTATCACTTTGCCGGGGAACTAATAGAAAGCTTACAATGTGAACACTCCTTTTGTAATATTGTCACATTTAATTTACTAGGTAATTAAGTTAAGTTTAAAATTTAGTTTTTAACTAGTTTTCATTTGGTTGTTAATCGAATGAAATTATTTTACTTCTAATTTATTTATTGAATTATTAAGTATTTTAGGCTGAATTATTATGCAAGTACATTTTTTTTATGTATCTTTTAAGGTTTAGCCTACGTAAGCCATGTAAATTTATTTAGTTTTTTTTCTATTTACATAATAACATTTGAATGTTTAATTTTATTTTATTTATTTATTTTTTTTTTTATTTTTATTTTTATTTTTATTTTTATTCTGAACAACAATGTTTAATTTAAATCCGTTGCCTGGTATAGGAGGAGTTTAGGTACTCACAGACATATAGATGCGAGCAATGACTTCAATGTATAATTTGTATAGAATGTATAGAATAGATAAGGTAGAATTTGAAATAGCAAGTGAAGGATTCCTGTTAAACGACGAAATGAGCGGGTATGTATGCTTCACCGAACTCTCTGCCCCAACGGATGTGGTTGGTAAAAGTTTAAAGTAGGTGATATCGAATGACCTCTCTGCCGGAGCTTACGAAGCACTTTGACGAGTTTCTGTTGTTAGTGCTGTGTTCAAGTTTTAAACATCTTCCCCTTACAATTGCTTAAAGGAAAGCTTTTGTGCCGAGTTCATTGTTTCGGATTGCTGCTTTACGCTCATTTCACTTCGTCATTGTTCACATTTATTTGCGTATTCATTGAACAACCGCGCGATCACTCACTCGAAACTTGTTAATTTATCAATTGACTGATAAATTTACGCTATTACTGTCGTATTGAGCCAAAATTTCTCTTCTGAGACGTTTCCGAATATCTAACATCGCTTCAAGTGAGCTGTAGGCAAATTAATGCACGATAACATTTAAAATTAGATTGTTAAATTTCATCGGAATTGCTTTCGTATGTTTCATTATTTTTCCCGAGTGCAAGAAGTGCCGCGAATGTCTTGCGTCGCATACTGACTTCGATTACTCCTCAGAATAATAACTAAAGCATGCTTTAGTTATTATTCTGAGGATTACTCGCATTATAGTAAGTTGAGATCAAAATACCTACCTATTACTGACTTCCTACGCTCGTATAGCGTATCCTTAAGAGATTTATTCAAAACCGAATCACATAGTTGAACATTGAACATGTATATCAAAGTTATAACTAACAACAATGACAAGGTTATAGCAAAACAGGTATTATTTTAATATTTGTAAAAAACTTTTGAAAATAATATATAGTCTAAGCTAAGTACTTATTTGTTAAAAATTCTTAAATCCTTGAAAGATTTAATTGAAACGGTATTACAAAATCAAGCCTCTAACAACCTTGAACAGATCATAACAAGGTTATAACTTTTTAATAACTGTTAGGTTGTCAGAAAATGGTGGGATTTTGTGTACTTATAATAAGTAGATTACTCTTGTTCGTAAAAACTTCTTTATGTGGACAGCAACGCCCACATCGAAGAGAAATAACATTTTTAACTTGATATAATGATTGGAAAACATAGGAAAGAATTTTTGGAATATTGTGTAAGTATAGTAAAAAAAGTGGTAGATAGAAATAAAAAAAATGTTAGTTGGTTAATTAATGTAATGTTAGTGATTAATGAAAGGCAAATACAGGCTGCAGCATGTACCGAATAAATAATTTAAAAAAAACACCTTTTTAACTTAAGGTTCTGGTCACTTTAATTCATCATGTCAAGTTTGCATATACACAATAAAGAAAGTTGACCCAGTGATGAGAAAAGTGAATTTCCTGAAGTGACATGACATCTCCTTCTATTGGACGCCTTAAGGCTTTTGTATACTCCATCGTTATTTTTCTTTTAAAAACTTTCCAGAGGCGGCAACTCCCGGAAAATTCACACTGGCATGGTGGCGGGTATTAAAAATATATTCTGAATTGTGCTCGGTGTCACTTTAAGAGAGAAATTAAATACTCTTATAACGGTAGAGTGGCGTAACTTTTGATAGAAAAAGTTGAGGGGGCAGTCGTAAACACAATTAGGGTGTCGGCTCCGTATTGAAATTATTGATAATCCCTTCACATTTGATTTAATAAATCGTGTTCTGAGCAATCAACAAGCGTTTGAATAAAAGAACAGATGCTGGGCATACTGCTTTTCACAATCATTTGGGCAGTCCGTCTGGCGGCAGTAACCACTTCCAGAAATCACTGTGAAAGTATAGAATGTACGCTTTTGTGTTTCGATGTGTGCCAAAGCTCATTTCCTAATTCCTTATCTTTAATGTTGTAATTTTGTCGCCAGCGTTTCTTGTGTTATAGGCGGTAGAGCCAACAAGTAGACCGTCAGCCTGTCTGACAACATTTACATAAAAAAAAATACTATCACGTTCCGTCAAGAAAGTGCATAAACTGTCTACAAATCATTATTGGAGTATCTATATTGAACAGAAAAAGTTATGCAATTAAATTAATTTTTTTGAGAAATAAACTTCTTAAATCTAAATTAAAATCAGTCGTAAGTTCCGGTTAAATTTTAAAACCTTTGAGTATTCGATCGGACTAAGGGCCTCTTTCACCAACTACAAGTGATCTGTTGGCGAGTAAATGTTACAAGTATCGTGTGTCAATTTCATTGAAATTTCCCTTGAATAATGCTACTCGAAGATGGTGAAAGTCGTACGCTTTCTTACCGGTGTATTTAAATGGCGGTTAGCCTGTTTGACACTTTACTCAGAGATGGTAAACTCTTACTAAAATGTAAGAATTGTCCATTAATTTAATACTGTCCGAAGTTTAGGTGGGCCACCTCGCACTCGATTGGACAGAAACTTTTTAAATTTCCCATGCTCCCTCCCCTTTCCCTTTCACTGGTAACCCTGATACCTTTATTAATCAAAAACTCAATTAAATTGGCCTTTTATAAAGCTACTCCTCGTATATTTTTGTTTATTTTTTGGGGCGTAATTAAGGATACCTTTGAAATAAGCAACGATGTAAATTAAGGGTGATTAGCATATTTTAACTCGAAACGCGCCCTTGCTAAAATATTTTTTTTACTAATATAATATTACTAGCTAATATCCGCGACTTCGTCCGCGTTCAAAATGTTATATATAGCCTAAAGCCTTCATCGATAAATGAACTATCCAACACAAAAATATTTTTTAATTCAAACCTGTAGTTCCTGAGATTAGCGCATTCAACCAAACAAACAAACTCTTCATCTTTATATGTATAATAATAATATAGATAACATTTATACATGACCACTCGAATAAAATATTGTAATGAAAAATTTACAGTATTATTTTTAATAAAGTTAATGTTAGCTTTAACTTTCTTAGTTATATTTTTTTGGATGCATAAAAAAATGCATTTGTGACTGAAAACGACTAATCTGTGAGTTACAAAAACTAGGTTTTAGATTTTTGGATAATTTGAAAAAAAAATTATAAAAAATATTTATATAATTTATAGAGGCGGACAGCGACTTTATTCCATAATATATGTAAGAATGATCTAATAATAATGTAATTATGTAAATTCCCGTAATGTTATCAAGTGGTCCGTACGAGTGGCTAAATAAATCAACACAGGAGAGCTTATGAAATAGATTTAAAATTTATGAAATGTGAAAAATTTCATTTGTCTCAGTGCAACTGGGTCTACGGTAGAATAATATCGTTAAATAAGAGGGTGAATGAAATAGTTGTGTGGCCATGGTCGCCGATCGAACCGGATGCCGTTGGCCGGACGCCGGATATTCGATTGACCGACTGCGTGCTTTGGAAAACGGGGCCGACAGATGTCAGGAACTATCCTTAAAGGACGGAGCGCAGAGCAAATACTATACTCTTTGAGTACTAAGTCATAAATAGTTTTGTATTTAACTAAATTAAATACCTATCCCATAATAATACTGAACCTGAGAGTTACTTTTAATGATAAAATGTTTAAAAACCGTAACCGAAAAAGATGAAACAAAAATTGAAAAATTTTTGTATTTTTGTATTCACGCATTTTTGTAATTTTAATAGATCTGTTAGGATTAGGATTACCTGATAGAAAGCCTACCTACTGGATCTGGAAACCTGGGATACAGTATATTGAGTCATGTTATATCTTATATATATAAAAATGTTGTGTTGGTTTGTGTATAACCCAAAAACTCTGAAATTAGCCGACGGATTGACTTGAAATTTTTACACAAGCAATTCTTATCTATTTTTCGCATAATAATATAATCTCGATCGCGAAAAAATTGCTTTTTTTACGACGCCATCTGCCGAAAGTGAGGAGAACTCACTCACCATTGATAACTGTCACATTTAAAGTGGCAGTTAGCCATTGTTATGGCAGCCGCTGACCGTTAAACGTCAAAGAAAACTACAGCGAAGCGCGGTCGGGTTCATATAGTATTTTATAATAAACATCTCATTCGTGTTTCGTAAGAAACATAAAAAGAAAGAAAATGAATAAATTCGACAATGTTTACCGGATCGATGATAAGTAGAAGTTGAACAGAGAATTTGTGAGAAGGATGCAGAGTAATCCCGGGTCCAAAACCGTAGTAATTCCGCCAACTTACAGAGTATAATTCCGCTTTCGGAGCGAGTGCTCCGCGACGCGTATGTTCCGAGGGAGGCCGCATAAAAACTTCTTTCGTGGAAGGCCACCAAATTACGCCAGATATTAATCACTGTTTTTCTTTACACGCTACACACGGCCACTGTAAACCACATTTTTATAATCAACCATACATCTTCTAAAAATCTTATATAAGCTACAGACCGTCACTGGGATATGCGCTTACTCGTAGGTCAATCTAGCGAGTAGTATATTCCACTAGAATGTTGGTAGTTTGAAAGTTACAAGGGCGCAGTTGTTTTACTACTTAATCTGTAGTTAATATGTAACGTATGTCAATAAATATTTAAATTAAATATAGATAAACAGTGCACTGAAGTTATAAAGAGGTAAATTTGTTTGTTTCTAAATATGGTTATCTGAAAAATATTCTTTTATGACAATTTTATGATATAAACTCATTTTTTATTTCATACTAGGCCCCGGCGTCGCATGGACAATTTTCGTATTTTTTTTTTTCATAAGAACTTTCCTCGAATTTAAACTAATATTTGAAAAAAAAATATAGATAAATTTATTGGTCTAGTCATTCTCGAGTTTTGTGCTTAACAACATAATTAGTGATATTTCTTATTTTATTTGTGTAAATTAAGGTAAGGGTAAGGGTGGTAAGGGTGGTATGACACAATAGCACTCATGCTGACATAATTATTTTGATATACTTAGTACAACTTGGCAACTTGACATACACAAACTTGGCAACCCGTTCGTTGGAAACCGCCCTGTCTTTTAGAAAATTCTCTATATAATAAGTATATGCTATAGAGATGTCAGAGCTCATTAGCCTATCTCAACTCGTCCTTTACTTTTAATCTTGCATCCTCAATGATAATTATGCCATTAGGTGCAAGTTTTTTGGCTAATCTGCTTCCATAGTTTGCTGAATTTGCCACCCGTATGTATATTGAAATCTCGATAAGTAAACACAACCCTTTGCAGCCGGCTTTAAACGAAAAAGCATTCTCAGTTGACCCACGTTATTAATACGGAGCACTTTGCGAGCCCTCGCGGAAGTTACGCTACACGGCTCTTTGAGAAAATTATGCGTGAGCATAAATTACAAAAATATAGCTCCGACCACTTACGGTACTTAAGACTCATTATGAAAGGGTACAATATACTTTTTGTTCGTAATCTGTTCATTGTACCTTTTCTAATTTAAAAAGAGAACATTAGAATTTGTGGCAAAGTTTTGGTTAAATTTTTACATGCGCATAATAAAAAAGACCAAAACCGAATATCAAAAACGAATGCAATTATCATTGCTTTCGATGAGTAAGTAAGGGATCCCAGAACCCATTTCTCTATTCCCTAGGGGTAAGAGCTTTGCTTACTTTTGCTGACAAGGGGGGAGGGGGGTAAAGAATTATAATAAATCTGCTTACGTAATACTTGAAACGGCCCTACGGTATTAGGTAGTATAAAGAAGTGGTGCTAAGGATATTGTTTTTTATACGCCAGCTGTTATTACCGAGTTTGTGACAGTTTTAGCTTCAAAATTGTATATATATATTAAACTTTGACCTGATACTAGAAAATCACATTTAAGTTAATAAGCAAAATAAAATATGAATGTATTTTTAAAAAAACACTATTTTCGCAAAAGCATGCTCCTATTACTTAAGCCGTATTGCTCTCTCAAAAAATATCGAAACTCCAAAGGCATCCTGTCAAGTGTAAAAATACCCCAATTTTCAGCACCACTGGTTACACCTTCGCATATTGAATTCCCTTTAATCTACTCATACCCAGATTATTTCCACAAAGAGCCTCAGTATAAAGGCCTGCAAGCCTCTCCCGAGAACCACAATTGTACCAACCAGTACATACTGACCTTAGATGGAAAATCAAAAGTTTATTAATGCCTTCATTGGTTTTACACCGCTTTATGTATAAAAAAAGGGGTAGTCGAATTATATTACACGTAATTTGACTATAAATATGAAAAAAAAATACTGTAGCAAACTACATATTCGGTAATAACAATTAGCAACTATAACTAATTGTTATTACCGAATAGTTAACAATGATTATCAATCAATAGTTATTATTATTGTTGTTTTCAATTTAACTGCAGGTACTTACACTGTAATGAAGTTATACTGTGCAAAGGCTGAACACTCACAGACAGATCAGAGTGCGGGCCATCGGCAATATTGAATTTAGCGAGCAAAATTAAAAATTCCTTCACTCGTTACGTTTTGTCCGAAAGCGAAAAAAAAATCTGCCCGAAATTGGGAAATATTTTGCACAAAATTGATGGTAATAAATTCCCTTTGTAATTTCCGTATTGGAATTTATCATTTTTCGCCTATTAGATAGGGGTTACATGTTTGTGCCGCTTGCGGTAGAGACCATGGGTCCGTGGGGTCCAGCCGCTCATGAACTTTACAAGGAGCTGGCCAAACGGTTGGTAGATGCGTCAGGTGACCAGAATGCTGGCTGTTACTTTGCCCAGAAGATAAGCATATGCATTCAACGGGGCAATGCCGCCAGCATTTTGGGCACCTTTCCGTCTACCAAAGGCTTAATAGCATAGATAAATGATTGGTCTCGCTGCGCTCGACTAGATACCGCCGTCGTACTTGTCAAATGTGGCATAAAATAGTACGCCGAATTCGGCGTACCGGAACCAGTCACACTGCAAACTGTCTGTGATGTGTACGTGCCGAATGTTTTATTAAATTTTAGGCATAATAAAATACCAGTTTGCGTAGTGAAACTGTGTAAAAATATAATAAAACTGGGTAAAAAGTGATAAAAAGTGACGATTTTTTACACACGCTACAATAAAAAGTTGCCACATTTTCGGAGCTATTGCTTTTGTATAGCGCTCTATCTAGTCGAGCGGGGCGAGACCAATCAATTATCTTTGGCTTAATAGATTTAAATTATTTGTAATTACATACTTTTTGAAAATAGTTATTTAATTTTTAAAGTTTTTATATTATTATAGTGATTAAATTTATTGTAGTATTTAGAATTAGATTTTATTGTTATAATATTAATGTAATGTAGAAAATAATAATTAATATTACAGAATAAATAAATAAATACTAGAAAGTATAATGCTATTTGTCCTATATTCAAAATTCATTTTGAACAGTGCCCCCATATTATTTAAGTTATTCCAGACTTTCCTGGAAAACCAGGTCCAGGTTGATTCCAGCCTCCTAACCGTTTTATCTGGGAAGTTAAACTATCAACAACTGTTGCTTGAATTAGAATCCGAAACCTAACTAGAATCTTATACGATTTTTATTTTTTATATTTTTTTATGATTAAATTTGTATCTAACTTTTCATTCAAGTGCATTATTTTTACACCAAAACTTACTTTTAAGACAATTTCGATTTGTTTGTAATTAGCATGTCTAGAACATTTATTAATTTCTATACTAAAAACAAACTTCATAAACTTCCCTGCTCCGTTTTTCTCTTCCCTGCGTAATCTCCGCCAGCATTTTTTTTGTGTCTGTATTCTTTTTGCGCCATGCGGCATATGCGGCATAAGAGGCGCAATTACCTCCATATATATACTATCCGCTTTTACCTCTATTTTGGTACTCGTACGACATTTTTTCAAGGACTCGTTTAATTAGTGTATCTCGTTTGAGTATCTTATATCGTTTGAGTTTGCGGGCCTTTACAAAGAATGTGTAAGGCCTTAATTGGCTCTTATTGTTACGAGTTTAAACGGTTTCTATTTTGCCAACTCATTTTATTATAAAGAGAAAAGATTTGATTGTTTGAATGGAATAGGCTCCGAAACTGCTGGACCGATTTGAAAAAAGCGAGTAGCGTAGGCTATATTTTATAAAGTTACGTGGACGAAGTTGCGTGCAACAGCTAGTATTGAATATAGAAGTTAAATTATTTAAACCTAAACTGAGGCGTACTGGCTTCGCCCAAGAACAATTGGGCGGATGAGTACCTATACATACATAATATAATACCCCAAGTCCATCTGAAATAATGTACACATTTTTTTTTTAAATAGTGGTTCCGGAGATTACATACTATCCTATTACATAAGTAAATACACAAAAATCTAAAATAAGAAATTATTCTTAAAAATATTAAGAAAAATCTCTGTTTCAAATGATCACTCTATGTAGCTACGGTATAGCGTATACTTATTATTATATCCTTGTCGAAATAACATGAATGCGTCTAATCTAAAAATTCTAAAATTGGACGTGTAGCGACGTCTAAATCACATTTCACTGCTAATCCTCTGCGACAATGTAATGGCTGACAAATCCTACGCCAGTCAAGCGGGATTACCGTGTGTTTGTTAATTATTTATCAGCTTTGAACGAAATCTGTTGTACGTCTCGTATCGGACGGATGATTAGCTGAGCTCAGGTGTTGCCATCACATTCACTGTCGCATTTGTTTTAAAACAAGCTTCCGCCCGCCATTTGCTATTTTCCAATTCCTAGAAAATATTTATTTATTGTATTATTTTCATTCATTCTAGTGTGTTTGTCGCATTGTAGTTCATTGTACACCGGTAAGAGAATTGTCGTTTTCGAAAAGACTTTTTAGGAAGTTGTTGTTTTCGGAAGTCGTCATTTTAGGAAGTTATTGCTCCCATCATCATCTTCATCATCGCAGCCGCAGGACGTCCACTGCTGGACATAGGCCTTCCTCATAATTTTCCAATAAGTCCGGTCAGAAGCAGCCTGGATCCACATGTAGTCTCATCAGTCCGATCATAGGACTGAGTAATCGCACTACTGATACTAGGCCGTATATCGCATTGTAAACTATATTATATATGTAGTGTTGTGTGTGTTATGTATACTTTCAAGTGTGAGTAAACTATCGATCCAACTCTGGACTGGAATTGGATCTTCCTTTCATTGTAGATTAGACAATGCACCTGAACTATAGCCCTATCCACATAAGTCCTAATACTTTTCATAGTGGTAGCGATTCGCACTGTTAACATCCACTCCCTATCAAGTATCGGACCAAATGTTTTTAAAACAGCTGTTCTTTTACAGTTTCCAATCTCCTCTCACTGACCTACATGGAGTGCTCACCGTGCACAGTCTGATACATTATTTTTATGAGACGAATTAAACTTGTAATCCCCTGTAATTGGAGATTATCTCGGAAATGAGGAAGGCAGGATTTGAACGCGTGAGGTCGACATTTACGCGGAGATTATGTCATCTTAGCACGTCGTAACACTCCAACGTCTAATAACTTTGCCACCAAAGTATTACATTTTATAGTGTGTTGCAGAGGCGAATTAACACGTTTAAACACATAAATTAAACAGTATCACACTCAGCTTATTTTAAACAGAGAAGGAAAGGGATGTCAGAACACAAATAATCATCCCTTATCCTGTGTTCCTCCTTTATATTTCTACCTTATCCTTTGAGAGTCAAAAGTATGCAATCTTCAAGTGAACTCAGTAGTGACGATTTTGTGTCTGATTTTGAGAAGGTAATTTTTTAAAGTTAGTTTTTATTTATATTACATATTATCTATATCAGCGAACGCATTACGTCACACTGCTAAGCAAAGATCCCTTCACAATATGAAGGAGTTACTAAAGAATTAAATTTTTTGAAAAGTATGTAGCTTATTCTCAATTCCATAGTATTCACATTAAAAAAATAAGTGCCTGACTTAATATTGCCTCACTATTTTATTAACAAGTTATTTTTGGAAAATATATCCTTTAAAAATATATACTTTATCAAAATTATATCGTAATGTATGAGATTAAGTTTTACGATATTTTTCCGCTAGCCACGTACAAAGTTGACGCTGTTTAGGGGTAAATCAAATCGAACTAAGCAAACTTAAGTTAAAACTTGTTGTATACACTGGTACAAAGTTATTTACTGTGCATTACGCATGCAGATTAGTTCGCAACTTGGAGCAACTTAAAGAAAAGCTCCCGGCGGTTATCCAAATTTTCAACTTAACAATTTAAATTTTAAATTTAGGTCTTTAACATTGATTTTATTTAGATAAGTAAAATATATTTTAAAATTGTGTTACTAAATTTTATGACCAGATTCTGTAGAAGATTATTTTATCATAAAAAAATTCCGAATAACATCTATTTCGTTGTGGAGTTGCGTTTTATGTGTAAATAATAAAATGTATTAAGTATCTATACTCTATACTTACTAATATTATAAAGCTGAAGGGTTTGTTTGTTTGCGTGAACACGTTAATCTCGGGAAGTACCTACAGGTTCGAATTGAAAAATTCTTTTTGTGTTGGATATTCCATTTATCGAGAAAGGCAGGCTATATAACATTTAGAACGCGGACGAAGTCGCTGGCAACGGCTAGTTAATTTTGAATTGGCTGTTACATACTTACTTTACACTTAACATAAAAAATAATATACCGCTACAGACGCTTCCTGCGCCGCGCTGAATCGCAGAGGGCAGGTAAGTTAATCTCATAAATATTCCGCGCAACCATTTCATCATCACACGTAGCCATGCTGGCCACATTCGGATAACGGGTAAAATACTGCATATATACGTCGACTCAACGTTTTTAATCATTGCACTCTTTGCTTTACCCAAAATCAAAGACGAAAACACCCTCAGACATCCCAGATACTCACAATATTACATATTACTAGCTGACCCCGCAAAAGTTGTTTTGCCAAAAAATACGAAATTAAAATTTGGGGTGGACCACACTTAACATTTAGGGGTAAATTGGGTAAATGAAAAATGGATGTTGGCCGATTCTCAGACCTACCCGATAAGCACACAAAATTTCATCAAAATCGGTCCAACCGTTTCGGAGGAGTTTGGCAACAAACACTGCGACACGAGAATTTTATATATTAGATTTTTACGATGGCAGCCGGCGGGCAGGCTGACAGTCCATTTGAATTTAAATGGATACCTACTATAGTGTTTTTTTTTAAGTATAACTTTTTTTTAACTGTCGCGGGTTCGAATCCCGCTAGTTGCAAATATTTATGTGTTAATATTTATCTTTGTACCTCAGTCATGGATGTTTGTATATATGTATGTATTTACAAAAAAAGTAATCTATGTATTATATCAACTGTCTGGTATCCATGATACAAGCATTAGTTGCTTACTGTGGAACTAGATTGTGCTGTGTGGAATGTGTGAAGATATTATTTATTTATTTATATTTAGCCGTATATTTTTCAGTTTTAAAATTCTTCATATAATTAGTTATCTTATTAAGTACTAGCTGTGCGACTTCGTCCGCGTGGAATAGTTATTTTGGGTATCTCGAACGGTTTTCACAGCGCACGCAACGGAAGCCCTCAAAGGTGAAAAATTTTCCCCGTTTTTTTCCACATTTTCGACTGTTTCTTCGCTCCTATTAGTCGCAACGTGATGTTATATAGCCTAAAGCCTTTCTCGATAAATGATCTATCCAACACAAAAATAATTTTTTAATTCTAACCAGTATGTAGTTCTTGAGATTAGCGCGTTCAAACAAACAAACTCTTCTTCTTCTTCTTCTTCTTCTTAGATTTAAATGGCAATGCGGCTCATTTTAAAATGGCCATTATCTGCCAGTGTCAAGTTAATAATTATTATTACAATTGGAGCGCTCCGCTACGGACTCCCGCTTGGGAGCCCGCTCGGAACACTCTTTCAACAAACTCTTCTTCTTCTTCTTCTTAGGTTTAAATGGCAATGCGGCTCATTTTAAAATGGCCATTATCTGCCAGTGTCAAGTTAATAATTATTATTACAATTGGAGCGCTCCGCTACGGACTCCCGCTTGGGAGCCCGCTCGGAACACTCTTTCAACAAACTCTTCTTCTTCTTCTTCTTAGGTTTAAATGGCAATGCGGCTCATTTTAAAATGGCCATTATCTGCCAGTGTCAAGTTAATAATTATTATTACAATTGGAGCGCTCCGCTACGGACTCCCGCTTGGGAGCCCGCTCGGAACACTCTTTCAACAAACTCTTCTTCTTCTTCTTCTTAGGTTTAAATGGCAATGCGGCTCATTTTAAAATGGCCATTATCTGCCAGTGTCAAGTAAATATAGCAATTCGTAATACCCTTTTTTTAAATAAAAAAGGGTAAAATTGAAATTAAAGTCAAAAATAGCAAAACAAGTCAGTCAAGTCAAGTTCAGTCAAGTCATAATTTTGATTAGTTTTCCAAAACAGGTCCGTCCAGTCTAAAGTAGTCTTCTTCTTCTTCTTATATTTAAATGGCAATGCGGCTCATTATAAAATGGCCATTTTCTGCCAGTGTCAAGTTAATTGGATTTTTTACAATTGGAGCGCTCCGCTACGGACTCCCTCTAGGGAGCCCGCTCGGAACACTCTCCTAAAGTAGTCAAGTCAAGTCCTTTCAACAAACTCTTCAGCTTTATAATATTAGTATGACGGCGCATCTGCCACTGTCATCTGTCACACATCAGGTTGACATTTACTTGCCAAAGTCAGCCTAGCGAAGCGTCATTGTCGATGGTTAGCAGGGCGGCCATCTTGTCTGGACGGCACTTACGTTTCCGAGATGGCGGCCGGTGAACCACGCGTTTTGACGAATCGCTTTGAACTCGTGATTTATCTGTCCACGCTCGCATACCCACATATTTAATACACAATGAGCACTGATAAAGGCCGCTCCTGGCTCTTTAAGTATATAGATGGGGAAAATAAATGCTAGCACGCCTCGCATCAAGAGACCTTAGTATATTTAAAATTATTTTATTAGTCAAATATTCTAATTTTATTTACATTTCTATTTGTTTTTGTTTAATCCAATCGACACATAATTTTAATTTAATTTTAATAAAACTAAAAATAAAGTTCACTTTCCAAAAATATGAAAAGAAGTGAAATTTTTGTGTTTTTTGAATATTGAGTGAATGTTGTCTCGTATTCTGCATATTTTGCTATCTAAACAATTTCTTACCACCAATCTTAATTAAATTAATATAGTATATTACCGAATATTCAATGTGATGAAGAAAAGAAAAGACAATAAAATGTCAAAAATAGTCAGTCCTCGTACGAACGATTATTGTAATATATGCATATGACGATTGATATGATCTCGCAAATTTTCAACTGTTCGCTGCAAATTTATTATTAATTAAACTGCCATATCATTATGGTTTTGAATAATTCACATGCCGATAAATTACAATTTATTTCCATGATAATTTAAATTTAAATAGAGTATGTTAATTACATTTCTACCTTATTTATTGATATGCGGCCAATTAATTGTAGATAAATTTACCAATTATACGTTTGATACACATTACATAGCAAACAACATTATTAAATTAACAATTTCATACGAATATATCAATAATTGAAACTGCTGAACATATATGTTGTTGAACTAGCTGTTGCATGTGACTTCGTTCGCGTAATTTTATAAAATATAGCCTATGTTACTCGCTGATAATATAGCTTCCCAACAGTGAAAGATTTTTTCAAATCGGTCCAGTAGTTTCCTCTTTATAATATTACTAAGTAATAGTTATATTCAACCATAAATAAATGAACTTGAGTTGCTGCAAGTGAGCTGCCGTGAATAGAAAGAAGGTATTTACTATGGTTATAATTATCTGCAATTATCTGCATTAATTTTAAAATTCTTATATGAGTTAGGTTACTTAGGCTATGTTTGTATAAATATATTGGGAGCCAAAACTGTTCCTAGAGGTACGCCGTAAGTATTTAAACCCGATTTATGGAAACGAGCTAATATATTATAGCGCTTTCTCTTTCACTCAATTCCATACAAAAGACAATGACAGCAAAGGTTACTTTTAGCTTTGTTAAAGTTATAATAACAGTGACGTCTGAACAGTAAGAGTTCTACGAACAGACTAAAAAGTACATATTGTACTGTGTACACTCACATCTCCACCAATCACAGCCGAACCACAGATTAAATAATAGTTACTATGAACGCTTTATCTCCCTATAAGTTCGTTGCAGTGAATAAGGTTTAGTGTAAATTTTCTATGTGTGCATAGTATTGAGTCTATTTTATGGTATATACTTATCGTTTTGAAACACCTTTTTAGCAAAGTCGTTTTAAGGCTCTTATTATTCTCCTACCTGTCGGCGCCTTTCGTTAATTCGCTTGGCCCATTACATTTTACGATATGACCAGTTTATTCACATTTCCTTACCGAACGCGATCATCACATCACACTTCTTAATTTCAATATCTCTTTACACAAGCTGTTTTTTCTCAGTAATTGTGAATTGTTATGAAATCCGTACTAATCCGTACTAATATTATAAAGTTTGTATGGATGTATTGTATGGATACACGTTGTCTGGGACACCAGAAAAGACATAGGGTACCTTTCATCCACAACGCGAACGAAGTCGCGGGCACCAGCTAGTGTCGCTATAAAGGTCTTAAGACTAAAAGCTATGATCGAAATAAATGCTTCTTTTTCAATGAAAACTTTACAAATTCATATTTTTATGAAAATGAAACTTTTTTGTATTAACTCAAAATTAGCACTGTAATCGATGCATTAGGAGTTACCTAATGTAGTATGATGGAATAACGTCTCTTATGCTATGTCTACCTTGATAATAATATGAGGACAACCACACAACAGAATTTCACCACGGTCTTCTGTAAGACTAGTGTCTATTACCATTAGATGATCTGTCTCGTTATAATATACAGAACGCAATTACCTTTGTCTGATTGTTTCTTAGATTCAATTAGTTGTTAATAGAATTTGAAAACGTTTATAGGAGGAGTTTAACCAGCTCCAAGCAGTGGAGAGATTAGCCAAGCCAATTTCAAGTAGCTCACAATTAAACGTTTAAAGTCCCTGATAATGTCTATCGCAGGCCTAATGATACTTCTTACAAACTAATTGCGAATTATTGGTTCGCAAGGCCGAATGGGTTGATAATGTGGTGCAAGTTACAAGCTACCAAATAATATTAAAAATATTCTTTAGAAAATTTCATTAATGACTGTTGACGTGTTGTAGATAAAATTTAAACAACAAATTTCTGGTTTACTTAATGTAAATATTGTAATTGTGGCTTTTTCATAGAAGTAGTTTTCAAAAACTATCTCCTGATGTGCTTTGTGGAATAATTGCATGATATTATATCGGTATGTGGCTAAAGAAAGCTCGTGTCAATATCTCTGTCTTGTGCCCTTACAGTTTATACTTTTAAGATCATCAATGCACACAAGTGCATATAAGGGTACAAACCCATATATGTTACTTATTTTTACAGGAGACGCTAGTCACCCATTATCAAGAGGATCGTCAATCTGCTTAAAAATTTCTCATAAATATTCGCAACCATGAAGGTATAAGCCACAAGAACGCCACCGCCTCTATAATATGGTTCAAACTGTGAACAAAGAGTTTCCAAGATAACCCTTCGCAAACTGTGTTACCCCGAACAATTTGTATTTTTTTGCCAGTTTTTTTTTCCTGTTTCTTTCGCCTTATCGTTCCGCCATTTATAGATTTGATTTGAAATTATACACCGTTTATTCGCGTTCGCGATACCGTTCAATGCTTGTTATATCGTAAAATTTTATTCATTCTGAACTTCGGAATATTCTGTTTCATAAGTTTAAATCCCTATTATTTTCTTTTGTACCTACTTTTTAATATATATTTATTTTGTTTATTTATCGTATAAAACAATTACAAATTTCATAAGTTACAAAAACAAATATAATTACAAATCAACCACAGTTTGAGCATTTTGCACAATCAATACCTTAATATAAAAAAATATAGATAACAGAACAGAAAGAGTAACATAGTTTTAATTACCATAACATACTTTTCATGGTGAAAAATGTTCAGTTCTCGAGGGATCGTCTTCTAATAAAAATTTAGGCGCCACCGTCGCTCTGGTGTATTCTATATTAGATTCTATATTAAAAGAAAACATTTGTAGTTGATTGTACCATCTCTCATTTTCCAAATTCGGAGCGTAATCAGTGCGCACCTGTACTATACGTCAAAACACAAGAGTCGAGGTTGAATTATGCAGAAGTGTGAGTGGTGGGCGTTGGACCGCAACATCAGTCACCCGTCGACCCAACTCAGCCTTTAAAACATTCCCGCGCGTATCTCGATCCACAACACATACGCGTACGTACCTTGTCGATGTATGCAAGCCTCTTATAGTGGCAGCGTATACCATCCTAATGACAGGCTTTTTTATATAAGTGATCGACAGGCAGGCTGACCGTCCACATGATGGTAGGTGGCTACCATCGCCTTTAACACAAGCAAAGCCTTAAGTAGGTGCTTCAAGTTTAAACATCAGGATACGTATACATCTTGATTAATATTGCTGCGAACCAATACGCTAGACAGACGAAGAAGGGGCGCAACGGTCTAGCTAGATAATAATAATTATAATAAACGCAACTAAAAATTTTAAATAATCCAGTAATAAATGTTTTTTTTATTTCAAATAATTTATTATTTACCCTAACACATTAAGTACAATTTCAATAAAATTAGGTTTGGATTATGGATTATAAGGATAAAAATCTGTTTTCCCATACTTGATCACCTACTGCTTATTCACAGCAGATCTTCAGTAAGGGTCTGACATCTATCTGAAGAGCTGTTCAATCATATACTGCAAAATACTGTGGCTATAGTAATATTAGGTGTATGAATTATGTTTTATTAATCCTAACCCTGTTATTTATATAACCTATAATAATTAGCGAAATTAAATAAATGTCACTACTGTATAACAGTAAGTTTGAGTGTGAAAACTCTCGCATGCTATTGTAAATGGTGCTCGTACAGCACAATTGGCAATAAATCGCACTAGGTGCTTGTACTGAAGCGACTTTTGCCGCAATAAATGTAATGTTTTCAAAATTTATGGAGAAAAGAAAATGGTGCAGTTGTGAAATAGGAGCTTAGCTCAAGATATACAGTTAAATTGCACATTTGACCTCGTTACCACTGTGTATAAAGAATTGCTTACTGTTCTATGTAATTTGTTAGATACTCGTATTTCTATTGAGAGGGACTAGACGGTGTATCATTTAAACCTGAATGTTTTTACAGCTTGATACCATTCATCCGTCACAAATTTTCATTTAAATACAAAATATACTACTATTGTATTAAGTACCTACTAAAAAAACTAAAAAAACATACTAAAGTTTTTTTTTTTTTTGTATTACTATACTAAAAACATTTTAAAATAAAGCCTACGTTACTCGCTGATAATGTAGCTTTCTATACGTAAAAGAATTTTCAAGAATTGGTCCAGTAGTTTTTCTTGCCCGCTAAATTAATATATTTACTAGTTTTTGCTTGCCTCTTCACCCGCTTCTTTGGAGAACAGTACTTTTGTCTGTATGAAAAGTAGGTACCCTATATGTAAATATGTCAGTGTCCACTGTATTAATAAAATATAATAGTCGCTTAGCACAAGAAATTATGACATGAAATGCGTAGTCACATTTACAAACAATCGGAGCAAACCACTTGCAGGAAATAAATGGGGCCAAATAATTCGGGTAATAGCGAGGAAGTTGTGCACCGAGGAATCGGCCATCGGGCCACACAATACTGATTACTGGCGAACATTGTTCGACGAAGTTATTACGCACATAATACCACAAAACGTCTCTCTAATAGCTGTAATAACGGAACGCGAATCCAATAAGTGGTGGGCAACTGCCGCCCGTGCTTCTATGGTGGCACAATTCACAAGATATAACGGGTATTTATCTTAATTATCTATCCATCTGTTAATAGTTTAAGATAGTTTTTTTATGTTAAGGTCGACAGACAGGCTGACGGTCTACTTGTAGGTAAGTAGGTAGATATATTTTCTATTCTTTAACGGATTGTTTGATTCTATATTGTTATGTATTATCATTATAATCAAAAAGGGCTATTAGATCACTAAATTATATCTTGAATGGATTTTGTTTCGTTTGCATAAACGAAAAGAGAGATTTCTGAATATGGTTTGTGTGTATTCGACAGAGAATTCAGTAAAAATATACAGATATTTTAGGGTCCCCCCCCTCTCTCCACGCGGTTATTTGACGCTTCTGTAAGAGGGTGGTTACTTCCGACAGTCGGACTGCCTTGTTTATACGAGACGAAACAACCAAACTACTGCTACTAGACTAGACGAAAACTGCAAAACGCAATACTATTAATTATTATTATTAACGCCACTAATTAAGACCATGTATGTCCAGTAAGTAAACTTTAGGTACGATGATGGTGTGGCCATTCTATTTACAGTAATTATTTAATAATTCATAGTAAATAAAATACGAATAGGTGATTTTATTAATGTGTCATACCTACTAAAAAAAGAAACTCATCAAAATAAGCTACAAAGTTACAAGGTACAATAAAATCAGTAATTTTACAATACTGAATTATTCATGCTAGACGTCGCATCTCTTGTGACTTTCACCACAGCAAAACAACCAGCACTAACTCATTGTCAGCAACGACTTTGCGGTCTCTCGTACTAATTGTTGGTGGACACACGCGATGCCGAGGAAACAACACATTTGCCACTGGGAGCTTCAATTTTAACACAGAATTACAAAATATTTTGTCTTTCATTCTTAAAAGCCTACGTAACCTCTTCGTTACACTATACTGCGGTTGAACTACCACAAACAATACTGCAGAAGAATTTGTCTTTTTGAAGGTCTCGTATTTGCAGAATACATTGAGTCTCTTACAGAATAATATAACAGATTGTTTGAAATGTTTTTATTTTTTATTAGAGATAGGAGCCGTGAAGCGAAGATGAGGCCTATGATGGAGCGAGCTCGCCCAGGAGATAGGCATCAGGCAGAAGATTCACTAGAACTTTGAAAATATATGAGCTCGGACACACCGATAACATTTTGAAATAATAACATTTTCATTCGAGCGCCTTGAATAGATGCTGCCTTGTAAGGACAAAGGATAAGTCCTTATCATTTATCCTATTTAACTTTCTAGGCGGCCTATTATCACGTAAATTTGAATTTGAACATTATATTTGGAAAAACTTTACATTTTAATTATTCTCAAATGTTTACTTTTCTATATTTTAAAATGTATATATTTTAGTTCTCAATCGAGACTTTTCTAATATATAATCAGTAATCCATGAAAATGATTTACATGAATGAGTTGGCAGTCGCTGCGACCACGCAATCCGCTCATCAGTCAACCACTAACCCACCTGACACTTCGGACAAAGCGTTAAAACGATAGTGATCACTGCATAAATGATGAATTGTTAAATATTACTGAACAATAATTGTTACTAATTTACTACTAAACTTTTAATACTCATTCATATTGTTTAATAACTGTGTTGTCGTTACATCTAATATTAAAAAAATTTCGTTTCACGTGTTTGTGCACTATGAACTTCTAAACTACTGAACTGATTTTGATAAAATTTCGTAACTGCTGCCTGCTAACTTTTACATTTAAAAAAGTAGAGACATAGTAGTACTTGAACGTGGAAATAAATTGAATAATCTTGCTCTAACAACAATAATTCTCGACTTAAATTTCTTAAGTGTAACATATTAAGCGCTTGAAGCGCTATAACTGCGCTGCCTAAATTATCTTTATTAGCGCCGTCTATTGAATACAAAGCTATTGTGCGCTCTCGAATAGACATACAACAGCAATAAACGTTTACGATAACACTCCAATCGAATCCTGATTAAACGATAAACTAGTGCGAGAGAGACAGAAGTATCCTTCGTCCTTTTCTGACGCGCAGGTTATCCAATCAGAGTGAAAGCAGCGAATGGAAAATGAAATTTGTAATATGCGAGGTTACTTTAAAATGTATAGTCAATTGAAATGTAATAAGGAAGTTGGAACTGAATGTTAGAATGCGTATCTACCTACAATGGACTCTTTTCTTTTTATTTCTTTTATAGATACCCTAGTTTGTAGCAGAACGAACTTTTCTTCACAACATATCCTTATATTCAGGTTTCAATTGTACAAGGATACTCTATTGAGAACTTTTAAATATTTATAAACTCTAACTTTGACTCTACTATTCTATTTATTCAGTAGCCAAGCCAGTAGTCTCGAACTGATCTAGACCTCTTTTAAACATACATTTTTTAAATATGATATACAGTTGTATGCGAATCGTGAACATTAGGTAATAGGTCAATCTAAAAATCTATCACAATCAATAAATTAAAATATAGACCCTTTAACGAATCAGTAATTAATCCAAATGGTTTTGAATTAATTAAATTTGAAAAAAAAAGTTCTGTTACTTTCTCAAACAAAATTAATCGAGCCAGCAATGTCACGCGAATGCGTTACGTTATGCGTCATAGTTACGTTCTATTTTTTGAATATTTTAAAATATCTGAAGTTTCAGAGATATTGCGCCATCTAAACAATATTATATACAATGGTTTATTCCCATCTCGGCACCCACGAATTATTCTTTCGGCGTGTTCGAATTGTGAAAATTTAAATTTTATAATCATTCATAAACTTCAGTCGTGTGTCACATACATGACATAGGACTCTCTAGCAGTCATTACATCCCAAACCCCTGCGAATACGAAAAAGGAGTCCAGCACTCTAAAATTTTAGCACTTAGGCTAGTGCCAGCCTTGGCTAGTATAAAATAACATTATAGGAAAATGAAACTAAAAAAAGCTTGGGTTAAAAATGTAACGTACTTTCTTAATTATATCATACTGTAGTCATAACAGAAATATATGTATATGGACGTTAATGGCGCATAAAAAGGACAGAAATGCCACGTTTAAACTCAAACAGTTTGGCAGCTTTAAAAACAACGGATTACACTTTGTTAGGGATTTTATTTGAATTTTTATTGGAGTTTAAAATTGAATTCATGGAATTTTAGTGTTCAAAGTTGTTCAGGGCTTGCAAACATTTTCGTATTGTTTGGCAGGTTGCGAAAGGCTGTTTTAAAATTAGCACCACAAGAGTAAACACTAAAGCATCTCTTGCTAGAAGATTTTATATAACCGTTATACGAGTGTATGTCAATTCGAATAAAATTATTAGTCAGTTAAAAATAATTTTAGAAGTTATTTGAGTATTACAAGGTATCATATTATTATTATTTTTGTTATTCTTTTAGAGTCTTTACGGTAAACCTTTTCAAATTTCATGTTTATCAACATCCAAAATTATCAAGTATATCTTCACTTCATTGTTATCTAAATAAATCTCAAAAACTTATTGTTCAGAATTAGGGTCAAATTTTATTACTATATAATATTTATTAAAATGACCTCATGATTTAGTATTTATTGTACTTTGCCTCCAAGGTGCGGTTAAAAAATTTCAGCCTGTAGTTTTGTTAAAGGTCAAAATTAAAACAGACTTTTCTTTTTGTGACGTCACTTCCTTATATTACCGAATTATAATGTTAGATTTCCAAACAACAAAATCGTGTAGTGTTTTATTTAGTTTTGACACCTTTTCAGAAATCATACCGTTTGAAAGGCAGACACGGTTCATATGGTTAATGGACAGTTTCCATGCTTTATTTAGGACATAAAATGCAGGCATTCAAATCGTGATATCATCTACGTCAGTTGTCTCTTTGATTAATATTGGCATAACACGGAATCGTGCTCGTCCAAATTTTGTACAGCCCTTTTTGAACTATAGATCAACTGTTACCAGTATTAGTTACTGCTACGTGAAAACTCTCCGGTAGTTATAAAACGTTTGAAAATGAATACTCATCAGTTGCTGAGGGAAGCTCAGTTTCATGGTGCTCTGAGACTAGCTGACTCTAAACACAGGTAAATATTATAAAAGGCTCTGCTGCATTTTACTATTAGTTTTTTTCTTGTTTTTTCTTTTCTTATTATTTTCGTGACGAAATCATAGTTTTAACTGGGAAAATATCGTATAATTGGATAATGAGGTTTCATTATCCAATCCACTCAAACAAAGTTTGAGAGTAAAAAAGTTAGAAAAGTATAAAAAAGTCTTTTTAATTTTCGAAAGTTGTTTGAGGTTTACCTACATAGGTAAAATCACGTACTTGGGTTATAGAAGATACCAACTGCTGCATACAGCAATGACGGGGAAAGTAAGAAGAAAGGCACATAGTTGGAAGAAAAAGGTTGTCGTGGCTATGTAACATGGACAGAATGGACCGAACGGGTATAAAAACGTGGTGCAATTTTTTAGACTCGCGAGGTACGAAAAAAAGTTAATAAAATTGACTAGCAACGTTTAGTAAGAAGTTTAATATTGATTCCTGTTCTACATAGCCCTCCTTATGGATTGGATAGGCTCGCCTGGATCACACTAAGAATATATTTATCTCACATTTCAGATGGTACTGGGCATTTTCATTAATTTTCCTTCTGTACGGATCTATAACAATAGTTAAAGATATGGTGCGGAGATATTTCGAGATGCCAACGTACTTGGCGAAGATGGAGATATCGGAAACATTCACGGCTTTCCCTACGGTAGCGATCTGCCCCGAAGTCGAGTTCCCAGCGCATCGTATACATTCGTTTTTCGAACAATTGTGAGTTACAAACCGAACTCTAAGTAGAGTTTTTTTCTTAAGAAGTCTTAAGAAAATAAACCATACTCAGTCGCTCTTCAGACTTAATACATATTGAATAAAAAATCTTAATACATACTGAATTCGACCGACCTCTAAAGTTAAGGGAAACTTTAGTCTCTGGACTTTCGGCGTTACAATAACAAAGATTTTATTATAATAAAAACTTTATTATAACATTTTGTTCTTGGAGAGCTTTGTGTTTAAAAGTTTTATATTAAACTAGCTGCTGCCCCCAACTTTGTCCGCGTTCTGGATGAAAAGTGCCCTATGTTCTGTCTGGTGTCCCCAGACAACGCGTATGCAAAATTTCATGGTGATCGGTTCAGTAGCGTTCGTGAATGCGTAACAGACAAACAAACAAACTCACATTCACATTAATTATAATTTTAGTAAGGATTTATATAGTTAATAATGAGTTTAAAATCGTTGCCCATTTAGTCTTCCGCTAAGCAAAAATGCTAAAAATTAAGCTTAATATTAACTAAAATGCTAACATTAGCTAAAATGCTTAACCATAAAAATTGATTTCACATTTGGAACATAAAGTATAAATAAAACAGGACTATCCCAACTGGCGAAAACGTGACTTACTTGAAACAGATAGTCCAACAATTAAGTGCTTACTACTCGCCCGACGTGCCCTACTCCATAGCAGATTTAGAAAAGCTGCAACATTTGTTAGACTACAACAGAATGGCCGTGGAAACCGCTGGAAGAATACTCAGCGCTTCTTGTGAAGAGACTTTACTCAAGTATGTTTCACTACACTTACTTATCTTAAATAAAAAACGAAATTTAAGGCAAGCAACTTTTTGCACAAAATAATTAAATGAAAACATCTGTTTGTACTACTTCCTCTTTTTTATGTATTTATTTGAGTGATCACTTAAATTAGTTTTATTTTATTTGTCCATATTTCAACTTACATAGCATGGACATTGGAATTTATTTTGATTCATTCAGTTCGTTGTTTAAATGAGTAGATGCCAATGGAAGGGCGAAATGGTTAACTGCAACAGGATCTTCACGCTAGAACTAACTGTATACGGTTACTGCTGCTCTTTCAATGGTAGATCTTTAATTCGGTACGTATTAAATTTTACAATAATTAAAATTATTAGAAAATAAAGATACATTACTTACATAACCAACAAATGGTTTTAAGAGTAAAACTATATATCCTAAAATGCCACAGCTGCTACTATATATCTTAAATGCAAATGCACTACCAGCCTAAGGGCCTCTTTCACCAACTACAAGTAAAGTGTTAATTAGTTACTTTTAGAAATAATTTTATGTTTTATTAAATTATGCACTCAGTTTAGTGGATCCTTCGATAGGCGAATATTTTTATTATTTTCTTTTTAATGTTTGGGACTTTTACCGTATAAACAAAGGTATATCAGCTAAATTATTCCCGGTGACAGGTGACTTTAAATGACGGTTAGCCTGTCGTAGGCAACAGTCGAAACACAACAGCACACGTGCAGTTATTTCACGCTAGTCTTCTGAAGACTTCCAAACGCAGTGTGTCTTCTTACTGCTTAAATAATCTTATTTTTTTTACCCGATGCTAATGGTTTCACGCAATCCATAAGAAACCTCATGTAACTTACTAGCTGATGCCACGACTTCGTCCGCGTTCAAAATGTATATCCGCGTTATATGTATAGCCTAAAATCTTTCTCGATAAATGGACTATCCATTACAAAAAGAATTTTTCAATGCGAACCAGTAGTTCCACTAACCAAACAAACAAACTCTTCGACTTTATAACATTAGTATAGATATTAATGCATAATTTGATATTCCAGCGAAATAAAGGAATCTGGATTTCACAAGGTGAAACCTGTTCACAGGTACCTTATGAGACATTACGGTCGTAGTAATTCTTTGCTAGTAGCCGTCAACCAAAGTCAGCTCCCGCTCAATATTGACTTATCCTATAAATGGGTGAGTAGAATAAACAATATACAATCGTTTTCCCAGTGGTAGGCTGATGAGACGAATTTAAATATTGTGTTTTTTTCATACATTTTATTTTAGCAAATTATTTGACACGTTTGGTCTAGTGGTTAGTAACCCTAGCTGTTATCCAGGGTCGCGGTTCGAATCCCACTAGGGGCAAATTTTTAACATTTTACCTTTGTACCTGAATGATGTATGTTTCTATCTATAATACGTATGTATTTATAAAAAAGTAATCTATGTAGTATATCAACTGTCTGGTCTGGTACCAATATGATATATTGGTTAATTTTTCTGCTTCAGCTTATTGTGATGGGTAGCCAGTCTTACACAGAAGCCTACGTTAATGGAACCGCGCTGTCTCCTGGCACCGAGGAGAGAGCTCAGTATTCTTTCCGTCGTCTCCAACTGACAGACGATGTCCGAGGTCTCAGCGAAGAACTCAAAAGATGTCGTCCAGAGAATGTACCGCTCAAATACTTCCCTATATATCATAAGTATCGAGATTTGCAGTATTATAGATCCGTATTAGTAATATTTAATAAAAAAAATAGTTCTACTTTACAAACTTTCAAATTGACATAAATTTAAGTACCTACAATGACCTACATGCTGAAAAATAAAAGCTAAAAAATCAAAATTTCTAAATTCCCTACTGTTCCATTAAAAATATTTATACGTTAAAAAAAATAAGAATCTGTCTTATTTTCGTAAAATGTTATGAATTTTCATTTAAAACATCGAGATATACTAATTACGCCAATGGCCAACGCCAATGACTAGCCAAACACTTTCATTAAATCTTACATAAAGAGATGTTCACGCAGGTCTTATTGCCTCCGAGAGTGTGAAATAGAAAATACAAATCGAAAATGCCAGTGCGTTCTTGTCGTACATCCGCAGCCACCAGGAGTTGCTTACTGCCGCCCGAAAAATTTGCAATGCGCACGACATGCAGCAGGTAAGTATATTTTTCTGCAACGGAACTAATGGGAATCAAATCACACAAAAGCCCCGTTGACGGAAATACTGAGAAAAAAATTCTCACTGGAACTCTTCAACGGAACTACTGGGAATGAACCATTTTATTTATGAACCATCTTCTGCGGACTGACAGATAAGCATTGTGGTGGCAGGACATACTGCGTTTCTGAGTTAAACTGGACGTCCGTCTGACGGCGGTACACAAGAGCCGTTATGCTCTTAGCTCTTAACACAAGAGAGAGATCCTATTCTTTCAATATTCACCTAAGTTTTCAATAGACCGTATCCAAATCATACAATAAATAACCTCTTTTTTTTACTTAATCTCTATGCTCGTTTGTTTGTCTGCAGAATGTATACAAACTGTAACATTAGTACATAACTATCACGCGTGTATCATTCAGTAAAACTTGTTTGCTTCGAACTAATGTTTTCTACGTTTTGCTAGTGTTATTAAATTTACAGTATCGTACGATTCACCGTATTGCAACTGTCCACATACCTGCGATACCGATGGAGACTACGTTGTCAACCACAATCACAACCTAATCAATGTGTCAATATCTCACCCATTTGATAACTTCTAGTAAGTTTCCAATATTCGATTCATTATTTACTTAGATATGAAATCATTGTGTCTGTACTAAATATTGAAATATACATAATTCAAAAATGAGACAAAAAATAGAGAGCTTCTTTCTACATGAGTCTACATGCGTCTACGGTACCGGACCGGACCGTTTAATATTTTTAAAACTGCTATAAATATTTCGAGAAAAATTCAAAGATCTGGATGCAACCAGGTGGACAGCCTGGTTTGTCGGTTAGGAATAGACGGGAACAACTATTTATAGTTTTATAATAGAACCAATTTTAGATATCGGAAGATCGTTATTTGTGTAATATTACTTGCTCAAATAAACAGTAACCTTCGTCAAATGTTCAAGGTTACGTCTCGGAGTAATAGCACAGTTTGAGGGGGATGTAACCGTATTCAATAGCAGACCTCTCGGTGGCCGTCTGTCACATGTCCGTTATCAATCTTCCGCTGAAATTTCTACGGGACCTAGTAATTTTAAAATTGTCCAAACCGTTCTAGGTCTAATCTAATTTACACATAGCTTTCACGGTTTTTATTATTTTTATAGTAGAACGTTTTTCCAATAGGCGAATTTACAATTATATTACCAGATTAGATCCATTAATAAAGGATGGCCAACAAGTTCAGGCTTTTATTTGAATAATTGCCTAATTATTGGTGACGAATAGTTTGATTAAAGCTTGGAGTGATCCGCACTGCACTGCGGTATAGCTTTAAATTGCATGTTTTAGTTCCGATTTGAACATCGAAAAAGTGACCGTGGTGAGGGTGTATGTAGCGGAGCGCGACAGGCGTTCATTCTCCCGACGACCCCTTATCCATTCATATGATTTGTTTGGTGAGTATTATGATTTAGTTCTTTGAATTCAGACTAACTGGATCGATTGCTGGTGACGTCACTTAAATCAGCCATGTTTACTGATTCGTTGCTGAGTATGAAAAATTAAATAAGTATAGTTCACAAGACAAAACAGTGCTTAAAGTATGCTAAAAAGTTGGATACATACAAAATTGCTTACATTATTATTAACACAAGAGTATTATTTTGTATAACATATTCCAAAGAACTTTAAAAAAAAGAGATCGCTAATATTTTTTTCTTATGAACAACTATTGCAGATAAATAATCTGACGAATCAATGGGAGCATTATTAATTTATTTATGTCACACGTTACGCGTTACAGGCTACAATATGCTTCAATACATAATATAATATATTGTATTAATATGTTTTAATTATATTTATTAAACTGTTTATATTACTTATCTTTCATAAGGAGTAAAGTGCGTCGGAGCTGACACACACTTTTTTTGCAGCTCAACTTGGCGGCATATTTAACGTCTTCTTCGGCTGCAGTGTTCTTACTCTTCTGGAGTTGATGCAACTCTTCTGGTACTACCTTCGCAGTTTATTCACAAGACAAAGACCACGAAAACAGAACCGTATGTTCAATAAAAATGAACGAAAAAGACACAGAAGGATTGACAGGAAGAAGGAAACAGGGAAGAAGTTTGGAACCTCGTTTCAATTAGATTGCTTTTAAGTGAAAGGGTAACCTTGTACCTTCTTCTTCATGAGAATTGTAAAAATATACTGCTATGATCATCCACATTGGTGTTGCTCAATTAAGCCTACCTTCAAGTAGATGGGCTGTCAGCAGCCGCTTTTAGAAGAAAAAGTGTTAGTAGGTAACAAAATTACGAGGAAATCCAGTTCTAGTAGGAGTATAGAGAGAATAAGCGCACCTTTGCGCCTCAGTTGCCGCTGATGACTCTCAAAAGAGAAATAGTTTACCGAACAAAGACGAAGTTCGCTACTATTTTAATTGAAGTAGCGAGTGTCGGCTGCCGCCACCTATCTGATCATTAACTTTATTCATTCATTCAATTTTCCTTAAATTTCGCAGCCTCACTACATTTTCATATATAAATGAATTTACCTATATAGAATATAGTTCATTTATACTTCATATGTTTATTACGATTCCACACAGAGACAAACAGAAATTTTATAATAAAAAGAAGTAAACATGTTATTCGCTATTTTAAATAATTTAAAATGTTAATGAAATAGTTAAAAATAGATAGTTATGTAATAAACAGACCTTTAAGAATATATAATACTAGCTGGTCCCCGCGACTTCGTCCGCGTTCAAAATGTTATGTAGCGTACCTCGATAAATTGACTATCCAACACAAAAATAAAAAAATAAAAATATTAGTATAGATATATAAAGTTTTATTGAAGTTTTAGCCTATTACTAAAAGCACTATAAGTTTACCTCGCTAACTCGCAAATCGTTAAGTATATTTTCCGTGTAATATTTCATCACAAAATGGATATTTTATTCCTAAAAAAATGTACTGCTATTTTTAAGATATCGCCAAACAATTATAAGTGTCTAAATAGTATCCGTTCTCCGTTCTAGTATCACTTCTTCTAATGTATCATACAGCAAAGTTAAGCTTAATATGTACTGTACACTCTGATGGGAACACATCGATTGGATATCTGTTGTAACGCGCCATACAAGAGCTTTCTAAAGCTCGCTGGTAGCTGACGCCGATACCTAGGGGTTTACCTATTATTCCTACAACCGATAGACAGCCTTTCATTGATTGCTGATAGATTACCCTTCGAATTGGGTGGGTGATTCCGCTAAATTCTAAATTGGATCTCGCTACCCTTTGTCAGTATATCAGTCAAATTAATTCTAACCAGCTTGACTGTGTGTCATAGATTAACTCAAATTTCTATGTGTGAACTTCTACGATTGTAAATAGTATTATATATTTATGTTTTATTTTATTTAAATCCATCAATGCACCCCAAAAAAAACAGTGGCACAAAAGTGAAAACTTGAACAATTACATGTGTATTTTTGAATCGTCAGGAAAGTAAATACATACTTAGGTGTCGGTTACGTGCAACGTGTTGCAGGTGGAGTGTGGAAAATGTCAGCGCCATCTCTGTTCCCATTGATGTATTATTTCAATTCAATTAGTTTTCATAAGGATGTATTATTACGTAGCATATTCTAGTTTCAGTGGTATTGTGTAGATGGCGCAATATCTGAAAATATACAGAGGTGAAGGTTACATGGTTAGATTACGGTAATAGGTCGCGAGTTCAATAGTTTTTTTCCATCTCAAAAATTCCCAACGCGCCTAAAACATGGTAAAACCATGGCGCGTACAATCCAAATATTATTTAGGGGCTTTGTGTTAGTAGGCTCAATTACTTAGATTTGTAGGCTTTATCAGCTCTGGTAACAAGTCGCTATACACACTTCCCAATTAAGCTAAATTTATTTTTTTGCCGGTGACCGATTACTTTAAAGACTGTAAAAGTCTTACAACAAACGCCTTTCAAAGTAAAGAGATGTAAGTTTATGGGAATTTAAAGAAAGCATCATTTTACCTAGAAATCAGTCTTCTCTGACTGAAGCTAATGCCAATTTACTTAGTTGCAAGTTAAAATGTTTAAAAGAGCAAAAGTAAGTTTATGGGAATTTAAAGAAAGCATCATTTTACCTAGAATTCAGTCTTCTCTGACTGAAGCTAATGCCAATTTACTTAGTTGCAAGTTAAAATGTTTAAAAGAGCAAAAGTAGATTATAATTAGATTGCATTGTTCTAGTGAGCGATTAAACAACTTCAAAAGTGTGTGGTAGCTGAACGGCGTTGAGGAAGAAAATCTGAATTCCAGTGGATCTCCATTCCTAGCGTTGTAATTAGTCTAGATCGCGCTGAATTCGTATGGGTTTGGTGCAATTTACAGGGGCTTAAGGGAATCCGATTTACTCAAATAATACTCGTTCTAGGCACATATCCTACATAACTTCATTATATTATCAACTAGCTATTGCACGCTACTTCGTCCGCGTAACTTTATAAAATATAGCCTTAGATGTTACTCGCTGATAATATAGCTTTCCAACAGTGAAAGAATTTTTCAAGAACAACAAGAAGAACAAAGAGGAAAGATTTGATTGTTTGTCAAAGAACAAACAATCAAATCTTTCCTCTTTATAATATTAGTATAGACGAAGAATAGTTCCTTTCTCTAATTAGGATTGAATATCTTTACTAAAAAATTCAAATATTTGGCGCCACTTTCGTCAACAATGGCGGCGGCGCGCGTCGTCACTGCGATAAAGATGTCAGGCGTTACACTTATATTTTAATTTTTCAATGCGTACGAAGTCGCGGGCAAAACTAGTTATATAGTAAAAAAGTTATAAGGTAGGTAGTCTCCCGTGATATAAACCGAATCGTATTGTAAACTATTCGAGACTCATTTGCGAGAAACGCGTGGCGCGCGAACCAGTTTGCGAGAGGAAAGATTGAATTTGTAATGTGTTTTAAGCGACTGAAATATTCAGCCGAATATCGATCCCCTCAGCTCTAATTGCATCGCGTTTTATTACTTTTCGTGTGATATTCTCTTTTAAGATTCAGCTACAACTATTGATAGTGGAAATTGTGAAATACAATTCTATAGAATTTTCTCGTAGACTAATAGTCATAGAAAAATATTAATGCAACAATTAACCTTTCGTAATTCATAGTCCCCAGACTATGAAATTCTATTCATTTAAATACATACAAACATACAGAAGAGACACACATAAAACAGTGTGTATTGACAATATACACACTGCTGCTGCTAAACTGATTTTGTTTGAACAAGACATTTGTCGAGTCCCTAATGGTATTATTTTAAATCAAAAATTCCATCTTTCATCCATCGGACATTCAGACGTGCGGTAGGTTACCATCCGCATCTTGTCATTCTTATTCACTCTTCCGGACGCAGTTATCGGGTCTTCACCACCCACCACAAATCCACTATTGCAGTATTCTGCCTGCGTCTGCGTTGCCCAACGACCACCACTTGCCAACACATGCCGCGTTTACTTTCTTAGTTACCCGGCCACAACCTGATCAGTCAAGCGAACGCCGGTGACTCACTTCCGAGGGGATTACGATATTCTCCTACAAATACGACAGTGCCTCAACGACAAGAATCCTTTGGACAATTTCTAATCATTTGAGGGCCACATTACACCTGTATTATACGATGGTATCCACCAACCATCAAGTGGTTATCTCATCAGGTACAAGCTTATCAGGTACAAGCTTACATAGGCTATGCTAATAGCTAAAGCTATTAGCATAGCCTATGTATCTCTACAGGAACAAACTTCTTCAATACGCTTATTATAATGTCAAGTGAAGGGCTTAAATGAGTAAATTGAGATAAAAGCTCAGCGACTATATTTACACGGCCATTACCTATTTAGATTTAACTGTAAAGCTCGCTAGAATATTTTATTGTCCTAATGGGTTTGCGGTAAGCCGACACTGTGCTACCCGTCTACAATACAGACAGATTTACTCGCTAAAACCAACCCTAAATTGTGGACATTTTGTTGACCTTTGGAACATCATTGAACTGCGAAAACAAGTGTGACAATTATTTAAATAATATGTTGCTTCCCAAAAAAGTCACTATAACTGACTAAAATATAAAAAATTTTTTTTATAAAAACACAAAAACCGACTTCAAGACTATACCTACATGTACAAACTTAAACAAAAAAGTCGAAAATAATATTTTGTTTACAAAGAGTTTAATTAAAATGAAATAAGTTAATTTTAATTAAATTAAATTAAACTATACTAATATTATAAAGCTGAAGAGTTTGTTTGTTTGGTCGCGTTAATCTTAGGAACTAGTGGTTCGAATTGAAAAATTCTTTTTGTGTTGGATAGTCCATTTATCGAGGAAGGCTTTAGGAGTTTAGGCTTTATAACATTTTGAAGTCGCGGGCATCAGCTAGTTTAAAATATAAATTTAAATATGTATCAATAATTTCGTTGATTGTCCTTCAATACTTAATTCCCGATAGAAAATATTTCTACACAAACCTACATTAGGACTTTACAATAAAGAAAGGATATGAAATATAAATTTAGTAAAACGTACTGTTATTTAAAAGTATTTTTCAGAGTGGAATATTCAGCAAATAGGTAGAGCTGTAGGAGGACAAACACAGCTGGTGGCCAGACGGCTTGGCAAATTGAAGCCATCCACTCTGCAAATACAACACCCGCTGTTTGATAGCCTGTTCACTTGTTTCGTGCACCATGAAACGCCATCACTTCATGGTAATCAAATCACTCTAATGCCGTAATTACGGATCCTATTTCTATTAAAAAATACATAGGTTTATTGACAATGAATCTATATCTTGTATATCTATAGACTATAATAATTAATTAATAATACAACACATCTGCTTCTCTAGATTACTGACTTATGTACGTCATGCATGTATGTTATGTAATTCAATTATTCGAAAAACCATTTTAGAAAATATATGGGGGTGGCCTATGTCCATCAGTGGACATCCGACGGCTGAGATTATAATAAAAATGAAGCTTAAATATAAATATTTCATATATGTAGTAAATAGCCGCCATTGCTAGATACGTGTGTAGCAATTATAAATATATATGTATGATACAGCAAAAACACGAACGTGAATGTTCCCGATGTTTGCGAACAAGAAACTGTACGGGACTCGCAAAAATCTCTGTTACGTAGCAAAACAAATCCCAGGCCTCGTATTTGAAACTTGGAAGTTTTCGGTACAAAAAGCCTGCTCGAGTTTTATGCCCGTAAATAAGCATCGCCAGGTGGCGTTTCTGCAGATTTATTTACACGATATTATTTCTTTTCGAGGACTTCGAGCGAAACAAATATAAGAAAACGACACAATGCATTAAAAAATTTAAAATTCTCGAATACATTTTAACATTTTTATGTAATGTAAAAAAATCGATCAAAGCATTATTACTTTTTTATTATCATCAAAATTACGCCATATTATAGGAATTTAATAGTCTCTTAATAGTAATCAGTCATAAAAGTTAATAATATTATTTTATGGTAAACATTAATAATTGGTAACTTAATTTTTTTATATTCATTTTATAAGATATTCAGGTTTCTAATATCTTCGTGTAATTTTATATTTATTTATTTTTTATTTGGAATGTTTTTTCTATTTCCCTATCCATTACAAATTCCTTGTACTAATATAAACTTTATTCAGGTTATTCGCATAAGGACAGATTCTCAAAAAGACAGATTCGCAAAAAGATAAATTCTCGACTGATTCTCAAAAAGACACAGTACAGTACTTACATACAAGTAAAAAAACAAACAATTTATTTTTCCAATGTTGAATTTATTAATGTACAATATAATACTTTTTACATCTAATTAATTAATTATAAATACTAAATTCCTAATAAACAAAAAAAAGTAAATTTGTTACTAAAGTTACTAAGTTGTACTTGTCACTATGGCGTTACTTTTGTTAGGCTCGTATTCCACCAGCAGAGACGCTTTTGCTTTTATCGCACTTTCTTATCGCAAGTGAAATGTGCTGGAGCTCTCGCGCCAGTCGCGCAGCATCGGAGGCTTCTTTAGCTAACACTTTATTTTTAGTTTAACTGCTCGGAACATTGTTACGACGGGAGACTGTCCGCCGCAATGCACTTTCCAACTATATACAAATTGTGATTTAAACTCTGTACTGGCTCTGCGCTGTGTGAGCTGTTGCCAAGAACAGACATACAGACAATAATACTTTTTAAGCACAGAAAACACTAATTTATATCAATTCTAATTTAAGTTTTGACTAGCTGTACCCGCGTATGCGTATACGTACACGGATTGGAATGAAATATATAAGAGAAAAACTAAGATCATCGTGCACAAACTCACAGACAAACAGACAATTGTTTTTTCATCTCGTTAATATTAAATTCAACGTGTACAAATTGTTTTTTTGAACAGGGCTTATATGTATTTGATATTTTCTAATAATAAAGTTTACGCATTTAGAACTAAGTGCTAATTTGCTTAATTAAGATCATATTCCTAAATTTAATTTAACTCACTGTATTGACATAATTTCTTTTAATTAACAATATCAGTAATTTATTTACAATCCAAACTTTATAAAGCGTGTATATAGTCTTCGAAAAAAAATTGGAAATTTCTCCATAGAACCATCACCCAAGAGAACTCCATGGTCCTGCAGAAACCATTCAGCCATTATTAGTTCCGGATAGCTGTGCGTTATTGTTTCACGGGCGAGTAGCGTTACTAAATAGGTAATTAGTGTAATAAATTGAATGGAATTCTGTCGGCGGATTGCGTTGTTCGCCGAGCCGTGAGATTCTCGTTACGAAAAATAACTATGTTCTGATTTCCTTCTAATACCAACTATTGTTCATTCTGATAAACTAACTAAGCCTCGCGGCATTATGCCTTGAATTCTGACGTACGTCACGCGATCAGCTCACCAAACGATAATTAATTTGATTGTGTTTACCAACAACCCAGGTTTACATATATATTTTGATTTACATGTATTAAAATATTATATTGAAAATATACTTATCGAAATAAAATATATTATTAATTATTCACATTAGTTATTTGTTCTTTTACCTATAATGAAAGAACAATGAAATGTTTTGAAAATGATATCAATAATTTAAGTTCTTTGAGTTTAGCTTCGCCAACTTTATTCACGCATCGAAACGCAATAGTATGTAACAGTGGTCTTTTGTAATGGGATGGTAATGTCGCCAAACGAGCTGTCCAAATTGCAACACAAGGTTAGCCCTGCTACTACTAAAACAGATATGGATTCCTTGAGATTAAATTATCTCTGCTACATCGTGTCAAAGAGTAGGTTTATAATAACGATTTTGCTTATAATGCGAGCAACGTATATAGCAACAATAACACGAACGGGAGATTAGTCCACTGGAACCTCTCTCGACTAAATCCTAAGCGAAAGTCCCTAATTCAGTCAGGTATAATGCGGGTGTATTATTTATAATGAAGCCCCGACAAAGGTGCCGAGTGTAATACAAGGAAAACCGGAAACCCGCCTTATATACAAGAGGCAATAATTCTTATCTCAAGCCTCGAGTTTCGGACCTCGCTTTTTTGTCTGCTTCTAATGAGCCGTCCCTCCCTCTCGGCCGACCGACCCCCGCTCCCCTACGGGATCTTCTCTAATTAATTTACTTCACACGAGCCATTTAAGCGGTATTCCTATAGAAATTACTGATATTTATATACACATATCTGTGTAGTGCTAAAATCAATGTATCTTACAAGACGTAAAATTGTCAGTCGTGTTTTATTAAATACTAGCCGTTGCACGCGACTTCGCCCGCGAAACTTTATAAAATTTAGCCTATGTTACTCGCTGATAATATAGCTTTCCAACTGTGAAAAAAATTTTCAAATCGGTGAAATAATTTTTGAGTTTATTCATTACAAACATACACATAATTATATACACAAAAAACTTTATTGTTTATCTCTCTTTTCATTAGCGAAAATCGTATCAAAACCGTATCTTTTAGAAGAAGTTAGCGGAAAACAGACAGACGGACAGCGACTTTATTTTATAACTATATGTTTACGACCTATGTCTAGATGGCGTTATTGGTTCAAATCAAGTTGGCGTATTGTTAAAAATATATGGGAGGTATGTGTGAAAGTGTATGTTAGGTAGGTCAAAAAATAAAAATAAAAACATTCATTCAAAAGATAAACACAGACTGCATATGTAGTTTTATTTATTAAATTAAGAAAAACAATTTATAAAGTTGTAATTGGCCATCCACTGGTAACGAAGCATTAAACAAGGGTTATTAAGTAGGATCCCCAACACTATAGCTGGTGCCCGCCACTTTGTTCGCGTTAAAAAATGAAAGTTAAAACGCCTAATAAAATATACTAAAGTAATATAACGTTTGACATACATTGACGCCTGAAATTATACATTTGCCAAGCGCTGATAGCCCTATTGGAATATATAGCGCATCCTGAAATTCTATTCTAACTATTGTTGAAAGAATATTTTAACTCGTACTTATGATTGAAGATTACCACCTGCATACAAACAATAATGCAAATTATATTACAGATAACCCAGATCCCTTTTTAATATTATTACGGATAACATCCACTGTACACATGTTTTTCTTACCTAATTGAAGTCTTAATTATTCCCGAGTATATTTGTGCCGATGCATGAGAAAACGATCTGTGTTACGCAGTGATTAGTTAGGTACGCTATTGAAATGCCATCACGTTAACTGTGTGACAGGTCCTGAGGACAGCTCCAGTATTCGAAAACCTTCAAATATTTGCTCGCTCATAGCGGAGGTGGCGGAGGGTTCCGACAGGCTGCTCTGCAATCCGCAATGAAACACATTCCAGTC